>CM054808.1:27453821-28053821 GCA_028984105.1 Lavandula angustifolia
AGCAATGAATGGGCATAATGCTCCCTCACTACACAATCTTAAAGTAAGGCAGATGGAAGCTTTTAAGGAGTAGTTGTCTTCTATCTTTTCTACAACTTTCCATGGATCGCCACCTGCAACCTTAGCTTTTCCGCCTCATCCAAGAAGCTTCCCGCATTGTCATGAAACTCTCTCTGTTTGTCCTACTCATCATCATCAACCTCCTAACTGATCAATCTTTGTCTCAATCAGAAATCAACATTGGCTATCAAGTCACACTCGCAGTTCCAACTGATTACACAAAAGGGTTCGTGGGGCGAGCTTTTCTGATCGAAACGGATCAAAACCCTCCCCATTTTAGGGCTGCAATTAGCGTTGAATCCGTTGAGGAAACTAAAAAGTATTCTTGTTCCTTGGATGTGTTTCTTGGGGATGTGAGAGTGTGGAGTTCAGGCCATTTTTCGAGATTCTACGCCGATGAGAAATGTGTACTTGAACTTACCGAGTTTGGGAGTTTGAGATTGAAGGGGCAGAACGAGAGAGTTGGTTGGAAGACTGGAACTTCAAGGCAAGGTGTTAAGGTAATTTACTTTTAATGATGTGTTAATTACTTTCTTGGTTGGTTATGCTTAATACTAATGGTGGGTTAATCATGTCTTAATGCAGAGATTAAGCTTGCTGAGAACAGGAAATCTAGTTCTTGTTGATGAGATGAATTTGATAAAATGGCAAAGTTTCAATTTCCCAACTGATGTTATGGTGTGGGGGCAGAGATTAAGCTCCAAGACAAGAATAACTTCTTTCCCTCCAAATTCCACTTTGTTTTATTCGATGGAGATTAAGGATGACAATATTGAGCTATTCTTGAATTATGAGAAGTCCAAGTATTCATATTGGGAATACAAACCTTCTAGTAAAAGAAACATCACATTTGTGCAGCTCACTTCTTATGGACTAGAGATATTCAACGGCAAACACAAATTCGACCAGATCAAATCAATCAATACAAAGCCCTTAAGGTTTCTCTCTCTAGAGAAAACCACCGGCAATCTAAGGCTGTACCATTACTCAGAAGAGAGAGGAAAGTTTGAGACTTCCTACCAAGCACTAAACTTCACTTGTGATCTCCCTCTTTCTTGCAAGCCTTATGGCATTTGCACAGAATCGGGTTCGTGTTCGTGCATTCGCCTCATTGCAGACGAGCATGTCCAGGCCGGGTGTAACGAGGTGGGAGAATTAGAAGGTTTGTGTGGGAGGGAGAAAACAGAGATGGTTGAGTTGGAAGGAGTTGTGAGTGTGTTGAAAAGTGATTCTTACAAGGATGGCATTGCGAAGGACGCGTGTTCGGGTTCGTGTAATGAGGATTGTGGGTGCGTGGCCGCACAGTATGTGGAGGATGGAGGTGGAGGGAGACTTGGGCAGTGTTTTGTGTATAGGATTGCAGGAGGGATTAAGACAGTGGGCAGAGGAAACAGAGTTGTGTATATGGTTAAGGTTGGCAGAGGGGTGAATGGTGGTGGTAAGAATTCTGGGTTGAAAAAATGGGTTATAATTGTGGTGGGAGTGGTTGATGGCTTTGTTATATTGCTTGTTTTGGGGGGTGTTGGATACTATATCTTCTGGAAGAAGAGGAGAAATAATTTGGAAGTTAGAGGGCAGGGGAATTAGTTGATCCACATCTATATTTTTTGCTTCTTTTTTTAAAAAATAGAGAAAATAATTTGAGTTCAAGAACTATTTGTTTTCTTTTGTGGTGTTTGGCGAATTGTTGCTCTCCAAGTGCAGAGGATTCATTTGATCTTATTCATTTTTTCATATAATTTTAAAGATTTGTTCTTTAATCATTATAGATTCAAATTCCACAAATATCCTATCAAATCTGTCACACATGATTAATTAACGTTTATTTGTATTTATCGAGTAGAGGTTGTTAGTTTTTACTCAATATAAAAATAAATTTAAAGTGACTACCGATGGTTTTCTTAAATAATTATTGAATAGCTTTCTAATTCAGTAGATTTACATTACATTAAGATATTATTATGGGCCTTCTGGGGAAGTTAGACTTTGGGCCCAGTTCTGGTGGTTGAATTATTTGGATTTTGTCGCAGCATTTGTAATTCAAAAAATAGGCTTCGCAGATTTCTAAGCCGAGAAAGGATGTAGAGTTCATTGTTGTAGTATATTAATATAGAAGCCTTGGTGACATTTTTAATTTATTATAAAAGGTCTAGAGTTCTGGTGCAAGACCTAGTAAATGACTTTTCTTTTTACAACAAAAACCGCAATCGTTAAAATTACGTACTAGGTACACTCTTACTATATACTATTAATAGTTTATAAACCACACAAAAATGTAAACAAGCACGCGACATACTCTCATGCACCTTACACTATTGATGGGATTCAAATCTGTGTTAAATGAGTTCATAATTACGAAATTGATCATAGACCACACATAATACTCTAACCTCAAATTCATTGTGATTTGATTTGAGCTTCATTTATGCGACTGATAATCTACGGATCTTTTCGCTTCTAGTCAAAAGTTGAAATGATTCCAAGTATTCCGAAAAGTACGAAAATTGACAATTATAATTGATCTCTTTGTTTTATTGTCAAAATGCGTCAAACCAGAGACACTATGATTCAGTGGTTATGTTTTTAACAAATCCACATATTGTTTGGTACGAGTCATATCCTTACCCATAATACATATATATATATTTTCAATTTTCTAGAAAATAATTATTGTTTCAATAAATCAAATAAAATTATAAATAACTGAAAATTAATTCTTTAAAATTCAAATGATCATGAAAAATATTATGACTTGTGTGTTTATCCAAATTAAATTAATATTTAGAAAAAAAAAACACAAACACACGCACGTACATATATAAGAATGAATATATAAGAACTTCAATGTATATAAGAACGTAAGAACATCGGACATCTATTTTTGTAATTTAAGGTCCCAAATTTTTATTCATTTATGGTATATGTTTAATTAAAAAAAAAAAGGAGAAAATACACTTCATTAATGGTAAACAAGTCTACGTGTTATGTTTTGAATTAAGCACATTTTCTCTCTCTTTTCATCACATTATCCCTCAATCACATTCTCTCTTTGTTTTTTAAATTAAGTTCGTCCTTCATTCGTGAGTTCAATTTTCTGACGACGACATTCTTCTGAGGGCAGTTACGACGACAATCTTGCTGGAAAATCTATCTAAAAAGTTGATTTTTTATGCATAATATGATGTTGATTTATGCATAATTAAGAATATTTTATGCATAATCAATAATATTTTTTATGCATAAAATTATCTATTATGTGAATAAACTTCGCGCATATTATATTATTTGTTTATGCATAACCCAAAACATTTAATACATAGACTTGGTATTCTTGTGTAAATTACTATATTATAACTAAAAATAGCCTTAATGCATATGTGCATAATTTCAAACATTTTTATGCATAAAATTGTTTGTTCCGTGTATATAGTGATTTAACGAACACAAGGATAATTAAGTTTTTAATGCATTTGAGATCAAGTTTTGATGTCTTTTAAGTACATATACTCTTCATTATTAATCAAAATAACTAATTTCATAAAATACACGCATAGTCAAAATACACAAGGATAATTAAATTTCACAAAGTGAAAGCAACTACAAATATATTATTCCGGATCGACAGTATTTTTATGCTCAATTATATTGAAATACATGCATAACAACACACATACTTATGCATAAAAGTAATCAGATTAACTTATCACTCAGAAACATAATTTGGAACTAATTTTGAACCATAAAAACTAGCTTTGGAACTAACAAAAAAAAAAAAAGATGAAAAACTTGATTGAAAAAGATTTGTATATTGACATATTTTGTATAGAAGGATTACAAAGATATATATAGGCTACAACAATAGATGAAATCACGCTAACTAAATAAGGACAAATCTTAATTAACGATATGAGATTCGTTAATGAATGATGACTAATTCCCAGACTAAAATAGACTACAATATCATATCAAAGATATGATATACATTATCACAACAATATCAACGTTAATTAATGTATATCAAAGATATGATATACATTATCACAACAATATCATATCAAAGATATGATATACATTATCACGCCCCCTTAAGATGGAGTGTGTAAATTTCGAACACCCATCTTGCCAAGAAGATAACTAAGTTGTTTGGCCCTGAGTGCCTTAGTAAGAATATCAGCAATTTGTTGAGTAGGAGAGATCGGTTGTGGAATGATGTCTCGACTATCAACACGTTCACGAACAAAGTAACAATCCATATCCACATGCTTGGTGCGTTCGCGAAAGACCGGATTGGTAGCAATTTGGCGAGCAACTTGATTATCACAATATAATGGCGTAGGAGATGAAAACGTGACACGAAGATCACGAAACAACCATCGTAACCAAAGTAGCTCACTTACTGTTGCAGCCATGGCACGATACTCAGCTTCTGCAAAAGAGCGAGCAACAACAGATTGCTTTTTGGTTTTCCAAGAAATTGGAGCTCCACCAAACAAGATAACATAACCACTTCGAGAGCGACGCGTTAATTGACACCCTCCCCAATCGGCATCACAATATGCCGTGAGAGTAAGATCACCAATAGAGGGAAGAAAAACACCTTGACCAAGAGTTGCTTTGATGTAGCGAAGAATACGATATAGACCATCCAGATGAATCTGTCTTGGTGAACTGATGAATTGACTAAGCAGATTTACGGAATATGCAATGTCTGGCCTAGTGACGGTAAGATATTGAAGTCTACCAATAAGACGTCTATGTTGTCCTTCATCGATAGACGGACTAGAAGAGTCGTTGGAGTATTTAAGGTTCTGCTCCATAGGTATAGAGCTTGGACGACAACCTTCCATACCACTTTCGTGAAGAATGTCAAGAGCGTATTTGCGTTGATTGAGAACAAAATCATCTGATGATCTGGCCACTTCAATACCAAGAAAATATTTGAGAGGTCCAAGGTCCTTGATGCTAAACTTGGTATCAATGAATGATTTAACAGATGTAATATGAGATAAATCATCGCCAGCTAAGAGAACGTCGTCAACATAAATTAGTGCCAAGGTATAAATAGATGTCGTCTCGAAGATAAAAAGGGAGTGATCGGCATTTGACTACTTGAAACCAATTTGAAGATGAGCTTGTGTAAACTTTTGATACCAATTCCGAGAGGCTTGGCGAAGTCCATATAAGGATTTATGCAGGCGACAAACCCGAGAATCACCCTTAGATGCAAAACCAAGTGGAATTTGCATATAAACCTCCTCACTTAGATCACCATGTAGGAATGCGTTATTCACATCAAGTTGATGCACAATCCACTATTTCTTGGCTGCCACATCAAGAACACTACGCATAGTTACTAGTTTAGCAACCGGAGCAAAGGTCTCGTGAAAATCAATCCCCTCGATTTGAGTAAATCCCTTTGCGACAAGTCTAGCTTTGTACCGCTCAATCTCACCATTAGGCTTATATTTAATCTTGTAAACCCATTTAGATGCAACAACCTTTTTTCCGGGAGGTAATTCAGTTAAAGACCAAGTTCCATTTTTCTCTAGTGCTTTGATCTCGGAATGCATAGCATCACACCAATTTGGATCTTTAACAGCCTGATGAAAATACAATGGCTCATCACGAGAAGTGATAGCCGCTAAATAGGCACGGTGAGAAGGTGAGAAGTAATGATATGATATAAAGTTATTAAGAGGATGTACCGTCGAGGCCCGAGATGAAGAGGAAGATTGAGCGTGGTCTATACTCGGAGATAAGTCAACTTGAAAATCAGTGAGAGTGATGGCAGGTCGTCGAACCCGAGATCCCTTTCATAAGGGTTGTAATGAAGAGGTGAGGGGTGCTGTAACTTCTTGAGAAGTGGCAGATTCAAGCAAGTTGAGAGATTCATGCATTTCAGAAGAAAAATTGGAGTTTTGGGGTGATGTGGACTCATGCATAGTGGGAGAAAACGTGGACTCATGTATAGTGGGTGATGTGGGTTCATGCATGGTAGGATTATTATAATCAACATGAGGAGTTTATAAAGTGGAAATAATGGTGGAAGCGGGAGATTCTTGAGACAAACATGACGGAGAGAATTGAGGAAACAATTTTCCACGAGAGTATGGGAAAATATCTTCAAAGAAACGAACATCTCGAGAGGTATAAAATTTTCTAGTCTCAAGATCATATACACGGTAACCCTTTTGAGAAGGAGGATAGCCAACAAAAATGCAAGGTCGACCACGAGAGGCAAATTTATCTAGGTGATGATGAGTGTCCCGACAATAAACCAAACAACCAAAAACCCTCATGTGTGTATACGTGGGCGACTTCTTATGAAGGATGAAATATGGAGTTTGATTTTGGAGGATAGGCGATGGAAGTCGGTTTATAATGTAAGTGGCGAGAATGCATTCCCCCCAAAATGAAATAGGAAGACCAGACTGAAAATGAAGCGCACGAGCAACTTCAAGGAGATGTCGATGTTTTCGTTCAACAACGCCATTTTGCTGAGGTGTATCGATACAAGAAGTTTCAATCAGAATACCCCGTTCATTATAAAAATCCCTCAAGTGAGTTGTTTGAAATTCTACCCTATTATCTGTTCTAATTCTCTTTATAGTCCCCCCAATTTGAGTAGTGGCCATGTTACAAAAGGTTATCAAATGTCGACCAACATCAGATTTATTTGGTAACAAAAATACCCAAGTGGCTCTACTAAAATCATCAACAATAGGCAAGAAATAAGAAGAACCAGAAAATGAAGGAACTTTATACCGACCCCAAATATCACAATGCACCAATTCAAAACAAGCAGTGGTTTTAATAGAACTAATAGGAAAACTGGTACGAGTTTGCTTGGCACGTAAACAAGCATCACAAAACAAAACACCTGATGAAGTGGAATTCAAATCTAAACTACGAAGAGTAGAAGATAAGGAATGACCAAGACGACGATGCCAAACAGTAGACTCAACACGAGTATGGTGAGCTAATTTTCTTGTTGCTTCCTTGATAATGTATAAACCATCTCGATGCCTACCCGCTCCAATCAGGGTCCTCGAGGCCAAGTCCTGCATAACACAAAAATCAGGAAAGAAAGTCATTGCACAATTCAAACCATTAGTAAGCTTGCTAACAGACAAGAGGTTGCAATCAAATTCTGGAATATGGAGAACATTGGTCAACGTGGAACCATTAGCAAGAGAAGTAGTTCCAATGCCTTTAATCGGAACACTTTCACCGTTAGGAATTTTAACTTGAGATGTGATTGTAGGCTCACGAAGATTGGTCAGAAGAGACGTATCATGAGTAATGTGCTCGGTGGCACCATAGGTAATTCCGGGTCTAATAAGTACTTATTAGACCCGGAATTACCTACCGTGTTTGCTGAAAGAGCAGCACATGTAGGTGGAGGAATACCTGAATTGGTATTATCAAGATTAGCTGGAGTTGAAGGGCCAAGGAATTGAATCAGCCGACTATATTGTTTTGCTGATAAACCCATGATTGATTGGGATGAGGTGTCGACATGGGCAGCTCTGCTAGTACCACGACCTCGTCCTCGGCTGCTCCGACCACGGCTACGAGAAGCACTATTTCCAACACAATCACGATCCCACTCTGGAGGGTATCCATTAAGTTTGTAGCATTTTTCACGAAGATGTCCCAAGCGTTGACAGTATGTGCAACGCGGTCGGTCACCTCGGCTCGAATCATCATTCTGAGTGGTTGTATCATAAGTTTTTTCGGAATTGAGTTTGAGGGCTTGAAAGGCGACCGCATCACCACCGATAGACGGAGATCTTCGAGTAGAAGCAAGTTGACGATGCTGCTCATCTTCAGAGATCATATGATACGCTGTGCCGACAGGAGGAACTTGAGCTATTGCTAAAATTTGAGATTTGACAGTAGCAAAGACATCATCAAGTCCAACTAGAAATTATGGAGTCTTTGTCTTTGGATCATGAAAGTGAGACGTTTATCATGATCACATGCACAAGTACTTTTTGCACATGTACAACGAGGAATGGGCGCAATTGCATCGATCTCATTCCATAAGCCACGAAGACGCCCATAATAAGAAGACACCGAAGATCCATCTTGTCGTGTATTCATCAATTTTTCCCGAAGCTCACAGATTCTAGCCTCACTTTGCTTTCCAAACCGCTCTCGCAGATCATTCGAGATCTCGCGAGCGGTTTTAGCGTGTTGAACGATGAACCGTTGATCCTTGTCCATCGCAGTATGAAGCCAACTGCGAACCATGGCATCACATCGCTTCTAATTAAGAGAATCAGCATAGCGTGCAGGAGGTTCCGGGAGCGTTCCATCAACAAAATTAATTTTATTCTTTGCATAAAGCGCAATCTTGATTTCGCGTAGCCAATTCGTGTAATTGCCGTCATTGAGAAGTTCACTGACGAACACTTGTCCGGGGCTGTCTGATGCTTGAAAAAAATATGGGGATGAATGATCTAAAACCTTATTCATTATGTGTAGAGATAAGTTCTGATCAAGAAGATTGAAATCAAACTAGAAAAGAGATTTTGTGAAGAACGAATAAGAGAGTGAGCGAAAAATTAGATGCAGATTTCCTGCTCTGATACCATGAAAAACTTGATTGAAAAAGATTTGTATATTGACATATTTTGTATAGAAAGATTACAAAGATATATATAGGCTACAACAATAGATGAAATCACACTAACTAAATAAGGACAAATCTTAATTAACGATATGAGATTCGTTAATTAATGATGACTAATTCCCAGACTAAAATAGACTACAATATCATATCATATTAAAGATAAGATATACCTTATCACAACAATATCAACGTTAATTAATGTATCTCAAAGATATGATATACATTATCAAAAGAAGTGTTTGCTTTCATGATTTGGAACCATAAAACACTAATTCATACTGATGGGTGTCGAATATTTAGAGATATAAAAACTTCATTTTGGCAAAAACATATTTTGATTTCATACATAACACGATTTCGTTAGTGAAAAATTACTTTTAGTTGGATGAAATCGTTGAAAATCACGAATAGAGACTCAAAAAATATTTGATGTTTTGTGAAAAAATTGACGGGATTTTGTGGGGAGTTTGTTTTTTAATTTTATTTTAGGGAGGTTTCTTTTGTTGCAAATGAATTGAATTTGAGTAGATTTGAACCATCTGTTGGATAAGACCTAAGACTATTATCAGTTCTTAGGTTTTATATGGAAAGCGATTCTTAATATAATCATACCCCTTTGTATATATTGACTTGTATTTTTAAGAAAACAGTTCTTCGAAATTAATTGAAACTCCAATTTTATTGGTGAAGAAGCGCATATGAGCTGCCAGCCAATGTGTCATGCATACACGTAAATAATACAAGATGCAAAGCACAAAAAATAAAGCTAAAAAGTTCTTGGAGACTATTATGTAGTTTGTTGTTGGGTGCTATCATTCTGCCACTTACATCCATCATGTGACTCGGGGACGAAAACGACCTGTCTACCATGATTTCTACTTACTACTATTTATTTGCATTAAATTAAATTAAAAAGGGGCACTTTCCGCGTCCACCAATGCATTAATTAATTCATATATATATATATGTATATATATATATATACATATATATAAATTATGATACAAATATATATTCAACGTGTATACATTAATGTAACAAGTGATAGAGTATTTATTTGTCTTTGTCACGAATATATTTTTTTTGGGTGATGAGGATAACCCGCAACCGCTATCGAAGTGTGTATCACTCTAGGCTAGTCATAGGTGGCAGACTCATACATATCAATCCTGATGAGTTTTGAACCCATGACCTTCCGGCACACTAGACACCTTAACCACCATGTCATTCCAATAAAACTTCTCACACATTTTAATTTGCATGAAAGTATTTATATGAATATACAGTACATAGATTCTATTAATATTTGATCCATATATATATATAGGGAGTGGATCATGTGAGAACTCACATTTAACGTGAGAACTGCGAATCATGCATAATGCTTATATATTTTATGCACAATCCTTATGTTTTTTATGCATAAGACTTATTACTTTACATTTTGCATAATCCTTACAGAATGCAAAATATTAAATTTTAGGTTTTTTTTCACAAAATATATAAGGATTATGCATAAAACATATAAGGATTATGCATGGTTCGCAATTCTCACATTAATGTGGTTTTCACTATCCACATCTATATATATATATATATATATATATATATATATATATATATATATATACCTATTAGGGTTTTTTAAATTTTTACATATGTAGTTTATATTTTCGTCCGTGAACAATTGCTGTATTATTATCTTACATACATCGAACAATTCTACTCTGATTGAATATCTCATACTCTCCTTACGAAGACTTCTTTTAGTTTGTTTTCGTGTTAGTACAAGTGTACAACAATCTAAAGAAAATAAATAAATTATTTTGGTACGGATTAATTATAAGTGCAAATTTAGTAATACAATTTAATCTGAATTTCGGATAAGTATTCTTATGAAAATCGCTATTGAGTTACATTATTTAATGAATAAGGATGATAATTAGTTCAAGGGAATAAATAACTTTCTACCTGTAAAATAAATAAATTTTACTTTAATAGTACTAATTAGGTTATAAACTTATAAGTTATATAATATCATTTTTGCAGCAAGTATTAGTGTAATGTTGTAAATATATTTGTGTATAATTTATCATATATATGATGATTATGTGTAATCTCTAAAAAAGGTCTCTGATTTTTATAATAACATATACATTTTTCATTTCGTCTATCTCTATTATTGTCTACATTCTCTCTAGTTTTTTTTTCCGGATTATTATTAAGGCTTGCAATCACCATTCCGGAGTATTTCACAAATATTAAACAATTTTTTTTTATTTTCTTGTGCAAACTTAATTAGACATGTGCCAGCTATTAAAGGTGATGAGTATCCTTTTTTTTTTTTGCTGTTTTATAATTATAAACCGCATTATATTAAGGTGATGATGATTATATTAAGGTGATGAGTATCCTCCTGGGATGAGGACAATGAGGTAACTAGGGTTTGTCACGAGATACATTTCTAATTTTAGAAATTGTTTTTTTACCATGAGAATATATAATTCATTACGTCCTTTTTATATTTAAACTGTCACAACTACAGTATAAAAACTGCTAAAATTTAAATATGTCGTGATGGTAACCTACAGTCAATATTAATCATGAAATATCTTGATAGTAGATCGAATGTATTCTTTTACATAAGTTAATAATACATATCAATGTCTTCAGTTACATAATTGAGGCTATATTCGTCTCAATAATCCGAAACTTTAAATTTTTTGAACATCCACAAGGACCACAACTATGCAAGAATATTCTGCCTTGGGGGATATTGTGTGTATGTGGAATTCGAACCCATCCAAAATTAAAAGTCTCAATAATTCAATCGAGATTGCATAACTATTTACAGTTTAACTTGTTAATTAAACTATTAATTGACATGCTATGTCCAGCGAAAACGAATGAAATGAATACTTAATTATGTATCAATAATCACGAAGTATGTATAAAAAATATCTGATAATTGTTTATTAAAGTATTTAATTATGCTCAATTATATATTAATTTCTGAACTGCATCATTAAATGATATTAGGGAATAGGGACAGCTGGTGTTTTCTCCATGAAGATTTTGTTGATGACAAGTGAACAACTATTTAAATCAATATTTTACAAAAAGGTGCAGAAAATAGTATTCCCTCCGTCCCATAGAAAATATCTCATTTTTATGGGGTATGGAGATTAAGAAATTTGTGGTGTGCTGTATATTGTTTGACTTTCGGGTTGTTAACTTTGGTCCACACATTCTTTATTTTTTTTAGAAACATGACACTTTCTATGGGACAACCCAAAAAGGAAAATAAGATACTTTCTATGGGACGTAGGGAGTACAATATAATTCAGAGTAGTGTTGAGCCCTTTGCAACAATTAATTAGAATTGCTAGGTATATATGGTTTGATAACCGAATTAATATTTGACTACATATTTCAAGGGTATATGTATATATAATTTTATAAAGTTGACTGATATAAATAAAAAATTATAATAATTCGAGAGGCTACGGCTCCTAACTATATATGCAAATGGAAAGTTGGAATTAGGGCAAGAGACAAGTTTGGAGCTGGATATGAGTTTATGTGGTGGATTGTTTTGTTCTGATGATTAATGCACACATGTGAGTAAGTGGGTACTTCCTGATTTGTCTTTGTGGAAGGTGACAATTTTTAAATCTTAATTTTATTGGGAAAATTGGTAATAATAAAATTTACACATTGTGAAGAGGTTTTTCTCAAGTCTTTAATTCCATCTTGAAAAGAAATACTTCTGTCGATTATATTGCCATTTTCTATTTTTGTAATAAAAGAATATAGAGTGTTCTATCTCAAGTGCTGCACTTACATGCGAGTAATATCTTGTGAAATGGATGAATGCTTGCTCAAATATCAAGTCGAGTTCAAATTCAACCGACATCTTCTACATTGCGCAAAGCTTGCGTAGCGCAATTTGCCTATGTGAACGATCAAAACTCAACCGAAGCATACCAATAAATAAACTTAGTTTCCGCTTAATATTATACGTAGTGAATCATGTAGGAATTTGATTTTGCATATGAATTATGAATCAACATGTGCTCTTCATTTATTCATCTGATGACTCATATTGGATATGCTTTTGAATATTTTTTATGTATAATCCTTATATATTTTATGCACTCAAGGACAACATTTTTAAGTTACAGTATTCTATGCATAAAAAATATTAGTGTTATGTATACAAAAATATAAGAATTATGCATAGTTCTTAATTTCTACCTAATTTTGAGTTACTACCACATCCACAATATATATATTCCTAGCGTACAATTCACATAGAAACCTAGAACTCGGAATCAATCTACACCTTATGAATGTTGGAAACACAAGCTGCTATTACAAATAAATTGTAAGCCGGAAAAATAAAAACAAACAAAAGAACCGTCGAGTTGAGGAAGGCTTCTCTCCGCAAGACGAAAAACGCCCCGGTAGTGCTCTCGATTGTGGCGTTTCGTCCCCAAGGATGAAACGGCGACGTCTCGAGGATTGCAGCACCGCAAGATCTTCGAGCTCCGGCGAACAGGACTTTCCGGCGATGACAGAACTGCTGAAGACTATGAGCTAAGAATGCAGCTAAGATGCTTGTTGTAGAGGTGTGTTCAAATGACATGCAGACTGATCCTATTTATAGGCAGTCCAGCTCAGGTGAAAGGTTGCTGATTAACTCCTGCCAATTAAGGCAGACTGACGTGTCCAGGGGAGTGGGGAGTGGAGAGATGGAAAGTTGGCTGTTGAAGAGTCTCTTCCAGATCCTTTCAAAAAGACACACTCTAGTGCAGCAGGAGCACTGCACCACGGAGAGGAATCAGGTGTAACTGGTTCATTACACCAACGACTGGGCCAACCCACCTTGCCCAATAGCCTAGCCCAAAGAACAAGCCCGACGGACCACCTAAAGGACCAATTGCCAAGATCCAAGTCCACGGACAAGGAGCCGGGCGCGGTGCGGCGTGTGAGGCGGTCGGCGAAAAGGCTCGCGCGCATGAGCATGTGTGGCCCAAGCCCACCACATGTCACTTAGTTATCTCCTACAATGTGGTAGAGACTTAAAAACCACACAAAACATTATTCATTAATCGATGTGGGACATTGATTAATGTAATAACTCTCCAAAACCCGAATAAGGTAAGTTTCTTCACTTTAGGTAACATATTAGTTTTGTCCCCCAAACTTCGAGCCACTATTTCTCACTCACCGAAAATCGGAATCGAGAAATTAAGCACACTATAATTATCTACTCGAAACGTAGATCGACGTCATATATCTCAATTCTTAAATCGGATAAATATCGAGGCTCGAAAATGCGATCGAAAAGGGCTGAATTTTGCCCAAGTCAAATTAGCAATAAATGCTAATTAACTTTCCATAATAACTAACTAATTTATATATATATATATATATATATATATATATATATATATATATATATATAAATATATATAAACATTTTTCGATTTTCCAACAATGAATATTTTTATTGTGCATAAAACGTATATGAAATATGTAGAGAATCACGCTAGCATCTTCAATCCAAATCATTGATGTTGATTGGTTTTTATCATATGTATGTATACATTATCAAAGGGTGGGAAATTCTATTTAGTTCCCAACTTTGCTATAAAGTATAAATAGTTGATCTTGATTTATATTTTTAAGAATTACAAAATGACTTAATGTTGTGGTTGTGATGCTTAACGCGTGGACCCTTCGATTCATTTAAGCGACAGTTTTTTTTTCTCTTAGTGATACTTATTTACGTTTGTGTTTGTATTATTCTTACAGGTTAATATTCTATTGAAACTGCCACACAGTTGTGAGTGATAATTACATTGTTGTCTCTTATATAAAGTAATCGAATAATATACATTTCCTTTCTTGGGTTTTGAATTTGACACTATGCAATAGTTGCATGAAACCAAATTAAGTATATACATATATAATTATTTTAATATATAATTTCTTACGATATATTATCCTTGTGTGTTATTTATCAACCATTTAGTTTAACTCTCGCAATGCATGTGTACGAGTACGATCCGGACATAATATAATAATCCATGAAAATAAGAATAAGTTAATTAATTCTACATCATTATATATATCCTTTGATAAATTATTATTTTAAGTAAAATATATGCATTTAGGGTTACGTATTAATGGCAGTGCAAAATCTGCCCATAATTTAGGAGCATCAGTGGATAGGTAGTACGATCAAAGTATGTAGATCATTGTTTTCTTGACAGTAAAAACTTGAATCAATTATGAATCTCAGATTAATGATACTTTCTTGATTTCGAGTATGTATATATATATATATATATATATATATATATATATATCTACATGAGAGATGCGGGCATAACTTGAGTTAATTACACGATCGATATTTAATTAATTTTAATTATTTTTTAAAAAAGAAGACATGTATTATTGAGGAGAGTGCGACTCGTGAAGAAGAGCGAGATCTGAGAGAAAGTCCAGAGAGTTGTATATGAGTGATGGAAGGGCAAAGATTTTGTGTTGAGGTTTATTTTGAAGTAATAACATTAGCTGGCACAAATGCCTCCAAACACTTCTCACGGGGGATCTCTAGACAAATTCCATCTTCTTGTCACCTCTCTCTCTCTCTCTCTCTCTCATCTCTATCTATCTATATTATATATATATATATATATATATATATATATATATATATATATATATATATTAGTACATATGAAAGAAAAAACATATTATTACAAATTAGTTGATTGCACGTATAGACTAGTAGATTACGTACGAACCTATATTTTTTATAATTTCCTTAAACTGAAAACCGATAATTATAGGACAATATATGTGTATTGACCCAAGTAAGACTTGAAGTCTTAATAGCAAGTGGATGGCTGAATGGACAATATATATATGACGTCAAAATATATCTCCTGTAGAACTTGTGGTATTCATGCAGGAAAAGACAATTATATCAATTACTCTCTCTCTCTCTTAAAAGCCTCCATCCCCTTGCTCTCAGGTCTCTTCTGATCTGCTGTCTGTATTGAGCGCAAAGACGAAGAATTAATATGAGCAGTCGAAACAAAAAAAAGGAAGCTCTCTATCAGAAATTGGAGCAGCTGCGCTCTGCTACTAATTCTACTTCTGTACGACTACTCATCACAATCCTTGATTAATTTTCTAATTTCTTGATTCAGTACTTTGTTGATTTCTAAAGAAAAGAAGCAAAAGTTGTATTTGGAATTGGTGGATTAATTTCGTTTTTCATATATATGTTGAGAAGGGCAACTTAAGAGATCATTTGATTTGATTTCTCATTCCTCTTTTGATTGATAACCATTGTCGCGCTTTTTACTTTTAATAAATGTATTGATTAAATAACCATTTTGGCGTGTCTTTTGTGATTTTGTCTGTATAGGTAAATAAAGCATCAATAGTAGTGGATGCGTCGAGATATATCGGAGAGTTAAAGGAAAGGGTTGAAACACTAAATCAAGATGTTGCATCTCTACAAAATGAATCGTTGCCCGCGGTATATATATATAAATATCGTCAGTTAGTCGTAAAAGAAAAGAATAGATATAATTAATGAGGAGGTAGATGTATATGATACGCATAAGTTTTGATTAAGTTTGTACGTACGTTGCAGCAGGTGAAGGTTGAAACCCTAGAAAAAGGATTCGTAATAAACGTGGTATCAGAAAAGAAGTGCCCCGGATTGCTTGTTTTCGTACTAGAAGCGTTTGAGGAGTTAGGCCTTGAAGTACTCGATGCTAGGGTTTCTTGTTCCGACAATTTTCGTCTCCAAGCCGTAAGTGAGGTAAAAATTAAATTATAATCTCTCTCTCTCTCTCTCTCTCTCTCTCTCTCTCTCTCTCTCTCTCTCTCTCTCTCTCTCTCTCTCTCTGACACATGTATGTAGATTGACATAACAAGCATAATCTCTGATGCATCGATAGTAAAAAAAAAAGAAAATGCAGGGGATCGATGAGATAATAAGATCACGTGCAAGCCACAAAGATCTGCCTCATAATTTGCACCACACAATTATGTATATATCTCTCGTTTTTGTACGCTGACAAAACTGATTTGTCACTGTCCATATCTTCTCATTTTACGCACTCCCACACCTACACAATTTGTTGCCACCAAATAAGTCTTGTATTGGTATTGTATTTGCAGATAAACAAGTCTAGGAGTAAGAATTAGACGAGTCTTTTCTTCGTATAAACTCATATATTTGATGTGGAGAAGCAAAACGTATTAAAAAGAATCCCGGCCTCTTCATACACGAAAGTATGCGTGAGTTAAAAAAGAAAAAAGTATGCATGAAGTATATGTGGGGGTAATTAATCCCTCATTCTTTTTGGTACTTATCTAAACGCTAAATTGATAAGTGAAATTGTGTGGGTGAATTTATTATATATGTGGAATGATTTTTGAGAAAATATATTGTACTTGCAGAACGAAGGGCAATCTGCAGATAGCGTAGATGCTCAGGTGATTAAACAAGCAGTATTGCAAGCAATAGGGAATTGGAGTGATGAACAAGAGGATTAATTGTCGGCTAATCTTATTTTATTCTCTTCCTACTTATTAATTATGCTTAATTTATAGACTTTGTATTTTGCTCAAGTGAAGGAAAGGAGTTTCCAAGTTACTAATATTATGTCATATATATATATATATAATTTATAGATAATTTCGTCCCGAACTTAACTCTCAATAGGAATCTGTGCGTAAATAATTTTATTTATTGGTTTTTATCTCCTCGACTTTCACGAGTTCCTATCTTTTATATATAATGTTTTTCGTGTTTTTTTTTCTTTTTCTTTTCAAGAAGTGTGAAAGGAGTGGAGGATTTGTAGCATGATCACTCATCGTCTCATCCTTTAAAGTGGAAAATACCCCTAAACTGTAAAGTTTGTTGTACATTTTATTGTGTACACACATAATAGATATTATTGGTCCCTAGTATGAATTCAGGTGTATTGGGAGAGGGAAAGGGAGGAAATACACTTGATTTCAAAAATTTACTTATTATGGAGTCAGTTTACAAACGGAGATTGGACTATAGTTCCACATAAAAACTCCTAAATCCTTAAATTCAGAGTGAGTCTGACTAATATTTAGTCAGTCAGAACATATATACGGAATAGTGTGAGCCCTTTAGCCTAGTGAGAAAACTTTTTCATTGAAACATTAATTATCTGTATTGCAAGTTATATGTTCTGTTTGATTGATTCATACTTATGGAAAATAATGTTATTTGAAATTATTTTATGCAAATGACAAAAGTAATCAAATATACAGAATAGTAAGGAACACACAAATTTATTGTGGCTCGGATACATAAGACCCTACGTCCACTTTCTGTAGATATTTACGTTCAGGTTCTCGAAGATTGTCGAGACTAGATCAATACAATCTAACAATGAAAACTTAATAATCTATCAATGAAACCAAATATCAAACTATTAGCTTATCTATCTATCTATCTATCTATCTATCTATCTATCTATCTATCTATCTATCTATCTATTCGATGCAAATCATGGTTGTGTCCAACTAAACAAGAGTACAAAACAATCTTTAATTCTAAGTATGTGATATGATTGCAAAACACTTGGAATGTGGACAGATTGATTTTCTTATGAAATAATGCTAGAGGTTATGTGAAGGCTGTGAGCTTTGTTCTTTGCTTGGTAGTTGAATGCTTTGAAAATCCGTAACCCCTCAAGAGTAAGAGTCCCTCTATATTTATAGGCGAGCAAAGACATATCCGTTGTACGGGTATCGACCTCCTATATATTGGCTCCAGGTTTGCAATGGTTTTATGCATTAAATGCATCAATCCCGCGTTGCTTTCTGCAGAGTCAACAAGTATTGTGTTGTCCCTCTAAGATTAGGGCTAACTTGGCGCCTTGACATTGGTCAATACTAATTTGATAGTTGGTTGTTCTATTGACCTTTGACTTTGAAATCTGCGCCTCGTACCTCGTACTTCAATTAGTCAGTCAGGACAACTAGAGTCTGATCTGAGAAATGTGCTCAGACCCGAGTTTAGTTCATTGAAACTCAACTGATGTAATCCAACCTGCACAACCCTAATTTGAAATATATCAGTCCCCCTATTTAGACATAGATTGATTTCTAAACTACTAATTACATATATGGGTTTATCTATTACTACCTCCGTCCCATTATTTCCGACACGTTTCATTTCGGCGCGGAAATTAAGAAAGTAGATGATTAATATTGAGATATGGGTAAATGATAAAGTAGAAGAGAGAAGATGAATGAGAGTAGATGATAAAGTAAGAGAGAGAAGATGATAAAGTAAGAGAGAGAAATTGATAAAGTAAGAAAAAGTAGGAGAGATAAATGGTAAAGTAGGAGAGAGATGATAGGTAGTATTTCCAAAAAAGGAAACGTGCCAGTAATAGCGGGACGTCCATTTAAGGAAATTGTGTCAGTAATAGCGGGACGGAGGTAGTAGTAAGGAGTTTGAAATCATTGAATACTTTGTCATTCCCAATAATTATTATTTAATAATATTCGTTGATTGATTGATAAGATTGGTTTATATATATATATATATATATATATATATATATATATAAAGAGAGAGAGAGAATGGCATATAAATATAGAGGTGCGATCATGAAATTATGTGTTCCTGGCTTTAAATAACTTAAAAAATAGTTGTTACTGTTATAAACTAAATATAAGAGCAGAATAATAGAGAGGGTAGGAATGAGATGTATATTATTATGAGGGTGGAGACCTTTATTTTAAAGTTACAAGATAGACTTTTGGGCCTCTAATGTTTACATATGGTCATCATCTATATGCTAAATATTATTTACAACACTCTCCCTTGATTGACCATCCCTAGAAAAAAATTGTTGCCACATTAAAACCTTGCCAGAAAAACCCAATGGGATAAAAACTGGTCGAATGAAAAAGTGCACAACTGCTCCCCCTCAAAATAATCACTGTAGATCCTTGAGTCGGCACATGTTGATCTTGTGTATCAACTTCTTGAATATTGATGTCGGTAATGCCTTCGTAAAATAATCCGCTAGATTGTCACTTGAGCGAATTTGTCGAATCTTGATGTCACCACTCAAAATCATGTGTTGCATTGGATATCTCGTTAAAAATCTTAACTAAGAAAACTCTTTGGGAAAAAACTTAGAATTGGAAAAAAAGTACAACTATTTCACATTCAAGGCCATTTGACCTTTAGTCATTAGCCTAATCTTCAAGATTATTTACAATTTGTCACTCCCCCTCAAGATAACAATCTTCAAGGTTGTCTTCAATGTCTAGAATCATATGTGCAACACAAGTTTAATTATCTCGATCGAGAATAACATGGAATATGTCAATAATATATCATTACTTCATAAATAGACCAATAATATGCTTCTCTTGAAGATAACAAAGGATGATCAATACCACTTCAAATTCTCCAAGTGCATATAAGTAAGGAACTTCTGGTCCTAAAACATCTTTGTTATCTTTTATAGGTTTAAATGTGTCTCCATCCACTTCAAATAATCAAAGCAACCATTAGGTAGATATGTGGATGCGATAAAATCATATAAAATCTCTTTAAGGTGTAACTCCATTAAGGAGATGCCCGATCTACGAGTCGAGACAATTATTAGTTCAACCCAAGTCTTTTGATTCTAACTCAATCATTAGGCATGAGTTGATTTCCTCAAGTACTTTTTTATATAAGATTCACATATCCTCTTTAGGAGGAGTTTTGAGTGATGTGTTCTAATTTTGTATTCTGCGGATTTTTCTCTTTGACACCAATAAATCTTACGCTTCTGGCGCCAAAGAGCATAGATCGACTTATTTTGTCTATGAGGAACTTCAATTCTTTCATAGTGCATATACAACATGTATATCAGATTTTAGTCACTGCTGTTGCACTTAATGATTTGATGAACTTTCAGTTCATAGTGCGTGAATCTAAATAATTAATCCAACAAGTTGGATTATATATTGTCATGTTGACCGAATATACATATAATTTTCAAGTATTAAACTCTTCAGTCTTAATCAAATTCAAGCAACAATATATACTGCTTTGCTATCAGTTTTCTTCTTGAAAACATATGAGCAAATATCTTCACTTTTGTATCCTTCTCTCAAGAGATACACATTGTTCTTACAACGATTTTGCAATTTACGTGGTTCAAGCAAATTAAACCTTTCAGGGATTTTCAAGCATATATAACTATCTAGTGAATCATATAGATAGTATTTTACTACACCCATAGGGCTCATAACAAGCCTTTTTGACATAACGAGATTAGCCAAAATTCTAAAATTTAGTTGCGTCAATTAATTATGGGAGAGTACATAATTAATTTTCGGATTTTTGATAGAATCTTAATTCACTTTGTATGACTTCTTTCCTCTTTGGCCAATTATTTCAATCTTGTCAATCTCTAACAGATCATCGTTGAGGATCCTCTTTTATGATTTCAAGAGTCATATTAAAGACAAATATATCGTCATGTATCCACGACGATATTTGATCTCTCCAATGATATCAAGACTAGCTGAGGTTTTTTTTTTTCCAGACACTTGTAGTTCTCCAGGAGCTTTTATTTGATTGATTAATCATTTTCGTCATTGTTTGGTTCACTGTTTCTTAGACACAAAATTTCTTTTAGAATCAATTGGTCGACCATATTTCTGATGAACTTTATATTTATTTGTTATCATTTGTACATTGTACTTGTCCTTCAGGGACATTTATTCTTGCGGGAGTACTTGCAGCAAATGTATAATATTGTCACTTCTTTTATATACAAAAGCATCAAGAAGTTGGTTTGCAATATTTTGCAAGTGAATCTTTCGACTTCTTATTCACATTGATTATTTCGGGAATCCAAATGTGGCTAGTTTTCTCTTGTGCTTTTTTCTGAATGTAGATTGCACATTGATTACTTCAGGAATCCAAATATGATATATGTTCCACCTAATGTTGGGAACGTTATTTCATCATAATAACAATCTTCGTGTGAGACTCATTTTTATATGGACAAAAACCATTTTAATATGGATACGAGCAACTAAGTGTGTAATCTCAATCCAAAGCTATATAATATTAAATCCTCTTCAGGATAAACTTGGAGTTTTAATAAACTCATTAGCTTTATATAGAAAAATCTTCTTGAGCGAATTGAACACTTTATTATTTTAACTAGTAGTGCTACATTTTCTTCTTGAAATCAAGCATTCGTATAAATTCATTTATTAAAAGATTCTTCAGGATCTCTATGTTGCGCCCATATGAATTTTTAATTATGTTGCATTCAAGATGGTAGTGTGGAAAATTTTCATGAATGTGTAATACATTTTCTCACTTGTTTTCATGAATGTGTAATACATTCAAGATGGTAGTGTGGAAAATTTTCTTTTGTTTGTTTCCGGCTAAATACTAAAGAATCACGACATTCTTATATCATTTCAATATGGTATCCATTGCAGCAGATATTTTTAAAGCTTAGTAAGTGTCTTCTCTACTTATTAAAGGGCAAAATCAATGGTTGATTTCGTTCATTTGATAGAATGACTCATGCTCTTATGGAGCCTTCAATACTTTCAATGCACTAGATTTTAAAATCTCGCAGTATAAGATGCATCTACTCGGATCGAGCTTTAGGGGGACAAACAATTAATATCTTTACGCAATCCTGCTGGGATGCTTCGTTTCGTTACATTATTATCTCCCACATGCCTCTTATTGGTAGATGAATATCGATATCAAGAGTGCATTAATGTCAACAAGACATAAATAATATTTTTAATTTAGGAATAATATATATCATCGAAAGTACGAGTTGCTCTTTAAGAGCATTTAATAATCTTTTAGAATATAAATAATGTTACTTCATGAGAAAAAGTTAAATAGTATATAAAAATACTATATTTGAGGCATTTCCACAAACATGTTATTGTATTGTTACTAATACAATATTATCATTATTCAGGAATGTAAATGTGCTACTTCCAGATCAACAATTTAGTTCAATAAATTGTAAATTTTGAGATCTATCAGATCTCACATCTATTCTTGAAAAAAAATTAAGCCACAATAGGGTATTGGAAAGCAATTGTCAAGCATATAGGAGCTTTAGCTTACCACTATATGTAATTAAGTAATACTTTAAATTTTAACATACCTCTAAATATGCATTGTTCTTTAGGAACATGTAATATTCTTCAAGAATATTAATTGTGCTACTTCAGGAGCAACAATTAAAGTATGGTTGTCGTGAGATATGATTACAAAATGATAAATTTGAGTTGCTTTTCAAGAACATGTAGTATTATTCAAGAATACCAATTGTGCTACTTCAGGTGCAACAATTTTAATCTATGTTAAAATACCACAGACGAAATGTTAATATTTACTAGAAGCTCAATTGTTCTTCAAGAACAGATCGTATTATTTGGATATCAATTGTGCTACTTCAGGAGCAACAATAATAACAATTCAAGAACCTAGATTCGACCATCAATACGATATGTAATATTCTTTAGGAATATTGATTATGTGCTACTTTGGGAGCAACACATTAAGAATATATATATATAAATATTAAGTAATATACAATATGCAGAAAAAATTAACTTAGACATTGTTGGGTTATGAGTCAGTAGATGATACTCAGCAGTTAGTGCGATAAAATAATATTGGGGGAAATCCAAAACCCAGCTGATATCAGTAGTGTAGTGTATTGATAGGATTAACTGATGTATAGGCTAGACTGTTTTTGTTTTGTTTATCCTTGTGTCTATGTCCTGTACGGGGTAAAATGTTGGATTGATCTTCTGTCGAAGTTACTTTTCAGAACCCCACGTCATCAGTGTAAGAGCCTGCATTCTTGAGTCATCAGCTGATCTTCGCCTCAGTAGAAGACATCTCATCAACAAAGCCATCAGGCGACAGGGAGACAAGAATCGTCTCCTTGCCAAGGACGTACATCTCAAGTGGTCTTAGTACACCAAGGCCCAGAACGAGAAAGTTGACCGACTTGCAGCAGAGGTGAAGAAGGTCTCAGAAGCTTATTACAACTGGAGATCCATAGAAGATACAGGCGCGGAGGAATCCTGTTTTTCTTATATGAAGGAAGTAATCCCTCAGACTTGGGAAGCCAGTCATCACGTCATCAATCTCCGAGCCGCCGTGGAATTAACCTTTGATCTTCCAGCTCGTGGAGTCTCACCCATTGGATATAAGGAGAAGGAGATCAACTCCTATGTTCAGAGGTTCTGCGGCAGAGACGACATTGTCTTCAAATCAGCGCTGCCAAAGAACCAGTTGCTACCAGAATACCGCGGGCTAGCCTACATCGTAACTCACATTCTTACAAGCTCAGCCGGTTCATTTGATCAGCTATCAAAGCCCCGTCTCCAGCTGATGATGATAATAGAAGACGGCATCCGAGTCAACTGGATTGATTTCTATGTGAATGAGCTTAAAGCTCAGGCACAGAAGTTCGCAGCCACACCCACTGGAGAAAGGAGACTAATTAGTGTGGGAAAGCTGCTGTACGGGACATAGATATCCGTAATAATCGAAGAATCAGTATCGGATCGCTCAGCCTTTGCTGATTCGAGATACTTTGACAGCAAGCTCATCAAGTTCAAAACTAGAGTTGCTGCTGAAAAGTCTATCGGACGAGGGCCACCTGAACAAAAACGTGTCACATTTGACTTGCCCCCTCGTGCCGACCCACCCAAGAGGAAGAGGCTCATAAAAACTGGATCTTCTGAGGTTCCAACAAAACCTGCCTCTCCTCCACCTACTCAGGAAGAACCAATACTTGATGCGGACACTGGCATAGAAGGTGCCACCTTGAAGGACAAGGTCCAGAGCATCTGTTCTGAAGAGACCCAGTCGGACACTGCCGGACCGACTGAGGAAACTTCCTTTGAATGGACGACCTTGCACTCAACCCACCTCCGAGCCACTGGAGAGGTCAGTGCTCAGATCCCCGAGATTGCCGAACACAGGGATCTGGTCGAAATTGCTATAAGGGCGAGGACTCAGATGCTACTGAGATTCCTCAGCTGGGACGTCCTTGAGGAGCTGATTAGGACGGAGTCATTCGAAGATCTTCGCGCTACTATGCTCTATCTACTGAGCTTAAGATCCTCAGAACCTGTCAACAGCCCTTCGCCTCCATCTCATCACGATGACAACGACGATGATGATGATGATGATGACATGGATCAGGCACAACCCAAGGAAGCAGATTTGGGAGGATCTGGAGAGGGTAACACTCCCCGCGAGCAGGGCAAATCACCACCACCTTTGATGCCCCGATTGCCTCGAAGCTGAGTCGAGCGCAACAACTCGCGACATCTGAGCAGAGGCTCGGGACCAGCAGCTATCAGATAAAACCCATTGGTTCCGTGACCTCCAAGTCAGTCAACAAAGCCATCAGGCGACAGGGAGACAAGAATCGTCTCCTTGCCAAGGACGTACATCTCAAGTGGTCTCAGTACACCAAGGCCCAGAACGAGAAAGTTGACCGACTTGCAGCAGAGGTGAAGAAGGTCTCAGAAGTTCCTACTCCTGCCAATATTCAGGAGATAGTCGAGACCGCCCTCACAGCTCAGAAGGCGGACTTAGCCGCTCAGAGTCAGCAACTCCTACTCTCTCAGCAGAAATCATTCTCTAAACAGCTGACTCAGAGTCTAGCGGCAGTCCAAGCCACAATGGACGAGCGCAACAAGGTGGCCTTCTCCTGCCTTCAAACAGCTATAAAACAACAGGCGGAGGCCCTCAAGCTCATTCAGAAGGAGATGACAGAATCTCATGATGAGTCTCTCCTAAAACTGAGACAGGAGTCCGCAACACAAATCAAACACATACGTGCTGACCAGGAGAAAGACTGGGAGCACTACTGCGACACTATCAAAGACTTCGAAACAACCGCCACCTCCATTAAGAATATATGCTACAATCTGGAGAAGGAGGTAACTGTCATCTGCACTCGCCTCTCCCTGGCTGATGATGCCAAAAAGGGGGAAGGAGTAGAGGAAGAAGAGAAAGCTGAGGCAGATCAGGCTCAGGTGGAAGGAGGACCAGAGGTCCTAGTAATAACGAAGGGGGAAGGTTCAGCTGATCAAGCTGGAACCACCTCAGTACCCCCTCCCGAAATCGTCCAAGTCCCAGATGTCCAAACATCAACTGTGGCTGAGCCAGCCGCAGAATCCTCGGTTCAGCATATCAAGGAGATTGCACAGTTCGTCGATCAGGAGGACGAGCCACTGCCACCGCGAAGGCCGGGGAAGGAGATTACTACTGAAACAACTCCTCCACCTTCCCCGACTGCTATGTTCAAATCCAAGGCGGAGCAGGAGGCATTCAATCAGCGTGTTGCTCAGAAACTGCAAGATGAGCTGAACTATGAGCAGCAAATCGAAGAGGAAATTAAAAAAGCAAAGAAGCCCAGGAAGCTTACTGGAAAAATTATGAAAGCAAAAGCCAAATTGCTCCTGGAAGAACAAAAGAGAAAAGCTCAGGAGGAGCTAGCTAAAGCTTCGCCGCGACACTCGGCCCTCGCTCGTAGTACCGATATACAAACACTCACCCTGCAGCAAGAGGCGTAAGACGAGCCACATGGGAGGCTACGCTGAAAGGACTGAATCTCCGGAGAGGAGACACTAGATCAGCAGCCCTCAGAGAAAAGAAGAGATTGAAAGATCTGGCCAAGATCATAGAGATGACTGATAAGATGGCCAGTGAACCAGTCATCGACTGGAAGAAGCAAATTCCAAGGTCATCCAAGTACTACAGGAGAGGCGCTCCCAAAGGAACTTATCTGAAGAAAACCCCTCCTCCTCATGTAGACAAATGGGTACCTTTTGAGCTAAACGAGCAATGGGAGGAACTGAAGGAGGAATTCATCAAAGGATACTATGTATGGGGTTTCTATCCTTCTGTGATCCCGGCTGATCAACTATTCGACGAATTTATTCATCAGTATAATGCCAGGCTCAGAGCTCAACTTCTGCTGATCCTAGAGAGGGAGAAGCTACCTCTCAGAGCCCCTGCATTCAGACGCATCCCTCCTCCAAGGACGACTCGTGGCGTATTATGCACGAAGGAGATAGAAGACGAGATCAAAGCAACAGCTTATCACCATGACCTTAGTTCTGATCTACCTGCTGATCTCGAGGAAATCCAAACTCTGCGCGCAAGGATCTATAAATATTATGGTTTGAAACCCCTTGCTGACAAGTCTGCGGATTTCAAGAGCAAGACGAAGAAGTTCAGAAGCCAGCAGTAGTCTTCTTATTCTTTCCTTGGTGTATAGAAGATAGGAACTCTGTATTCACTTCTCATATATATAACAGTTCCTGCTTCTAGCCAGACAATTACTCATTGTCTCACGACTTTCATTTGTGTTATCACAACTAGTCACTGAAGTGATCTGACACACACTCACACATAACCGTTTCTCTGATTTTGCCTCTCTCTCAACTGCTGACCTCATGAAGTTAACTGATTCAGTTTTACTGAAGTCTATCTATATCAGTAGTTTAGTTGTATTATCTAGAGGTTTTGGCATCATCAATTAGGGGGAAATTGTTGGGTTATGAGTCAGTAGATGATACTCAGCAGTTAGTGGGTTAAAATAATATTGGGGGAAATCGTAGTAGTACTATGGAATTGAAGATCCCAAAACCCAGCTCATATCAGTAATGTAGTGTCTTGATAGGATTAACTGATGTATAGGCTAGACTGTTTTTGTTTTGTTTATCCTTGTGTCTATGTCATGTACGGGGTAAAATGTTGGATTGATCTTCTGTCGAAGTTACTTTCTAGAACCCCACGTCATCAGTGTAAGAGCCTGCGTTCTTGAGTCATCAGCTGATCTTCGCCTCAGTAGAAGACATCTCATCAACTGACAGACATCAGCAGAAGAACTCTATGCAAGCTCAGTACCTTCGCAGTCATCAGCTGACCACACTCAAGAGAATATCTCTTGTCAGCCGATTCAGACGAAGAAGACAGAGACTGTTTTAAGTCTACTGTATCCGATAGGAAACGACCCAACTGTTAAAGTCTTTTCGAAAGTCAGCAGAAGACCATACGAGGATTAGGGAGAGTCAACTCCGATGTCTGACACAATCTCACCTACCACAAACCTCGACCAATGAGAAGCCGTCAACGCAATATCTGCTCTGACCAACTAAAGCTGCTTTCATGTACAGTATCAACAACTCTGCTGCAACAATTCGAATTTATGGCCGTTTTCTTTGGAAGGTTGTGACACGTGGCATCGTCGTCTCAAATGGACATATGCCTATTTCACGACTATAAATAGAGAAGAAAATCCGAGCTTCACGCACGGGATATCAAGGGAAAACGCTCAAAGCTTTCAAGCAACTCTAGCGCATACAAGATCAATCCAGCGAAGAACTTGCCCAATAGAATATCATTAGTTCTTCTCTCTAGAGTTCTTTAGATCCCTCTTCTCTAGCTAAGCTCATTGCCATATCTATAGCTTAAAAATTCGAAGGAGTTCACTTTTAGTGATTGTTCTTACTGTAAGAACTCCTTCCTAGTTGGAAATTATCCCCTCCCCTTCAAACCTCTGTTTGATTTGTAAAGTTGCTAAGGACTATAACTTAGAAGGGTCTGTCCAGTGTACAGATTCCTTGCTGAGGCTTGCTCAGAAAAATCAACAAGACCTCCTGTTCAGCAGGACCGTAGACGTAGGATCTTACGTATCCGAACCACGTTAAAAATTGCTTGTGTTATTTACGGTTTTACTGCATAGCTTACAACTGATCACAAAATCATATTCTGCATAAAACGTATTTTCAAAGCGCACTAGCCAAAATAGTTTAACTTGCGAAATCACGTTTTCAAACCGAGACGAATCTCCGGGCCCCACACTCTTATCCGCGTGACGTCTCCGATTGAGTTTCAAGTACTAACAAAAGTCAGTAGGAGAGCTCAATAGTTGGCACACTTCTGACCCGCGATCGAACGTTACTATTTGGCACTGTTCATCAGTTGCAACCTACAGCTTAGCTGTCCTTCGCGTTTGAGAAAAGAAACTGTGTTCAGGTGTATTCACCCCCCCTCTACACCTGACTATCGTCTCCGGACCAACAGGTATATATATTAATACATAGATAATATTAATAACTCTTCAAGAGTATGTAATATTTTTCAAGAATATTAAATTGTGTTACTTCTGGAGCAACAATTAAATCATTTGAATAAGTAAATTTGAATTGCTCGTTAAGAGCATGTGATATTCTTCAGGAACATGGATTGTGCTACTTTATGAGCAACAATTGTTGTTTAAATCAAAAATATAAATAAACAAATAAACAAAAGCATATGTAGAGTAAATGCTCTCGAAGAGAATGCACTATTCTTCAGAAATATTAAATTGTGCTACTTCTGGAGAAAAAAATTAAATTATTTCAATAAGTAAGTTTAAATTACTCTTTAAAAGCATTTGATATTCTTCAAAAATATCAATAGTACTACTTCGGGAGCAACAATTGAGATTAAAACATTAATTACATAAGTAAAAATGTATGTGTAGAAATATTAATTATAAATATTCTTCAAGAGCATGTAATATTCATCAGGATTATAGATTTTGCTACTTCTGGAGCAACAAGTTAAGTTGAAAAATATATTTGTTTGAGAGCAAATATAATATTTGAATTCGATAAATTGTTCTTTAGGAACGTATAATAAGCTCTCATAAATTATTAATTCCACGTCATAGACATAATAAATCAAACGCATCATCACTCACAAACAGGAATGAGATATTCTAGTTTGACTTTAAATATATATATATATATATATATATATATATAGAAAATGAATCATATGAGAAGTCTCCTTAAAATAATAAATAAGAAGAAATCTGCACCCTTTATTTCATTTTTTGATGGTTTAGATTGAATATGCTCTGAAATATTCCTTTTGCATATTCCTTATATATTTTATGCATAAGGGCAAAAATGTAAAAAATAAAAAGTGTATGCATACAAAAATTAAAGAATATGCATAAAACTTATAGGGAATATGCATACTTCCTACCTTCCTACATAACTCTGTCTTCCCACATGATCCATACCCTATATATATATATATATATATATATATATATATATATATATATATATATATATATATATATATATATATATATATATATATATATATATATATATATCGACGAGGAAGCAAGAATTCAATCATGAATCTTTAGTCAATTATTTAGACATAATTGATAATCATAACGCATCAATATTAAATTGGAGTCTAACACAGTCAATCACACAACTCTCCTATAAATATTCAAACATAAAACCCAACAAATAAATTGAAGACAATATACCTTCGTGTCGAAGAACTCGTAGGTTACGTTTGTTGTGGGTGCGCAACTCATTTTCCAAAAGTATAATATAAATTTAGAGAACAATCATATTAATAACGTGTTATAAACTAAATATATGAACATAATAATAGAGAGGGTAGGAATGAGATGTATATTATTATGTGGGTGGAGACCTCTCTATTTATAAAGTTACAAGATGGATTTTTGGGCCTCTTGAGTTTAAATATAGTCATCATCTGTAGAGTAAATATTATTTACAACAAATACAACAGATGTTTGTTTTTACTAATTTTTTACTGTTGTCCGGGATATTTTTTACTTCAAACATCAAATTACTAGCATGTTTGAATATAAAATAATAATACGAAGGAAATGAATTTTAGTGGTTAATGCATCGATCTATGCCTCATGATGAAATGGAGATATTTGCTTATAGCTTAAAAAAAATATAGGCTTCTTTCTCAGGCCCGATTACACGTTACGTTTATCAAGAAGTTCAGTTTTAAGTGGGCCTGCAGACCAATTAAGGGATCGATAAATGAATAAATTACTTATTTATCGATAAATAAATATTTATTATTTTATAAAGAAATTCTCGATATAAAAAAAGTTAAATATATATTAAACTTAATTATTTTAATAATTTAGTTCGTGTAAATATTAAAAAATAAATAATTTTAGTATTCGCTTTAGTAAAAATATGTTAAAATGTACATTGATTAAGTATTAATTATAAAACAAGTCAAACTATTCAGTTTTGGAAAAAGTTAATAGTTTTATAAAAGAAAAAAAAACTCATATACCTAAAAAATGAAGAAATCATTTTTGCTAATAATAAGATTATCCGAGAAGTTTGTTTTTGGCATTGCAAGATTCGTTCAACAGAAAATGATCTATTCGAAACTGAAATCGTTGAATTAGATAAAAGATCTCCAATCATTAGGTAATATTATCTCTAATTTACACTACAAAAATGCTATGAATATTCAAGATCTTTTAGTTATCCTAGCGAAAATGATGTAACTATGGAATTACTAATGAATGAAGAAATTATTTCAAATATTTATGAATAGTAATGATGATGACGAGAATGATCCTAAACGAGATGATAATACATTTATTCCAGTTGTGTCATTAAAAGAGGTATTTACATCAATAGCCACATTAAATAATTAATTGCTACAACACGAACATAATATCTCAGAAATTGTCTATACTTTGCATAAAGTAAATGATGATCAGGTTAATTTTGATTTAGGTGGAAATAAAAACAATGAATACGGAAGCATATGTTAATAAGAAATGATTATTGTACTACGGTAGTATTGTAATTGTCTATATATTTTTTGAAATCAGTAATTATTACTTAATATATTTATCGGGTCCTTAAGGATTTGAATTTTTTTTATTACTTAATGCCTTTAGCGAAATTATTACTTTAGTACATTGGCCCAAATCGGGACCAAAAGAAATTATTATCCAAGCGAGATTATTATTTTATCGAACATTACTTCATCAAGGTTTAACTGTAAATGAGAGCACGTATTTCATCTAATAAAAATATATAATCATAAGAATGAATTGTTTTTTATAATTTAGGGTTACATGATACCATTTTCTCGATGGTACAAAGTGAACAAAAAACTCTTGCTCCGCTCTTGGTTATGACCCAAATTTCCTAAAACATAGCTCTGTTTGCACCAACTTATTTTCAAAATAAATTTGCTACAAATTTCTAGGCCCCACATAAATTTGTACGCCTTATTTTCAAAGTTCGTGGGAAATTTCATTTGGTTTTGGCTTCCCTGATCCCTCAATATAGACAAAATGAAATAAAACTATATTTTACATAATGTCAATGATTTGTCCAAAACGAACTGTTTTTATCATCTATGTAACGCCCCGAAATTTTCAATATAAAATGCATTGCATATCTATTCATGCATGTTATCTAGTGTTTTAGTTCTGTAAGTCGCGCTTAGAAATTTAAATGAAAATTAAAGCATTTATGTTATTTGTCATTAAATCATTTTTGTTATGTAAAATTTATTTTTAACTTTGAATGTGTTTGTTTATATCGTATTATTTATTTATTTATTTAGAAATCATGTTAGAATTATTAGGCAAGAATAATATTTATTTATTTTCGATTTCCTAAACCTACTAGGTATAATATTTATTATTATATTAAGTTATTAGGAGATAAGTTAAAATTATAGTTTGTGAATAAATTAGATATTGTATTTGTGATATACATGTTTTAGGAAAAAAATCTAGTTGTGGTTATCCATATCCTAATTTATCTAAGATTGAATCTCTTATATGGTAAGTGATAGAATAAATTCTATATAAAATATATATGGACGAAAATAATTATGGATAAAATATATTTGATACCTTATTTGATTAGGGATGTTTGGATAATGATTTTTAGGCTTATAAATACCCCTTAGTCGCTCATAATATAGCATCCCATAAAATTTTCGAAAATCTGCCAGCATATCTGCGAACTGTTTAAAGAATTATTTACTCATCTTCCCGTCGTCCTCTCATCGTGAAAATTTAGGATCGTATTTCTAGGTATGTTTAGTATACTATATTATTTTTGTAAAATTTTAAAAGCTTGATAAATATTTTTTTAAAATTGTTCTTCGTAACCTGCCAGTTTCTGACAGCATGTTCATGATCTTGAAAGGAAAATTGTTTTTCATGTTTTCTTTACATTGTTTTCGACCAGGTTTAATTTTAATGGGATATACTAGATGTTAGGTCATTCATGTTAAAAATATAGAATTTTTAGGATACGTTTACTATTTGTTTGTTAATTTGTTTCTTGATGTGTCAGAATCTTTGTCAACATGCATGTAGATTGAAAAACAAAAGTTTTCAGGTTACTGTTAAATGAATCATTGATCATGATAAGTTTTATTGTAATGGAATAGGTAACATGTTGTTCATGTTAGAGGTCTATAATTTTTAGGACAAAACTTTTACGAGTTCATTAATTTATTTCATGAATTGACGAATTACTAAATGCACGAATGAATTGTCAGTAGAAGTACGATTATGTTTAATATATTGCATGTTAATAAGTAGATTATCTATAATATAGATTATTCGATTATTTTGAACTATGTCCATTTATGAGTTATATGAATTATTGATGCATGCATAACATTCTTTGCACAAGTCATTAAGATAACTTTTCATGTTAGGATTGGCGCGCATGACTTAAACATTGATATCCATTATTTTTCTTCAAGTCAAGGTTAAGGTGGGGAATGTTATTGTTTATCTTTATTATACATTGTGCTCGATATTTCATGTGATTATGACAGGCATGAAAGGAAGGGTCGAAATCGGGCCCTAGGATCGAAATTGGATCCTGAAAGGAAAGGCAAGGGTCGAAATCGGGCCATAGGTTCGAATTCGGATCCTCTATGAAAAATCGGTCAAAATCTGGCAGTCAGTTGAAATCGGACTGTTTGAAAAGTTCATGTGGTCTGTGTGGCCAAATTACAAGTTCATGTGGTCTGTGTGGCCGAGTATCTCTTTGCATGATCTAATTTTCTATGTCTTATCGGTGTGATTTATAATTTTGGTAAATGTGTACATCTCCCACTGAGTAGTCGTACTCACCCCCTTATATTTTAACATGTTTCAGGAAATGGCTCGGCCGATGCGTAGAGGTGTTGGTGGTGATGGTCACGAGGAGGATTTATCATATTAAAATTATTACTTTAAATTTATGAACTTTTTGTTATTTCTTTTTGAAATGTTAGACTTAGTAAAATTTTATTTAAGACTTCCGTTGAGTATGAAAATAATTGAGTTTTTTTTAATGATTCTTTTCAATGAAAATGTTTTGAAAGAATTGAAATAAGCATGTTAAGTATGAAGTAGCATCCCTAGTTAAGTTTTGAAAATTGGGGCGTTACAAATCTAAGTTAGCAAAAGCTGTTGCATTATAATAATGAGACCAGATCACCTGTCCCCGTTACCATGTCCCAACCCTGTCCCAGTACCAAAACGACGTAGTTTTGGTACTTAGCAAAAAAAAAAAAAGATGAAACGACGTCGTTTCATCGCTGGGACAGGGTTGAGACATGGTAACGGGGACAGGTGATCTGCTGCCTATAATAATGAAGTTCGGCATTTGTCGAGCAGATTGATTGGCAAAGCACGACGAAAACAAGGATGCCTCCAATTTTCAGAATTCTAAAATAATTACATTTACAGGATAAGGTTAAGTGACAGTAATTTAACCGATTATTTAAATTAAGCTAAAGTCATTTGATTCATCATAGTTGATTTAAACTATGATTGGACCGACGTGATTAACCTTGAGTTTGCTTATACTCAAAAATCTTTTGTCTGTTATTATATTATGGCAAATTGGCAAATTTAGTCCCCAATGTTTGCCACTTTGGATGAATTGGTCCCTAATTTTTTTTTAGTTTATTGGTCCCCAATGTTGGTTAATTTGGATAAATTGGTCCTTCTGTCAAATTTAAAATTAATTAAGTGTTAATCATAGGGGTATTTATGGAATAAAAGTTTCAGGGACCAATTCATCCAATTTTTATATAAAACTTTAATTTTTTTTAAATTATAATTTTTTTCGGAAAAAAATTAATTTTTCAAATAATTTTTTATTTTAAAAATTACTTTTTTTCAACTAATTTTTTTTTTTTTTTTTTTTCAAATAATTTTTTTGGTAAACGAAAAAAATTAATTAATAATAATTTTAGGGACCAATTCATCTAAATAATTTTTTGAATTAACTTTTTTTCAAATTTTTTTATTTAAATAAAAATTAAGTAAATTTAGATTAACTAATAATTTTGCATTTCACGGTGAAGGAGGGGAGCGGGTCAACACAACGGTTGGGGAATGTGTTATGTTCTTCGAGGAGAGGAGCAACTGGACGACCCGCTCCTAGTCGTCCAGTTTTGGTGGTGTATAAATTTTAACAAAGTGAAATGTTGTGTATTTACGTGAATGTTTTGAAAGTCTCTTGTAAAATCAGAATATGCTCATAATTTGTGTATTTACAAGCTAATGATCCTTTAATTTATATATAGGTGCTTTCGAAGAAACTATTTTTCAATATTATGTGCATGTGAAAATCTATAGTTTTAGTGTAAAGTAATTAATATAATGTTTTCGAGTAGACAATTATGCACTCGTACTGAATGTAATCATGCAAAATTCGTGCATTTAATTTTGATATGAATTTGGAATAGTAGGTGCAATCATTTTGTCTTAGGGCTCAAGATATTCAAAAGCATGTTTTAATTTTGTTTATTCCAATAATGCTTGTCAAATTCCACCGAATAAATTTGAGGTTCAAAGTTAGGTAAAATGTCACACAAAGAACCTTGAGAACTATGTATTATCTGCCTCCATTGCATGCCTACTTTAAAGTTTCGGAAACTTATTATTCATTTTTTGTAGATAATTTATTTTAAAATCAATGGCTAAATCTGGCCCTTTGAATTTAAAGATCGATGGAGCAGTTGCATTTGGACACTTCTTTTGATGTCGTTATTAGCATAGTCAAAATTCGAAAGTGGTAACGGTGAACATACTGTTAACTTAAATATACTACTGCCTCCAATTGAATATGCAAATTAATGTACCATTTACACATGTTTGAGCTTTCGATTCTTACTTCAAAATAAAATATATATTATACATAGTAAAGGATACAAACAAAAATCAATTTGACAGTAACAACATTGCGCGTGTACGTACAACTCGTTTCTTTGGTCCTACAAAACGAGTCCGCATTGCGGAGCAGATTTGTGATCAACTGTTCACTACTTTACTACAAAAGTCTACAAAAATCTACCAAATCTGAAAATGAGACCTGCAACCATGAGTCAATGGATTCGTTTACATGTCAATTTCCTTTTCTTTTACTTCATAAAACCATTCACTTAATCATCTCAAGGATATCATTAACTCATGTTAAATTGAGTCGGGCAATAAAATAATTTTTTATCATACAAAAAAAAAACTATTCAACTACCGATCGATTAAAAATACTTTAAACATGGCATTTGTGGAATTTGTAATAAATCGCATTACCTATTCAAAGGCGGTCTGCATTTAACAGGTTGAGATATTAAACCGCATCCAATTCGGAATTAGAGCATCTCCTAATAATTTACTTTGAAAAGAAAAAAAAAGAAAAGAAGATAATATTCCAAACCAACTCCAAGTTATTTCATTTGGTGCTTAGGTAAATACAACTTAATTTTAAGCTGATGGCATGATTCTAGAAAACACGCATTTTCGCACGTTGAATTTTGACTATGGCAACTATATCTCAATCATGCATATGAGCGAGAGGGTGATAGTCTGTCTGATAGAGACTAGAGAGAGATTATGCTATTATTCCATCAATATGTTCTCTCTAAAGAAAATACTATGTAAAACCTTCAGCTTTTTTATTATTAGTAGGGTGGGTGGGCCCCACATGTATTCCCTTGTATCCGCTTGTATTTCTAATGTTTTTGGATTCAACGTCAATTATTATTAATTCAAAAGTGGCTACACATTCTCATAATAAAGTGAATGAAATTAGAGCAAATGTTATTCAAAATATATACTTCTTGTTCTTAGTGTTTTTCAAAAATATATAGGCCGTCCAGCATTATATCATTTTTGGTATAAATAATTGGGATGGTTAAAAATAAGTTGTCCTTGTATTTTATCTTTCATCTGTTCTATATACGACCCTGATTCATTCCATAAAATTCCTCGAGATATTATTACTTTATTAATTTTTATTTTTTTTTAAATAGCCAGAAAATCCTGGAATCTTAGTGATCAAGTCCTTGTCCACCCACGAACCAAGATTCTCCACTTTTACAATGTTCACACATTAATTCGGGGAAATGGTCCAATTTTACTTCAAATAGTATAATATTTCATAAGTATATCATATCAATCTTATACTCTAGAGACTCGGTTTCAAATGTATAGTTGAAATTTTAATATAAGTTTTTTATTCACTCTTAGTACCAAGGGGCACGAAGGGAATGTTAACCTGTTTATAGGAAGTTAGGCAAGCTATGATTACTTAAAGCAATGTGTTGTTGACTCTTTCAATTAGGTGGCGGTGCGTGACAATAAATCTAGATTACATGCAAATTAATGAAAAACAATTAATTCCCATATTGTTAAATTGTTGAAATGTTTTCTTAGAGGTGAAGTTGCCACTTTCCCCATTTATAACTTTGGTGAAAAATCAAAGTTCATATATTAGCTCTCGTTATCATGGTTCTATAATATCATCAAATCAATCCCCTTTTTTGTAGGTTGACTTAGACCAACAACAAGCCAAAAATGTGTCGACAAAAAGAACAAATTTCTTACATCCTTAATCCACTATAAATATGTGAATCTTTTCTCTTTGTTAGCACCATAACTTGAAATCCTTTGCAGCCATGGCGAATGTAGTATATGCGGTTTCGGTTCGATCGGTGTTCGTTCTCCTCCTTATAGGAGTGAGTAGTGCTCAATTATGTCCGAATTTCTATAGCTCCACATGCAATAATCTTCTTACAATTATCAAAACTGCCGTAGACTCGGCTGTGTCGAGTGACCCTCGAATGGGTGCTTCGTTGCTTCGTCTCCACTTCCACGATTGCTTCGTCAATGTATGCAGGGGCGGATTTACATAGGAGCATGGGGTGGCAATTGCCACCCCTTTCTTTTTGGACATAATTATTTAGTATAGTCAAAATTAATATAATCATAATATGCTGTGTGATATTTAATACACCCACATATGTATTTATTATATATATTGGCCATAAAACTGAAATTCTGTCAAAATTTTATATAATATTCGACAAAGTTTATTAGTTGGATTAATGGACCTAATACTTTCTATATTGTATAAATTTTATACAATATTCGACAAAGTTTATTATCCTTAAAGTCTTGATGTTCATAAATTGTTTTCCTTAAATACTTTCTATAAAGTCTATATTGCACAAATCATTCTAAAAAAAAATGGCAAGAGTTATGTTTCAATCTCTTTTTCTCAACCAAACATTGCGACTTAAGCAGTTTACTATAGTTTGTTTGGTTATTTTTACTATCAATTTTAGAAGTTAGTTTTCTATTTATCCTACAAATTCATATCAATATTTTTTTTAAGGTATCTTCTTTTTATACTTAAATACATAGTTTTGAGGTAAACCAAGAATACGAAGTTATGCCCACCCTTGTTGAAAATCTTGCATACGTCCCTGAATGTATGCATTTCTTCTCTATCATGATTTTGCATCTTCAATGTTCTATTAATGTTTTTACCTTCATAGTTGGCATGCATGAGCTAATTATGCACAAATACGTCACTATAGTTAATTTGGTATTTTCTCTTCGATAAAAATCTAATGGAGAGTTATGAATTATGATATGGACGTACATGGACATCATCATGGAAAAAAAAAATCACAAATATCAATACTTTTTCCTCATATCTGATAAGTTCTCATTTGGTCGGTATTATAATTTCACAAAAAAAACTAGAGCGTTTCAACTTTTCATATTACTCGGTCACATCCATTAACCAAATTTTAATCAAATGATATAAAATAATACTATGAGTTTATTTGAGGTATATCTCAGTTGACAAATTAATTATAGGGAAATTGCCAATAATACCCAGTCTATATTCGAAATTGCATTATCTGCCAGTCTTAAATAAAAAATGCAGTTATACCCATGCAGACCATTTTCTCCCTATTCTCGCATACGACGGCCTCTCGCTGTCCTTACCGCCTGCACTGCGCGCCTCGCTTGGGTGAGGTGGACGACAAAGGCTCTGCTGGCTGGTTGACTGCATGGGAAGGCGCGTCTGCTATAGTGCAGATTCCCACGCACTGCAGCTGTGTTGATGGGATTAAAGGCCTTGTTTGATGCGCTGCTGATGTGAATTAAAGCGCTGCAGCTTTTATTTTTTATTTTTATTTTTTTTTGTTTCATGTATGAATTTAGGGTTTGTGCAGATTCCCATGCCCTGTTTGATGGAATTTAGGGTTTGTAGAAATGAATTTAGGATGTGACCCCTTTTTTGTTTCATGTATTAATTTTTAATTTATCTCTGCAGCTTTAAATTAGGGTTTCTAAATCTCGTAAAATGTGGAGCGAGAATGCAAATTAGGGTTTGTAATTCGTTCGTAAAATGCATTTTTTATAAATATGAAAAATTCAAATACGGGTTTGTCAAATATGAAAAATATGAAAAATTCAAATACGTTCGTAAAATGCAAATTTGTTTTTTTTAATTAGGGTTTGTAATTCGTTTTTTATAAATTTTTTTCATGTATAAATATGAAATTAGGGTTTGTCATTCGTTTGTAAATTAAGGTTTTTAAATCTCGTAAAATGCGCAAAGAGAATTCCAATATGGGTTTGAATGTTTTTTTAATTAGGGTTTGGAATTCGTTTTTTATAATTTGTTTTCATGTATAAATATGAAATTAGGGTTTGTAATTCGTTTGTAAATTAGGGTTTTTAAATCTCGAAAAATGCGCAAAGAGAATTCCAATGCGGGTTTAGGGTTTAGGCGACAAATTTAGAAATTTGTTTTTTTAAATTAGGTGAACAATTTTGAAATTTGTTTTTTTAAATTAGGCGACCAATTTTAAAATTAGGGTTTTTAAATTCGTTCGTAAAAGGCGACCAAAATAAAAATAGAAACACAACATACCTTTGATTCTTGTTTGTAAGACGACAACAAAACGACTATTGTCTCTCTCACACATATTTATACATGGGAAATGTTCGAATTGTTCGAATTGTTCGAAATTGTTCTTAATGGGTGAAATAATTCGAATTGTTCCCTTAATAATTTTTTCAATAATTTTGTAATGATGAACAATTTTGAACCGAAATTTTCGTGCTCCAATTAAAGGAAGGAAAAAAATATATTTTGGGATAATATATTGTACGAAGGAAAGTGTAAACATATATTATTCTAGATAATATATTTTATACATTATTCATTCCATCATGGGATATGAACCGAAAGAAGGGATAAACATTATTTATTCATACCTTAAAAGAAGGGATATGAACCGAAAATCTTGGGATTTATTTTGAAGTGTCACACCACTCCATCAAACATTTATTTACCTCACCAACAATTATTTCCCACTTTCTTCTCACACCACTCCATCAAACATTTATTTTAAAAACCGTTTTTCACTCACCACTAACACCACCAACATATATTTTCGCAGCTCATTCTAGGTGGAAAGAAGGAATACTTTCCTATTTTCAAGTACTTTCGCAGTTCGTTTGTTACACCACTAACACCACCAACGTATATTGTCTCACCGTTTGTTCTTGTTTGTTGGCGAATCATAGAAGGCGAATTCTTGTTTGTAGGCGAATCATAGAAGTGAAGATATTTGTGAACATTTTTTGAAGCTTAATCGAAATGGATGAGCATATTGCCGCCTCACAGGTTAGTAGACGAGAATACGATGCTTTGTAAATGAAAAGTAGTGTTTTATCGTGTTAGTAATGATTCTGTAGTTTATATTTAGGGTTTGTAATTGTTGTATGTTCATAAAATTAGGGTTGATAATTATTTTAAATATTATTGTAAGTGATATGAAGCAAAGCGATTATAATTTCCGTGTTTTAGTCTTTTAAAGTTTTATATCCACAAATAAAATATATTTTATAGTATATATACATAATACAGAGATATACGGAATTTATACGGAGGACGAATTATGTTTTAAGATTAACTAGTATATATGTTATTTATATTATTAATATATTTTAGTAACATATTTATAATAAGATACATATCGATATATAATATATTAATAAATTAAAATATTTTAATAAATATTAATTTTAGTAGGGATTTGTATTATAGTATATTTTATGAATTAATATTATAGTATTTATTTATATTATATTATAGTCTATTTTAAATTAAATTAGTATTTATGTATTTTACAGTATTAATACATAAGGATATTAACATATTACTCCATATTTAATATACTCCCTCCGTCCCATTGGAAGCGTCTTGTTTCCAATGGGCACGGATGTTAAGAAAATGATAATGTGTGGTGTATATTGTTTGACTTTTGGATATTTAAATCTTATCCACATATTCTTGCCTTTTTTTAGAAACAAGACGCTTCCAATGGGACGCTCAAAATGGAAAACAAGACACTTCCAATGGGACGGAGGGAGTATAATATAGTATTATATAACTGCGTATTATAAAATATATATAACTGCGTATTATAAAATCCGTATAACTGCGTATTAAAAAACAATGGACATTATATAACTGCGTATTATAAAATATATATAACAACGTATTATATATATATATAATATATAATATATTATTATATAACTGAGTATTATAAAATATATATAATTATAACTGCGTATTATAAAATATATATAACTGCATATTATATATATATATATAATATATAATATATTATTATATAACTGTGTATTAATATATAATATATTATTATATAACTGCGAATTCAACAGTATTTATGCATATTAATAGATAAGGATATTAACATATTGTAAAATAACTGCGTATTATAAAATCCGTATATTAATAATTTTAACGTATTTTAAAACATTTAACGTATTTTCAAAAAAATTATATGTTGAATTTATTGAGCTAATTTGACATTTTTCGTTAATGCAGAGTCTATGGTTTTATTTGAGGTACGTAACCAGATCGGTTAAACCTCAAATCATGATTCATTACAAGTGGGATGTGATCCCACTGATCCGCGACACACTGACGGCCGTCGGCGGTGACACCCTGTATGCACAATTCTGTGAGAGTAGCCCTTTCGGCCATTTGATGGAATGGGAGGGGAGTGTAAGTGTAAGCAAAGTTCTCCACCAGCTCATGTGCCGTGAAGTGGAATTCGCCGACTTTGTATCCAACAACTTTTGGTTTCACGTATCGAATCATCATTTGAAGTTCGGTCCGCAGGAATTCGCACTGGTCTCGGGGTTGATGTTTGGGTCATCGACATTTGACCCAACAATGGAACATGATGCTTCCACGGTTCGTGCAAGGGCTGTATTTTGTGGAAATCGGACACTGAAAATATCCGAGTTGGAGGATATTTTCAGAGAACACGAGGTGAACGGCGCATCGGCAACCGACTACGTGAAAGCGGCAAATGTGTTGATGCTGCACCTACTAATCTTGGGTGTTCCGAGGCCGAGACTGATCGACGACTTCGTTTGAGTGTTAGTGGACAACCTGAATGAATGGAAGGAATTCCCGTGGGGAGCGTATGCATACCGAGCATTGCTTCACTACGAGCAATTCATCCCCAACACTCTTGCGGGATGTAAGGTGTCTTATGTGTTCAGCGGGCCCGTCTGGGCCTTACAAGCATGGGCTTACGATTGCATCCCCGAATTTGGGAGGGCTTGTGCGAACTTGGTGGACCAAGAAGCGCTTCCACGTCTGTTGAGGTGGAATTTCCCGAGAGTGAGAAGGACGTTCGCTGGATTCTTCGACGATGAGGTAAATAACTATGTTAGTTCAGTCCAAACAAAAATATGGTAAACTATATATATATTGTGGAGAACTATAATCTTATACATACATATAGGTCATAATAAACCACGTAAATTCATATATCTCTATTTAAATTATATAGTTCGCTGTTTTATATTCTGATTATGTAACATTGGTTGTTTTATACATAGTCGGAATGCGGACCGATGTTGGAGGAGGAAGCAGAGATCTTGACTGATTATTATGCGAGCACGCTGTCCGGCGAGGCACTTAGCGTGCCGTATAGAGAGCCGATTGTTGTCCAATTTGGATCTGATCGAGCCAGAGCGATGGGCATTCCTCGTCCACGCGGCCCTACAGCGCCCCACTCTCCGCCTGCCATGCAAAGACGATCCAAACGAAACCAGGCTCCGGCTCCGGAGGGGTCTAGCAGTCTTGATACTCAAGACATGACTCATCGTGAGAAAAAGTTCTGGAAGAAGATCAAAAACTTTTTCTCCAAAAATAAGTCGGAGCGGAAGTCAGCGGAGGAGGGAGGACAGTCGTATAGTCATGTCGAGGACGGTCGTCGACACTCAGTTTCACATAGTCACGGCATCTCCGATAGTCACGGCATCTCGGGTCGACATTCCGAGAGTCGCGGCATCTCTGGATGACATTCCGAGAGTCGCGACTGTTGGGATTTTGTATACTGGAAGCACTTTTATGCTTGTATACAATGTGTTTTTGTCCTTACCACTATTTTATTCTCCTATCTGATAAATATGTATATTTGCACATGTTATCCTTTATCTTGTATAAAAGTTAGATTTGTGTGGTGTGTCGGGTATCACAGAAGACAACACAAATTGGTTGAACTGACAAGATATAAACAGTTAACACAGCTGAGACAACTTAAGGATGAAGTTGTCGGTTTAAGCTGAAGTTTAGATAAGAAGTGGCTTGTCTTAGCTACTTGTCTTTACTGGTACACTTAAGGTGGTGTATTGAAGGATCACAGTGAGATGTGTTCTCCTAACTGACCTTAGTGGAGAACCAAGATCTCGGTGACTTAGCTGATCTTAAGCTTGGTAAGACTTCAACTGAGTGCATTTGGCTATCTATCACTTTGACCTACTATGGTGAACGTCAAATGAACGGCGGGATCTACGTATCTTGGGTGTTAGTAGTTATTTGTGGCTTAGGCTGGTTGTCTGTATCTTGCATCCGTATCCTAGTAAAATGGGTTGATAATATCCCCTGAGGAACTCGAAAGGATTAGCACACTAAACCCGGCCGGTTGATTAAGTTCAGGTGTGTTAATAAGGTCGAGTGGTACTACTCAGGAATATAAGATGTTAATTAATTTAAGCAGTCAGTGAGCTTAATTAATTAACGGATATTTCTATCTTAAATACGGAGATCGATTAAGTCTAAAATACAAGCCCTTGCTCAAATTGGGATAAAGGGGTAAGTCAGCACGGATTCTCTAGTGGAATGAATCTGTATTAATTAATTAATTTTGCTCTGGGCTGAGAATGGATAATTAATTAATTGGAGGCCCAGCTTTATTTCTTGTATTGGATCCCTGATCTGGCCCAATTAGTTGTCTAGTAATTTATTATCTCTCAGAATTCATTATTAATGGATTAATGTATTTTTACATTATTTAATAATGTTATTTATCTGGAATTAATTGGCTGGGCCAATTAATTGATAAATATTAGTAGCCCAATAAATTAATTAATTATATTATGGGCTGATTTTATAGAAGCCCATTGGAATATAATTAAATTAATGGGCTACAAATATATTAATAATATATAGGTTTTTGAAGCCTATATATATTAGTATTCTGTTCAGAAACTCATACAATTTCATTCTTAATTTTCGAGATTAACGTGAGTGACAGAGAGAGTTATAGATTTATTTTCTTCAGATACCACCCAGAGGAAGAAAAAGGCCGGGATACAGATCAGAAGATCTGACACATGAGCAACAATCGGAGCCGCGACAACACACCAGGAGGAAGGTAGCCTTACTATACAATCTTATTCCTTCAATTGGTCTCAGAGCCTGGTTTAGGCTCTGATTGTTGTTTAATTAGTTTTTATTTCGTCGTTATCGGGCTTATTTCGTGTTTGGGGCGGCCTGCGAACCACTGTTTTGACCCCGTTGTAACGTTTTTCTCGTGAGAAAATCCACGAGTAGTTGATAGGATCAATATGCTATGTGATTGTATTTTAATTGTACTGTAATTGATCCGGGAGGCACGAAAAACGAGACGACAAAAATCAGTTTTTCGCAGCGAAAAACCCTAGTTAATCTAGGGTTCCGCCGCATCTTGCGGCGGAGATTCCTGGCGTGTCCGACGTCGGTTCGACGATCGGATTGAACCGATAGAATCCTCGTCTTACGAGCTTCGTGTCGATAGGTTGCAAGGGATCATCCGATCCCGGATGCGATCGAAATCCACGTCTGAAGTTCGCTGCTCACCAAGAATTCGTTCCGGCGAATCGTTTGAAATTCGGGAAATTGAGGAACTAATCTCGGCCGGAATCCATTACCCGGTGGTCGTGAGTGTTCCAAAATCATTTCCCCTCTTTCAATTGATCAAATCACGGCTCGAAAAGATTTAATTTGGGCGGCGAACGCGCCCCGGCGAACGCGCGGTTTTAGCGCGCTGCACGCGACGCAGCGGAGGCTCCAGGCGTCCGTTCTTCACAGATCCGACATCCTGGGGATGTCGAGCAGGGCTGGAGATGGGGTAGGAGGGCCGCAGACGCTCGGAAAAAGGCGCGGCGGTGCGCGCTGCGGCGGCGATCGCGCCGCGCGCAGGTGCTGTTTTACGCCGTTGCCGGCGGCGTATCGGCGTGGGGAGGCCGGTTTGAGCATCTCCATAGTGCGGCGACCCTCCTGGTGTAGGCGGCCGGCGGGGATGAAGACGGCGGCGGCGGCAGTTTGCGTGAGGAAGACGCTGACGTGGCGCGCTGATGTGGCGGGCCACGTCAGCCCTAGCTGAGTCAGCATCCACGTGTGCGCCACGTGGCAGACCCCTGATGACGTGACGACGACAGTTTTCCAAGCAGTTTTTAGATTCGAAGATTTCGAAGATCTGTATCATGATTGGGATATGTAATAGTTAGGAATTACGTGTTTTTAAAGCCCGATAACGGTTTTATATTTCCTATTTGCGTATTTATTTTTAATTATGCTTTAGCATGCAATTGTATGATTAATTGCGCTTAGAAAAGCATGTAAATAGGATTTATGTCTTTATTAAAGCATGTTTTATTTTTCGCGAGCACGTTTTATTATGTGCGTTTAGAAATTGCATGCTTTAGGAATTATGTGTGATTGCATGATTCGTTACAAACCTTCTGAACAAAAAGACTAAACAACTTTAAAATTAAATGTTTAATTAAATTAAATGCATAATCGGACCTCCATTAATTGGACTCTACACGAAAGTAGTAAGATTATGTAAGTAAACGTCCACCTGCGTGGCTTGCTTGCATTTTTGAGCTACCAGTTTTGTGAGATGAGTTTTCCAAAACAATATTTGATTATTATTGAGTAGTGGGAGCGAAGCCGTAAACGTCCACCTGCGTGGCTTGCGTGCCTAGTAAACACGAGTACTCTAGAAGATAATAATTAAATAGGATGGCTAATTAGATCAAATTGAATGCGGCATGGTTCGAGTAAGTATGTCAATTTCAAGAATTTGATTCTATTTGGTCAAATTAATGGTCAATGCTTAGATGTCACCGCAGGTACAATTCACTTCCCTCGAAGTCCCTTCCCGCGTTTTAATAGTGACATGGTCCAGAATATCGAACTATTAATTTCATTCGTCTCAAGAACCTAGACGTGGATTGAAATTAAAGAGCTAGGTAAATAGCTTGGTTTAGGGTTACGCTAGTAAACGTCCACTTGCGTGGGTTGCTAGTGGAATTCTTAGAGCTGTTCGAGGTTTTTAACATCATTGTTTTTCAAAAGGTTACAATGATAGTTAATTACGAATTATGTGTAAATATTAATTTCATACATGTTTTTAAAATTATATTTTTTTAGATATGTCTGTTCGAAATTTTTCAAGTTCCTAAATAGTCTCACCAACCAAACCCTAATGGGTTTAACAATTTTTAAATAATTTTTACAAAGTGGAAGAGAGATCTTACCTCTCCCAATAAAAGCTCTGCAAAGGTCCTATAAGAACTTCTGTTTAAGGACCGCTATGTCTAATAACGAGTTTACTATGAGTATGTCACTCAAATCTTTGGTAGCGGTCAAAGAAGTTATAGGAAAGGGCAAGAGTGCTCAAGTCTTGAATATCCCTAGTAGTTCAAGGAATCCTCCGAAAGGCGGAAACCAGAAAAAGAGCAGAAAGGGTGGACAACTCAAGAAGAGCAGTGGGAGTAAGAAGACGGTCCTTATCGGCGGCATGCGAATGCCAAAGAAGAAAGGAAGGTTCTTCAATTATGGTAAGAAAGGACACTGGAAGAGTTATTATCCAGATGTCAAGGCAAAAACAGAAAGAGACGCGAGTCGCTCTTGTAACTGAAACTGTTCTGGTTTCCTCTTCTACCCACGAATGGGTAGTGGATTCGGGGCAACTGATCATGTTTGTTACACCTTGCAAGGTTTCTTGCAGAAAAGGCAATTGAGCAATGGCGAGGTGGTAGTCTCAATGGGCAATGGATCGAAAGTTCCTGCAATTGTCATTGGAGATTTACATCTTTCTTTTGATAGTTCTGTTTTAGTACTTAAAGATGTTTAATATGTGCCTGAGTTTAGGCGAAACATTATTTATGTTTCAAAACTCTGCACCATGGATGGTTATAAATCAAGTTTTGATAGTGAAGTTTATATCATGAAAGACGATGATTTTATCTGTGGTGGACCATTAAACGGATCTTTATATACTATTACTTGTAAACCGCGTAATTTTGTTAATATTGCTTCCTCATCATCAAATCCTAAGAAGAGGAAAGAGTCTTCTAAGGTAAACCAAACTTATCTGTGGCACTTAATACTAGGTCACATCAATCTTAACAGGACTCAGATGTTGGTGGAATATGGATCAGTGGAGTCTCTCCAAGATTGAACCATTTCCAACTTGCGAAACCTGTTTGGAAGGAAAGATGATGACTATGCCTTTCAAGGCAAAGGGTTATAGAGCCACAGAAGTATTAAGTTTGATACATTCTGACTTGTGTGGGTCTATGTCTACACAAGCTCATGGAGGGTATGAGTACTTCGTCACATTTACTGACGATTACTCGAGGTACGGATATGTTTACCTTCTTCACCACAAGTCGGATTGCTTTGAAACCTTTAAGGAATTCAAGGCAGAAGTGGAGAGGAAGTTAGGTAAAGAAATCAAAACACTGCGATCTAATCGTGGTGGAAAATACCTATCCAACGAGTTCAAGGACTACTTGACAGAATGGGGGATTACATCCCAGCTGACAGCACCGGGCACGCCTCAGCAGAATGGTGTGTCAGAGAGAAGGAACCGAAGTCTCTTAGAGATGGTTCGGTCGATGATGAGTTATGCAACTTTGCTAGTTTTCTTTTGGGGATATGCCCTTAGAGCGCAACATACTTGTTGAATCGTGTGTCTTCCAAGTCGGTACAAAAGATCCCTTTCGAGTTGTGGAGCGGGCACAAACCCAGTATGCACCACTTAAGGATTTGGGGTTATCCTGCTTATGTGCTGAATAGGCAGGCCGACAAATTGGAATCACGTTCAGAAGTGATGTTGTTCATAGGGCATCCAAAGAAAACGAAGAGTGGATACTTTTATGATCCTAAAGAACAGAAGATCGTTGTTAGCCCTAACGCTCGGTTCTTAGAAGAGGATTACACTAGTAACCATAAATCTCGAGTCGACATCATCCTTGAAGAATTACAAGGTGGTCGAGTTCCACTTGAACAGCCAGTAGTGCAAGATAGTACTCCACGAGTAACTGCACAATCTGTTAACACAACTCCTAACACTGTTCGACGTAGTGGGAGGGTGATATTTACACCTGATTGGTATGTTCACTGGGGAGACGTTTGATTATCTCCCGGCAGATGAATAAGATACCGTGGATCCCTGGACTTACAACGAAGCAATGGGAGATGTAGATGCACCATGGACTCGAAATTTGAGTCCATAACTGATATGGATGTATACGAGATCACTGAACTACCTGAGGGCTGCAATGCTATTGGTAGTAAGTGAGTATACAAGAGAAAGAGAGAGCACCGAATGAAGAGATCATGGCGTTTAAGGCCAGGCTAGTGGCGAAGGGTTTTACCCAGAAAGAAGGTATCGATTATGAAGACACCTTCTCGCCTGTAGCAATGATCAAGTCCATTCTGATTCTCCTTGTCATATCAGCTCACATGAACCTAGATATCTGGCAAATGTATGTCAAAACCGCATTCCTAAACGGTCACCTTGAAAAAGGTAGGGACATCTACATGAAACAGCTAGATGGTTATGTGAAGGAGGGCGAAGAGCATCTAATTTGGAAGCTTAAGAAGTCTATTCATGGACTTAAGCAAGATTTCCGGTTATGGCACCAGCGTTTTCGACGAAGTAGTCAAATCCTATGGATTTGCATCCTGTCCTAACGAGGTGTGTGTAACGTATTTGTGTTAACGGATCAGTGGTGTTTCTTGCATTTTACGTAGATGACATCCTTCGCATTAGCAATAATATTGAAGTGTTATCAGACGTAAAGATGTGGTTATCCGAGCAGTTTCAAATGAAGGACTTAGGTGAAGCTGCTTAGATCCTTGGGATCAAGGTTATTCGAGATCGCCAGAAAAAGGATGTTAAGCTTGTCACAAGTGTCCTACATTGACACTGTTATTGCTCGTTTTAGCATGCAAAAGCCAAGAGAGGTTTAGTACCTTTCAGACATGGCATTTTTCTATCCAAGAATCAGTGCCCTGAAAACGCCTGAAGAGATAGAAAATATGAGGCAAGTACCATATGCTTCCGCTGCCGGTAGCCTCATGTATGCGATGCTTTGTACAAGAGCAGATATCTCATATGCGGTAGGCATGGTCTCAAGATATCAGTCTAACCCTGACTGCAGTCAAGTATATTCTCAAGTACCTTAAACGGACTAGAGATTATAGGCTTGTTTACCACGTCAGACGATCCTAGTGTCTTTGGGTTATACGAGAATCGGATTTCCAGTCGACCGGTCGGACGAGAAGAAGTCTACCTCGGATTATGTGTTTACCTTGGGAGGTGGAGCCGTTTCATGGAGGAGTGCAAAGCGTAAATGCATTGCGGACTCAACCATGGAAGCGAGTATGTGGGCGCCTCTGAAGCTTCGAAAGAGGCAGTTTGGCTCAAGACTTTCCTCCAAGATCTTTATATTGTTCGGGAATTTGCCTAAGGCGATCACGATTTATTGTGATAATGTCGGTGCAATGACAAATTCTAAGGAACCTAGATCTCACAAGGCGTCTAAACACATAGACGGGAAGTACCATATTATACGAGTATTCGTAAATCGAGGTGACACGGTGATTGACAAAATTGGAACTGAAGTCAACCTAGCTAATCCTTTCACGAAGAGCTTACCACTCCCGGCTTACGAGAAGCATGTTCGTGGCTTTGGGATAGTAGAGATGCCCCACTTAGGACTACAAAAACTTTTGTATAAGTGGGAGAAGATGTCGTGATAGATATGATAGATAGCTAAGATATAGCTGGGTACTAGTTTGTACCTAGATAGCTGAGATATAGACACATTGTATACTAAAAGTTTACTTTAGTATAAGTGGGAGAATTGTTGGGATTTTGTATACTGGAAGCACTTTTATGCTTGTATACAATGTGTTTTTGTCCTTACCACTGTTTTATTCTCCTATCTGATAAATATGTATATTTGCACATGTTATCCTTTATCTTGTATAAAAGTTAGATTTGTGTGGTGGTCGGGTATCACAGAAGACAACACAAATTGGTTGAACTGACAAGATATAAACAAGTTAACACGGTAGAGACAACTTAAGGATGAAGTTGTCGGTTTAAGCTGCAGTTTAGATAAGAAGTGGCTTGTCTTAGCTGCTTGTCTTTACTGGTACACTTAAGGTGGTGTATTGAAGGATCACAGTGAGATGTGTTCTCCTAACTGACCTTAGTGGAGAACCAAGATCTCGGTGACTTAGCCTGATCTTAAGCTTGGTAAGACTTCAGCTGAGTGCATTTGGCTATCTATCACTTTGACCTACTATGGTGAACGTCAAATGAGCGGCGGGATCTACGTATCTTGGGTGTTAGTAGTTATTTGTGGCTTAAGGCTGGTTGTCTGTATCTTGCATCCGTATCCTAGTAAAATGGGTTGATAATATCCCCTGAGGAACTCGAAAGGATTAGCACACTAAACCCGGCCGGTTGATTAAGTTCGGGTGTGTTAATAAGGTCGAGTGGTACTACTCGGAGAATATAAGATGTTAATTAATTTAAGCGGTCAATGAGCTTAATTAATTAACGGATATTTCTATCTTAAATACGGAGATTGATTAAGTCTAAAATACAAGCCCTTGCTCAAATTGGGATAAAGGGGTAAGTCAAAGCACGGATTCTCTAGTGGAATGAATGCGTGTTAATTAATTAATTTTGCTCTGCGGCTGAGCATGGATAATTAATTAATTGGAGGCCCAAACTTTATTTCTTGTATTGGATCCCTGATCTGGCCCAATTAGTTGCCTAGTAATTTATTATCTCTCAGAATTCATTATTAATGGATTAATGTATTTTTACAATATTTAATAATGTTATTTATCTGGAATTAATTGGCTGGGCCAATTAATTGATAAATATTAGTAGCCCAATAAATTAATTAATTATATTATGGGCTGATTTTATAGAAGCCCATTGGAATATAATTAAATTAATGGGCTACAAATATATTAATAATATATAGGTTTTTGAAGCCTATATATATATATTAGTATTCTGTTCAGAAACTCATGCAATTTCATTCTTAATTTTCGAGATTAACGTGAGTGACAGAGAGAGTTATAAATTTATTTTCTTCAGATCTCTGACCACCCAGAGGAAGAAAAAGGCCGGGATACAGATCAGAAGATCTGACACAGGAGCAACAATCGGAGCCGTGACAACACACCAGGAGGAAGGTAGCCTTACTATACAATATTATTCCTTCAGCGGCATCTCCGGTCGACATTCAATTTCTTGTACTCGCGGAGCAACTCCGCATGCATCTGGTCGGGTCGACCCAGGTGTTGATGCCGTGACTGACAGCAGCGACTCGTCCGCCGAATCCGAGGCACGCACGAAGAAGTCTCATGATCGGCCCGTGTCTACCCAGCCGTTGCAGCTTCCATACGATGAGCCCGCGCAGCCTTCTGCTTCTCCCAGTCCGGTGTTAGAGGTAGGCTATTAAAAGTTTTATTGAGACTTATGTACTTTTTACGAAGATATATACATAAACTTAACGTAAACGTTTCTTTTATAGGAACCCGATGAAGATCACTCCCTATACGGTGATGATTTCTCCGCATCATAGGCACTTATTGTGTCCCCGATACAAGTTGAACCGTTGAAAGTGGTGCCGGCGGGAGATGTCGGTACCAGCCGGAGAGGAGGAAAAGGAAAAGAGAAGGCCCCCATGGAAGAAGATCCGAGTAGCCAACGTGGATGTGGATTGCGCACGAAAAGACCATCTCGTGCAATTATGTCGCCGTACGTTGCCCCGAAGAGGAATCTCGCCCGTTACCTCGGCGATTGGTTTGTCCTTGGCTTCAAGGAATATCGGGCGTGGCGTCTCACACATAATGAATTTAGTGACCACGTCTACACAGCCACGAGATATCATTTGACGCTCTCGTGGTTCGATATCCTCGAAGATGTTTCGAAGATGCTTACCCATGACATGATCGAATGTTATTTGGGTACCATGAGGAGGCAATTGGCGAGAGGAGACGGTCTACTTCATGGTGTGCGGAGCGGCACAACTCTCATTCTTCCCGTACAATTTTGGGTAAGTATTTAATGTTTTATACAAAAATGTTTCTTAAAATGCTAACAATTTGTATTTTATTAGTCTCAAATGCAATATTCTTGGGCGAACAACGGGATGGACGTGGATGCATGGGAGTCTTCCGAGGCTTTGAAAGAAGCTGCGAGAGAATAGGCACCGGGGCTGCAATACGTAAGTTACATCTTCGAATTTAATTAAAATGCAGTGATATATTAGTGTAATGCGGTGAACTAATGTTCTGTTACGGATTTCTATAGCTCATACTGGTTTGCTTTGTCACTGGAGCTCACTGGATCACCGTGCGAATCCGTCTGCATGCATGGATTATCGAGTTGTACGACCAGTTGTGGGCGATTTCTGACGAATCATATCGGCGGATGCGGAGAGAGAGCATACAACCGATTACACGAATGATGTACAGACTGTTCGATTACAACATGTACTTCGAACGGGTGTACGGGCAACCACACCAAGAAGCTTGGCGTGATATGCATTTGGAGGTCTTTGAACGAGCACAGTTCGTACAAAGAGACCAAGTTAATTGCGGTGTATATGCCCTATTATCCGTGCATTGGTTAATCGATGGCCTGCCAATGACAGAACTCGTCCAGAATGAGCTCGACATTTGGAGCATTCGACATATTATGGGGATACGAATTTGGTTGATGTGTGTCGTGGTTGACCCGGTTGATGATTAGACCCTTTCAAAGACATTTATTTGTTATTTATGATTATGTAAGACATTTCATATATCTCTCCGGAGATATATGGTATTTATATTTGGCATTTACATTTACATTTACATTTATATTTGGCATTTAGATTTATATTTATATTTATATTTCATATATCTCTCCGGAGATATATGGTATTTACATTTCATATATTACGTAGTATAGTTTAGACGTTAATTTTGAAACGTAAAAAATCATAGTTCTCCATACATATTTTATATTTTAGTATTATAATGCATAAATTTTCGGATTATTATTTATACGGAGATATATACATATTTTACGGAGAACTATAACTGAATATGTATCTTTTACCAATGATGTAATGTTTTCGTATATAAAATTGCACATTTTCCATAAGTAGAAGGTAACGGATATAGAAGGTAATGGAGAGAGTACTATTAAAACATCTTTCATTCAATTTAAACAACAAGAGTACTATTTAAACTAGCTTAGATAGTTTTTCTCTCAATTTCTCTCAATTTTATCAATTTAAATTGAGAGATTACTATTAATCTATATATATCTCAATCTTCTCTCTATTTTTTGAATATTTCTCTCAATTTCTCTCAAATATTCTCGCAATCTTTCTAATATTTTCGTAATCTTTCTCTCAATTTTCTCAACTTGCATAAAACAACGTATTTGCCCAATTTTGCAACTTGCATAAAAATAACGTAAAACAATTAATGGAAGATTTGTATAAAGGTTTGTATAACGGTTCACGGGAAATTATACGTAATATTCTGAGATATATTACGTAGTATAGTTTAGACGTTAATTTCGAAACGTAAAAAATCATAGTTCTCCATACATATTTTATATTTTAGTATTATAATGCATAAATTTTCGGATTATTATTTATACGGAGATATATACATATTTTACGGAGAACTATAACTGAATATGAATCTCTTACCTATGATGTAATGTTTTCGTACTATTTAAACATAAAATTGCACATTTTCCATAAGTAGAAGGTAACGGATATAGAAGGTAATGGAGAGAGTACTATTAAAACAACTTTCAGTCAATTTAAACAACAAGAGTACTATTTAAACTAGCTTAGATAGTTTTTCTCTCAATTTCTCTTAATTTTATCAATTTAAATTGAGAGATTACTATAAATCTATACATGTCTCAATCTTCTCTCAATTTCTCTCAATTTAAACAACTTTCGGGTGTATTTAAACAACAAGAGTACTATTAAAACAACTTTCAGTCAATTTAAACAGCAAGAGTACTATTTAAACTAGCTTAGATAGTTTTTCTCTCAATTTCTCTCAATTTTATCAATTTAAATTGAGAGATTACTATTACTTTATATATATCTCAATCTTCTGTTTATTTTTTGAATATTTCTCTCAATTTCTCTCAAATATTCTTGCAATCTTTCTCGCAATCTTTCTAATATTTTCGCAATCTTTTTCTCAATTTTGTCAACTTGCATAAAACAACATATTTGCCCAATTTCGCAACTTGCATAAAAACAACGTAAAACAATTAATGGAAGATTTGTATAACGGTTCACGGGAAATTATACGTAATATTCTGAGATATATTACGTATTATAGTTTAGACGTTAATTTCGAAACGTAAAAAATCATAGTTCTCCATACATATTTTATATTTTAGTATTATAATGTATAAATTTTCGGATTATTATTTATATGGAGATATATACATATTTTAAGGAGAACTATAACTGAATATGTATCTCTTACCTATGATGTAATGTTTTCGTATATAAAATTGCACATTTTCCATAAGTAGAAGGTAACGGAAATAGAAGGTAATGGAAATAGTACTATTAAAACAACTTTCAGTCAATTTAAACAGCAAGATCATAATGTAATATTATAATGCATAAATAGAGTTATAAAGTCATAGTCTGGTGGGACAGGTCCTCCTTGTATGTCCATGCTCTTTGCAGAGGCCACACTTCCTAGATCGTCTAGTTCTTGTACCGGCGCTTGCCTCTAAGCCAGATCTATATCGTCGTGACCTCGGCCTACCGGCGGATCTTCTTGTCAAGGGAGGGAGCACTGTTGGCACATTTGATATTTCTTCGGGCAAGGTCCAGAGTTGATGTGGAGGTAACGCATGAAACTGGTGATCATATAAATCTCTATGAACTTCCGTACTGTAGAGCGCCGATATGAATTCATACATATCGTTGCCGCTGTGACTGTCGATAACTTTTTGTTAGTGTACTTACAACAGAAATAGTCTGTAAGGGAATATGTTAAAAGTAATGAACACTTACATAATAGCGGTTGTAGCATGCTCGCATGAATAAGATCCAGATCGAATTTACGACACTGGCAGCTTCGTCTTGCTCCTAACCGAACCTTAAAATCTCATTCCCCATCGTTCACTGTGAAAACGTCATCGCCAACGATCGTCACTGGATACGTGCGTCCTCTTTCAACTTGCTCGTGCAACTTCATTTTAGCAACCTCGACTAGGCTATGGTCGTGAGCATGCATGTTCGCCCGCCGCTCGTTGAACCAACTCTCCATGATGAACCGCACGGTATCAATTAGGGAACATATCGGCAGACGTCGGGCCCACAATAGCCTCGCGTTGAATGACTTGGCGCAATTTGACGTCAAAAAACAGTAATGCCGAGAAGTGCAATGCGAGAGGGCCTACCGTTCCGGACCAATGTCCATGACTTTATCGTGTGTCTCTTGACTCTTCATCTTTAGTGAAGCCATTTTTCTCCGAAACTCCGATTTTGTGTATGCTTTGGCGGCCCTACGGAATATCCTTACTGCTGCGCGACCGTAAGGAGCGAGGTTGTTGCTCAGATGGACGCAACACAGACAATGAGTTGCCTCAGGATACACCTCTTCAACGCCATGCTTAATACTCACGTGTTGGTCAGACACGATGACTATGCCCTCGGTCGGCGGGTACACTATCCTTTATTTGGTCATAAACTATGTCCACAAATCATTATTCTCTATCGGGCCAATGCCTATCGCAAGCGGCAGGACTTGCTCGTTGCAGTCTTTCGTCACTGCTACGAATAACATGCTGGTATTCTTCCCTTTCAGATGTGTGCCATCAACTACGATGACCTGCCTCAAGTTAAACATAAACGCATTTATGCACGGGCCCCACGCGATAAAAACGTACTCGAACCGATTGTCTTCCCCGGTGCTGTCATGGGTTATCGTTCCGGGGTTTAACTGCTTGAGCATATGGAGGTACTTGGGTAGCATCTTATAAGAATCGTCGTGGTCACCGTAAATCATCTTGATAGCCATGTTCCGACCACGAAGTGCCTTGTAGTACTTAACTTCGACACCGAATCTACAACGTAACTCGTCAATGATGTCGCGAGGCCTTATCTTGGACCCCTCTCGTCCACATTTGTCGGCTGAAATATACACCGATAGTCTTTGCACTCACAGTTCTTGGCACCAATCGTTCGAAGTCGAACTCACATGTGTGCTTCTTGTCCACCTTGTATATTTCCCAAACATCTGCATCCTTTTTCGTACGCAACATAAAAGGACATGACTTTCCGTGCAAACACCCGAACTACGTATATTTCCTGTCAGCTTTTAGCACCATAAAAGACCGCCGATGCTCTAAGTGCCACACTCCCACGGCACCCGTAAGCTCGTCTCTACTCCAGAAGATCGAATCCACCTCAAGAACGCCATCGTTAACCGCATCTAAATCAGGACATCCAATGATGCCGGTTTGAGCAATAGGGAAGAACGGAACTAGCCAGTTTGCTATATCCAGAATTGAGTCGCCATCTTCCTCCTCCAACACCGAAAAGGTGATGGGTAGGTTACTCGGTTGTTCGAGTAATGTCATTAACCGATTGTAACCGCCCTCGTTTCGCATCCACGTTGCAAACTCCAACATTATACCATAGATGCTTTGATGTTCGCCGTGCTCATCTTCATCGGACTCCTCTTCGGCAGTGTAATCCGGATCATCCGAATCCGTTGAATCTTCGTTATCATTTTCTATTTCTACCTCCTCCTCGTTTTCCTCCTCCTCTTGCTCCACCTCCTCGTATTCCTCCTCCTCCCGTTCGTCACCGAAGAACTTATGTCTGTGGAAATCCCTAATGGATTGCTCAACTAGGTCCCGATCATCCGAATAAGGGAGATGTGATCGGGTCTGCCACGTACCTATTCCGGCCCGATCACTCAGACTCGTCGTCACAACACAGACAGTGGGATCTGCCTCGAAGCCAATAAGTCGATTTAAATCTTCATCACTCATCATTAGTGACTTCATGAGCCGATCGGTGCGATTTCTCTCGAGGGAATACAATAAATACGGGGTACGCATCGAATTAGTTTGCGTGATTAAATCAATGGTTGCTTTTAGAGATGACAATGATAGTAGGCAGTGCGGAATTGCTGCAAGTTGTTCATCCCCATATTTGTATTCGGAACCCTCGAATATTCCTCCATACTTGACTGTTATTCGTGTCCATTCAGCCATCTAACCATATTTTAAGACATATAAAATCATAATTCTCAGCAAAAGTTCTGTATATCTCCGTAATAATGTACATTTACATGAAATACGAAGAACTATAATTCGTTGTTACGCTATAAGTAATATAATCCATTAAATAAGATTTTTCAAGGATACATATGCTTTACATCTCAATATAAACGTCGTATATCATGACATTATAAAAAATCAATATAGAAAACAGATAACTATATCATATTTTGCATAGTAATTTCCACATTAGATGATTAAATTCAATATTAATCATATTTGCAGTGTAACCCTATTTACAATGTAACACTATTTACGAACATACATAAAATTATTTCATAAAATTACGAATTTGATAAATATGATGAAAATGTACAACTGCCATAAAAATTACGAATAATATGATGAAAATTATGAATTATGAATATATAAAATTACAACATACCTAGTGCGAATATGAAAAAATGTAGATAGAGATCCAACTTTGTGCAAAATACGAACTTAAATATTTTTTTTTCTCTAGTGCGAACACTTTTTAGAGAGATAAAATACGAACTGGGTATTTGTAATTCCTGAGGCAACTCACGTGTTACAAGAAAAAAAAAGCCTTCATATTTATACAAACACTAATTTCTTATTTACAAACCCTAATTTCATATATAAACCCTAAAGAAAATCGGAATTTACAAACCCTAATTTCTCTATTTATAAAAACCCTAATTTCATATTTATATTATCGTAATTTCGATTTTATACATGCCCTTATTTACAAACCCTAATTTTGGATTTTATACATACCCTAATTTACAAACTATAATATCGAAATATTTTAGAGAGATTAAATTACAACATACCTAGTGCGAACACTTTTCCGAAGCTGAACACTTTTCCTAGTGCGAACACTTTTCCGAAGATAAAATTACAACATACATCGCAAAATATTTCTCTCTCTAAATCTTTCTTTCTGTGAACTGAAAATGTATGAATATATGCATGAGTACCTCTTTATATATAATTAGGTTCAAATATTATTTCAATTAATTAAATAATTTAGGCTCAAAATAATGGCGTTGTACTGCCATTTTTGTCGCTATGCATGCTGTATACAAAAACTGTTTTGTCACGTGTATTCTAATCTGTCAAAAGCATGCATGCGAAATTCGAAATTTAATTCTCAGAATTCTAGACGAGCTGGTGGCATCGCATCAGAGCTGGTGGCATCGCATCATTGCATTAATCAACTTTTCCAGAATTTAATTTAATCAACTGACGCATTCAACTTTTTCAGAATTCAAGGCAAAACACATGGCTTGAGGGTTGAATTTGACTGCAATAAATCCTGACGAGATGGGGTGAGGTGGGACAGCATAGGCTGCCATGTGCAGGCTATGGACTAGACCTCCTTTTGGATGGTAAAAAAGAACATATGGGCATTAGTGCATTTTTTGTAGAAAGTATCCTTCAATGCCTTTTGGAAATTGGAAATGGGTATATCTGCACATGACCCTTAATTATAATAGGGGTGCGACGCATCCGTTTTACTTGACGACACTGCGAATTTCACCGGCGAGAAAACTGCCGGTCCTAACAACAACTCGCTGAGAGGGTTCGAGGTGATCGACAACATCAAGACTCAAGTCGAGAAGGCCTGCCCTGATATTGTCTCGTGTGCCGATATTCTCACCGTTGCTGCCCAAGACGGCGTTGTTGCTGTGAGGATACTATCTTATTACCAAATTAGAGAAGATTTGATATTTATTTGAAAAATGTTAATTCTAATTAGAAATTTTGATTTAATTCAGCTGAAAGGGCCGAGCTGGTCGATTGCCCTAGGCAGAAGAGACTCAACCACCGCAAGTTTGAGCGCTGCAAATAGCCAAATCCCCGCACCCGGACAAAATCTCAATACTCTGATTTCTTCTTTCTCTAACAAAGGCTTCAACGCCAAGGAAATGGTTGCCCTTTCCGGTAATTTCCTCACTTTTCATTCGTACCACGCCTAATGAAATATGTAAAATAATTTGAAATCAAATCCTCCGTACAATAATTATTTCATTTAGATAATAATTTCTTCTCCGATTTCATTAAATACTGTAAAGAGATTAAACTGTACTATATAAATATATTTCATATGAACAAACACAGGATCGCATACAATAGGACTGGCAAAATGCGTGACCTTCAAAAGCAGAATCTACAACGAGACCAACATTGAGGCGGGCTTTGCCACCAGCGTGAAGGGCAACTGCCCCAGAAGCGGCGGCGACAATAACCTGTCGCCGTTGGACGTTGTCAGCCCGAAGGTGTTCAACAACGACTACTACAAGAATCTGATCAGTCTGAAAGGTCTGCTGCACTCCGATCAGCAGCTCTTCAGCAACGGCTCCACCGACGCTCAAGTCAGAGGCTACACCACCAACTCTGCTTCATTCTTCAACGACTTCGCCGCCGCCATGATCAAGATGACCAACCTCAGCCCCCTCTGTAACACCCCGAAATTTTCCTTATGATAAAATTAAATTAAATAAGAAATTCATTTGCATCTCATGCATGATATCGTGTGGGTAAGTCCTATAAGACATGCTCTAGGATTTAATTAATTGATAAAATATGATCATCACATTTTATTTTATTTTTGTGCTAGATTGTTAATTTTATATTTTCTTTTACGTGAGTAGATAAATCTTTGGATTTTGTTTATGTGACACATTATACGATTTACGTCTAAATTATTATTTACGTCTAAATTATTATTTAAAACCCTTTTTGGATAATTATGGCCATCTATACTAAATGAATTTGTTATTTGTAAAAAAATAAAGATTAGTTAGAATTTTATACTCCCTCCGTCCCAATTATAATGTCCAGTATTCCATTTTGGGCTGTCCCAAATATAATGTCCAGTATTTCCTTTTTAGCAAATTATTACACAATTTTTTTGTAGGACCCACACCTTTATACATCTCTACTCACAACTAACAACTCTCCTTTAAAACCGTGCAAAAAACAAAGTGGACATTAATATTGGGACGGAGGGAGTACTATTTAAATTATTTACGTGAAGGAATTATTTTGATTTTTTTTTCAAAAACGAATATATGCATGCATATCTCCTTAATTCATAATCTTAAGCGTAATATTAATATTTAGATATTTATTTATTTATTTACTTTTCCTGCGCCTTAGACTCTTTAGGTAGTTACAGATAATATCTCATATAAGATCTTATCCAAAACATAATTAAATTAGGGATTATGAATTATATATATATATATATCCCATTAAGCACGATGCACACCACGTTTCACCAGAATCTCTTTCTCCACGCTGCACACTTCCAGAAATATTTTTTTTCCCTTAGGCTGCATCATAGCTTTGTCTGCCAAGTTACAATTCTTGATTTCCTCTCTTCTTCTATCAAAGGTACAATTGTGGTTTCATTAAATTGCATATTCGTCTTTTTTTTTTTTTTTTTTCAACCATATAGATTATTTTGGTTTTCAAGGTTCTTCGTGATAGTATGCATGCTCGTTGTGCTTGTCCATGGTATTATGACATTTATCTAGTTAAAACTATAGGTGGAAATTTAAAACCTTTTATATGTATTTTATTTATTATTGCTTGGGATGAGAATTTTACTTGGGGTTACATGTACACCTCACATGTCGATAAAGAGGACATTCACAGAAAGTTTTTCATGCATGCTTTATGTTTTCATTTGCCTTCGTAGTATTTTATATTAAACAAATTACCCAAAGACCTAGATGTGATAGGAAGGATTTAATTTTAGAATTTTAGTTGATCTTATTTTTGTTACTTCCCCAACTTTCCTGATGATACAGAGAGCATAAATTCTTAAGCCTTCAGGGTGTGGTATTTTTGTGTAAGTCGGTTTCTTGAGGGTAAAAGTTTAAGAATGTATTTAGAATTAGAAATCAGTAACTCTTTTGCTGTCAGCCATCGTGGTACTTTCATAATTAAGTGGGTGTTTGCAACTGCTTATCATAATCATTTTTTATTTGTTTTTGCTTAAAGTTGAAAATAATTGCTTTTAACCAAAAGCAGTTAGTTTTTGGTATCAATAATAAAAAGCAGATATATTTGGTAGTTTCAGAAATTATGGTGCTTTAAGCACCCAAAAGCATCTCAATAGATGCTTAAAAAATGCTTAATTAAGCAGTTTAGTTGCTTAATTTTAGAGAAGCTGCTGCAGTAAGCAAATTTACCAAACATAAAAAAAACTGCTTGTACTGCCAATAAGCAGATAAGTGCTTAAAATAAGCATTTGCAAACATCCCCTAAGAAAAGTGGTTAAGTCATCTTCTAACTTAATTAGAGTATTAGCTGACTATGATATATATATATATATATATATATATATATATATATATATATATGGGGTTATTTTTGTTAGCTAGTGGTGAGAGGTTTAGAAAAGTTTTAAGATTATAAATATTCTTCTATTTTAAGAATTTATCCAATGGTTAGAACTCTTCAATTTTTATTTTTTTTCTAAAAGACCGTAGCTTCTCAAGATGAATTTGGACAATTTTAATTGGTCATAAATCATGTATCTATGTGCAATAAATAAGAATACCGAGAAAGTTGAATTAGGACTTTAACTTTCGATATTTAATTAATCTTCCAAGAGGTTAGTTTTATCATGTTTGATTGTGTTAGAAGTTTTTTTAATTTCTGTAAGCTAGTGATTATCAAAGTACGATTTATGATCATGATTATTTTTTTTCATTTTATGTGGTTATTTGAGTGAAATGTATATTCATGCATGAATCATTAAGTAGAAGTTATTTAAATGTTTAGGACAAGCGCGCAAGGCTTAATCACCGGATATAGATTTTCATTTACTCAAAAGGTTAAGGTGGGGTTTTACTTTTATCCTTATTATACACTATATTGTTTTTCTCATGCGTTATTCAGTACAGGAAGAGCCTTCGGGCAATTCACAGCAGTAAAACCTTCGGGTTAGCCTTCGGGCAATTCACAGCAGTAAAACCTTCGGGTTAGCCTTCGGGCAATTCATAGCAGTAAAACCTTCGGGTTAAGCCTCCGGGCTTGCATGTCTAATTTCTCATGTTAAATCCTTTATAGTTTATAGTTTGGATAATGTTTGACCCCACTGAGTAGTCGTACTCACCCCTTTATATTTTCACCTTTTCAGATCATGGTCCGGCAGATGCTTGAAGTGGCGGATGGTGATGGTCACAGACAGAAAAGGAATTATGAAACTGTTTACATTATTTTAGTTTTATCATGAACTAAACACTTTATTTCCATTGCATTTTCCAAAAACTAGTAGTCGCATGTGTTTTTATTTTTAAGACTTCCGTTGTTTATGAAATTTTGCACTGAACCTTCCTTTTTATGAAAAGATTTATTAAAGTTATTTTTAAAATTAAATCTAATGATAAAGTTTATGCATGTGGTGACGTACCTTAAAAAATTATGAAAATTGGGGCGCTACAGATTGGTATCAGAGCAGGTCTACTTTCCTGTAGACTTGTTACATGTTATGCAGGAAATTGACCATCATCACTGCCACAGCATCGTGCCGGCGAGGTAAGAAAGATTTTCTAAATTAATTTTGAAGCATAATATTGAAAGCATGTTTTTTCTAGCATTGCATGAGCATGATTTTTTAATGTAATTAAATTAAGTAAAATATTTAAATTCCTCGAAAATGTTGCCTTAAGAATGAGAACTTAGATGCCTTACATAGTTGAATTTTATATGAACAATAGGAAGATGCCTCCGAGAAGAAACCCATTACGTAGTGGAGGGATAAGAGATAACCTTTTAGAAAACCTTAGCAATTTACAGTTGCTGGAAGCTATGAGAGAAATGTTCCCGCAACGCCAAGGAGGAGATCCAATTATAGTTAGTAAACTTGACTACCTCATGAAACATTTTAGTACTCAATCAATTAGCCGTAGTTCTTTTTGATTCTGGAGCGTTAGATTCTTTCATATCGAAAAGATTTTACGACAAAGTAGCCGAAAAATGTGAAGAGGAGAGTGCAACATGCAAGGTTGGGTTTCCAATAGGCAAGGCAAATGAAACAAATCGTCGAGTAAAACGAGCAACATTGAAGATCGACCGGGTGATCTTGAAAGCAGATTTGTACATCCTGGAGATGAAGGGTTTTGACGTCATACTCGGGTTGGATTGGCTTTGCAAGCATGATGCGGTTATCAGATGCAAGGACCGTGAAGTCATTTTTCCAACACCAGATGTAAATTAATTCTCCTTTTACGGAAGTAAGGGAAAAAGAGGACCACATATTATAACTGCAATGAAGGCCACCAAGATGATGAGAAAGATGGATTGTCAAGCCTACTTGGTGAATATTACAAGCACAGAGACCGAGGAACTAACTATAAACAATATTCTGGTGGTAAGGGAATTTCCCTGAAGACTTGTAGTTTTCCACCAGATAGGCAAGTAATTCCTGGAGCAGCTCCTGTCTCAAGAGCACCATACAAAATGACACCGATGGAGTTACAAGAACTAAAGATACAACTACAAGAGTTGTTAGACAAGGGATATATTCGTCCAAGTGTATCACCATAGGGAGCGCATGTGCTGTTCGTCAAGAAGAAAGATGGAACTATGCGTATGTGCATAGATTATCGCGAGCTCAACAAGTTGACTATCAAGAACAAGTATCCGTTGCCAAGGATTGAAGACCTTTTTCATCAACTAAAAGGTGCGGGAGTCTTTTCAAAGATTGACCTAAGGTCCAGATATCATCAACTGAAGATTAAGGAGAGTGATGTGCCGAAGACAGATTTTCGAACAAGATATGGTCCTTATGAGTTTACAGTAATGCCATTTGGTTTGTCTAATGCACCAACCGTTTTCATGGACTTGATGAACTGAGTGTTTCATCAATATTTGGATTAATTCGTAATTGTCTTCATCGATGATATCTTACTTTAGTGTACTCAAAAGATTGGAGCCAACATGAAGAGCATCTAAGGATTGTGTTAGAGACCTTAAGAAACGAGAAGCTATACGCCAAGTTCAAGAAATGTGAGTTTTGGCTTAGTCAAGTAGTATTCCTTGGTCATGTAGTGACTGCACAAGGAATAGAAGTGGACCATCAAAAATTGAAGCGGTTAGTAACTGAAAGGCACCGAAGAATACAAGTGAGATACAAAGTTTCTTAGGATTAGCAGGATACTACCGAAGGTTTATTGAAGGGTTCTCAAAGATAGCAAGGTCACTCACCCAACTAACCAGAAAAGGGATCAAGTTTGAGTGGAATGAAGAGTGTGAAAGAAGTTTCCAAGAACTAAAAGGGAAGTTAACCACGGCACCAGTACTCACTATTCCTGACGGAACTAAAGGATATGTAAACTACTGCGATGCCTCAAAACAAGGACTTGGATGTGTCTTGATGCAACATGGGAAGGTCATAGCTTATGTGATGCAACGGAAGATTAAATAAAATGAAAGTAGATAAAAATAGGATAAAAGATACCAATCGAATCCGTTGATTCCTCGGAATGCCGGAGACGATCCACAAACATTCATCAAAATCCGTTGATTCACGCACGAATACCGGAAGTTGATCTTCTTTAACCCATTGATTCGACGCACGAATACCTAGGATAACGGCATCCAAAGCCGGTCCGCCTAGCGGAGGGGAATGGGGGACGAACGGTCGCACCGTTGATTTTCTTCAATCTTCAACTCTTCAAAAACTCCTAAACAAAAACATAGAGATGCCTTTATATAGGCTTACAATAATAAACATTAAAGCCTAATAATAAATAAAAACAATTTTCGATACTGCCTTTTGAGATTCTCCATGTGACTCTTCGAATTATGTTGTGATTCTTTATCATTATGCTTCGAGACAACTGAAGACGCATGAACTGAATTACCCTACACACGATCTGGAATTTGCAGTTGTGGTCCATGCCTTGATGATTTTGAGACATTACCTATATGGAGGCAAGTGCGAGATATATTCTGATCACAAGAGTCTCAAGTATCTGTTCACACAAAAGGAATTGAACATGAGACAAAGAAGGTGGCTCGAACTAGTGAAAGATTACGACTGCACAATTCATTATCATCCAGGAAAAGCAAACGTTATAGCTGATGCTTTGAGCAGGAAAGGGAGTCTGACCGCCCTATATACTTCCCGAATGATTGAAGAGTTTGCAAAAATGGAAATTGAAGTTGTTCCCTTGATAGAGGACACTACTACTAAGTTAGCAGCTATGAAGATCCAACCTTTGCTAAGGGACCAAATTCGGGAAGCACAAAAGAGAGATAGGTTTTTATGCAAGATAAGAGATCAAGCTCTGGAAGGGCAGAATAAGGGGTTTGAGATTGCAGCAGACGGGACGCTGATGTTCGAGAGAAGGATCTGTGTACCAAAAGGAAGTGAAATGATGAGATATCAATGGAAGTGGGAGGAGATATCAATGGACTTCGTGGTAGCATTACCAAAAACCCGAAGAGGAAATCATTCAATTTAGGTAATCGTGGATAGACTCACGAAATCGGCTCATTTTCTTCCTATGAAGATGACTGACAATATGCATCGGCTAGCACAGATCTATATAGATGAGATTGTAAGACTACATGGAGTCCCTACCGGTATTGTATGTGATCGCGATCCGTGGTTCACATCAAAATTTTAGAATAGTTTGCAAGCTGCTATAGGTACTAAGTTGAAGTTTAATACCGCCTACCATCCACAAACTGATGGACAGTCTGAAAGAACTATTCAGACTTCGGAAGATATGTTGCGAGCTTGTGTCATGGATTTTGGAACCAATTGGGAGAGGCATTTGCCTTTAGTGGAATTTGCATATAATAACAATTATCAAGTAAGTATAAGGATGTCTCCTTTTGAAGCATTATATGGAAGGAAGTGTAGATCACCTCTGCATTGGGATGAGGTTGGTGAGAAAAGAATATTGGGGCCCGAGATCGTCAAAAGAACTGTGGGAGTGATTTCAAAGATTAGAGAGAGAATCAAGATTTCTCAAGATAGACAGAAGTCCTACACTGATTTGAAGAGGAAGGATATAGAGTTCGAAAAAGGTGACAAGGTGTTTCTCAAGTTGTCACCAATGAAAGGTGTAGTGAGGATTGGAAAGAGAGGAAAGCTTAGGCCTCGATACATTGGACCGTTTGAGATACTCAAAAGAATTGGAGAAATGTCATACGAGTTGGCACTACTACCAAGTTTGACGTCCATTTATAATGTTTTCCATGTGGCGAATTTGAGGAAGTATGTGCGTGACCCAAGCAACATAGTCAATTATGTAGAATTGGAGTTGAACAAAGATTTGTCATATGAAGAGACGCCAAATGCCATCTTAGACCGAAAGGTTATCCAACTTAGGAACAAGGAAGTGCCATTAATAAAAGTTCTTTGGAGTAGACATGATGCGAGTGAAGCGACATGGGAAGTAGAAAAGGACATGGAGCTACAATATCTAAACTTGGTGGTCAAAGGTAATTAATTTTTGAGGACAAACTTTTTTTTTTTAGTAGGAGAGATTGTAACACCCCGAAATTTCCTTATGATAAAATTAAATTAAATAAGAAATTCATTTGCATCTCATGCGTGATATCGTGTGGGTAAGTCCTATAAGACGCGCTCTAGGATTTAATTAATTGATAAAATATGATCATCACATTTTATTTTATTTTTGTGCTAGATTGTTAATTTTATATTTTCTTTTACGTGAGTAGATAAATCTTTGGATTTTGTTTATGTGACACATTATAGGATTTACGTCTAAATTATTATTTAAAACCCTTTTTGGATAATTATGGCCATCTATACTAAATGAATTTGTTATTTGTAAAAAAATAAAAGTTAGAATTTTATACTATTTAAATTATTTACGTGAAGGAATTATTTTGATTTTTTTTTCAAAAACGAATATATGCATGCATATCTCCTTAATTCATAATCTTAAGTGTACTATTAATATTTAGATATTTATTTATTTATTTACTTTTCCTGCGCCTTAGACTCTTTAGGTAGTTACAGATAAATATCTCATATAAGATCTTATCCAAAACATAATTAAATTAGGGATTATGAATTTTTATATATATATATATATCCCATTAAGCACGATGCACACCACGTTTCACCAGAATCTCTTTCTCCACGCTGCACACTTCTAGAAATATTTTTTTTCCCTTGGGCTGCATCATAGCTTTGTCTGCCAAGTTACAATTCTTGATTTCCTCTCTTCTTCTATCAAAGGTACAATTGTGGTTTCATTAAATTGCATATTCGTCTTTTTTTTTTCAACCATATAGATTATTTTGGTTTTCAAGGTTCTTCGTGATAGTATGCATGCTCGTTGTGCTTGTCCATGGTATTATGACATTTATCTAGTTAAAACTATAGGTGGAAATTTAAAACCTTTTATATGTATTTTATTTATTATTGCTTGGGATGAGAATTTTACTTGGGGTTACATGTACACCTCACATGTCGATAAAGAGGACATTCACAGAAAGTTTTTCATGCATGCTTTATGTTTTCATTTGCCTTCCTAGTATTTTATATTAAACAAATTACCCAAAGACCTAGATGTGATAGGAAGGATTTAATTTTAGAATTTTAATTGATCTTATTTTTGGTACTTCCCCAACTTTCCTGATGATACAGGGAGCATAAATTCTTAAACCTGCAGGGTGTGGTATTTTTGTGTAAGTCGGTTTCTTGAGGGTAAAAGTTTAAGAATGAATTTAGAAATCAATAACTCTTTTGTTGTCAGCCATCGTGGTACTTTCATAACTAAGAAAAGTGGTTAAGTCATCTTCTAACTTAATTAGAGTATTAGCTGACTAGGTTGCAGATGAGAAACGTGGGTGTTGTTTCCATAATGGTGTTAAACATGTGTTCCTATGATATAAATATAAATATATATATATATATATATATATATATATATATATATATATATATATATATATATATATAGAGGGGAGATCATATAAGAACACCCCTTAGTGTGAGAAATAAGAACAGTTTATATCCATTTGATCAAGTAATTCGACGCTCCAGATCTTAATTTCATTTAAGTTGACCTTTTTCACAATTAAAGTAAATAATTTGCACAAAGGTCTTTTCAGTAAATTTCTCAATATCCCTTATATTATAACATCTTTTGTAGAATTCGATCAGTATTTCATAATCTAAGATCGGCGGCGGTTTCTATTTTTCGTAATCAAATTCTTTGGTTTTAATTGTGAATTCAATTATTCATCAATTATGTCGGCAGTTTCCAGTAAATTTTTAAATATCCCTTATATTATAACATATTTGTTAGTCTTCGATTAGTATTTCATAATCTAAGATCGGCGGCGGTTCTATTCTTCATAATCAAATTTGTTGGTTTTAATTGTGAATTCAATTAAACCTGCAATTATGTCGGCAGTTTAATAATCAAATGCGTTTGTTTCAATTTAGAAATCAATTCTTCATCATTTATTTCGGCGGTTTCATAATCCAATTCAATGGTTTCAATTATGAATTCAATTCTTCATCATTTATTTCGGCGGTTTCGATTAGTATTTTATATCTTGTTTATCAAATACGGCGGATAAGTTTAATTTTTTTAGTATTCAGCATTAAATAAGGCGCATAGATTCATATCTTCATCATCTAATTATGAGTCTACACAAGGTTTGTTGTTTATTTTGATGTTTTCCATATAAATATTGTAACGCCCCGACCTCTGCGTGGCGGTCGCAGGGGTCGAGTCGCCACGGTGGAAATATTTTACAACTCATGACATGATTAAAGGACAATTCAATTTCTTTAATTCTCGATGGGCGTAATAATGATTTGATGTCTTGAAAAATATCATGCAATATTCATGGAGAAAACAACTAATTCATCGACTAGATAAGTTGGAAGCGTAATGAGTTTGAAAGGTGGCAAAAGCTTCATAAACAAAAGTATTAAAAACGGAATTCCAAGTTTAACCACAACTCCTCCTCAACCCGTCTCCGTCGCGCCTGCCACTTAGCCTGAAAAATTTTATAAAACAAGTGGGGATGAGTACTAGTGTACTCCGTGGGTAAATGCCAATTGGAAAACATTAAAAGCAGTTCATCCATGCATGAGGTATAACTTGGAGGGTTTTAAAAAGGAAACTACCCCAAGTATACAAAACATTAATCATAAGGTGCGCACATTCGTGTCACATATATCCGTTACTTCTACCATTTCGTTTTCATAATTTGGGCCTTGGCCCCGAGTCGAAACCCGAGGGGTCCCTCATAACTTGGGCCTTGGCCCCCGAGTTCGAAACTCGAGGGGTCCCGTAACATGTTAGCATCCGGTACACAAGGGGATCAGTCATTGTGCTACTAACATCATACATGTACGTACTTTCTTGATAACCCTCATCTAGCGTGTTAGGCCAGACGAGAGCCTCGATCGATCTATCACGTAGAAGCATTAAACAGATACATGCACAAAAAATTTCATGGATAAACATAATTCATAGAGCTCATTAGCTCAAAGATAATTTTAGAAAAATATTACCCACCTTGTATGATAGCGATTCAAAGATGCAACGTACGTCCTCGAGTTTAATGTTCTTCCACGCGGGGTCCTACAACAATAATCTATTTTAAGTAACACCGTTCGCATCTAACGTGAATATATCATACGAGGTTCATAGGGGCACCTAGTCGGCATCTAGATAGACTAGGTCGGATTCTACATCGAGAACTCTGTAGATGCAGGCTCTATTTGCAAAAATTCCATAAATCATGCTATAGCATCATAAATTCCCATATTTTACATGCATGATCCTATATGAGCCTAATTTATTTAGAATTTGGTTTCACGGCAAAATAATAAATCGGTAAAGAGTTATAACCTAAACATTGTTCGCGGTTCAGGACCTGGGTCGAATCTGCCCTTCTTGCTCTAACCTACGAATGAGGGGTCAACAGTACTCCAAAATCATGAAATTTTACGACACTGGAGTGGACATGCATGAAAATAACATATCGAAATTTTACTAGATTTCGTTGAGTGATGAATCCACGGTGGACCGAGTTTTGACCGCGATTATACTTTGCATAGATACAGGGTTCCTAACGGTATGCTAGATTTTTACAATAAACTGCTTTAGCACGAGTCAAAATAAATTATAACAAAAATAGTTTCGCATGGACCTACGAGTCTGGATTATTTTAGAAAAATAATTAGTCAAAAATCTGTTTCGTGGTGCAAGATAAAAATGTTTCACTAGGGCATGTCCTGCGTGCGCTGACCTATGGTAGCGAAAGAGAATAAATTCGATTTAAAATATGAAACCATATCCAAAATTCACCAAGCTTTACAGAGGCCTTACTAACGTCCTAAGGCTCATCCCAAAAATTTTTATGAAATTTTTAGAAGTTGGAAACGTGCAGTTTTAAGGCCAAGTAATACACGGTTCCGTAAGGCGATATCGCGATTTCCTACCCAAGTTCGCCCATTTGAGAAAAGCAGTCAAACACGAGACACTAAGGATGACGAAATGCAGAGTTTACTACCCTAAGAACAGCAAGAATTGTTGATATAATCCCCTGCATGTGACATGCAAAAGTGGATAACGTCTGATGAAATTGATACGGAGTATGCATGAGGGATGTGCATGCCTTCCTTACTTGTTGATCTACTTATGTCTTAATCTCTTCCCACTCAACTTTGTCTACCTAGCGCAACAAGGCCATAATCTGTCTCACTATCAATCTATGCATGCATTCAACTTATCCATGTACGCTTTGATCTATTTGCGATGCTATTTTATGCAATGAAAACCGACCAACTTCTTTAACAAATACGAGCAACGATCGAACAAAAGGGAAGGCAAGGTTTTAACCTCAATGTGCTAATAAGAAAGGTAGGAGTTCCAAGAGGTATATGTATCCTTACCGATTTCGCTCAACGACCAACGGCAAGAGATACTCGTCGACACCTTGGTCTGCCTCCAAACACCGAGAAAGTCTGGAACTTCTCCTTCTCCGTCTGACGAGCACTTCGTGGAATCGCAAAAGGGTATGCTCTCGGTGGGACTAAGATCCGTAGTGCAAGATTGTGGAGGTATACGGCTAATGACAGTGTATGTGTATATAATGTCTTGCATGGAAGGGAGTCGCCAACCTTGTTAATATCGCCCACGAGTTGACATCTCCAGCGGTGGAGTTCTACTTCCACGTGGCGGGGTGGCGTCTCCAAGTCGACCGTCAGCTTCCATTACCGATGAGGAATGATCATCTAGTGTGATAAGGGTGGATGGCGTCTCCACTTATGTTACTAGGCTCCCATACCGATGATAGTTAATTTAATATGTGGCATGGTCACAGGGGGTTGCTACAATAATAACACAAGTTCATTGGCTATAAGTGTCCTTCATGAGGGAAATGGTGATCGAGACTTAGTGGGTATGGTAGCTAATGTTACTTAATAGTTTGTTCTTATAATGCGGTAATAGCCCTTCAATAGGTACTAGATTATTTAAAATCTCGATTGTTCGTTGGTGAAATTTGCGGGTTCGAATTTTCGTAAGATTTCTCCACGTTACTACGGATTAAGTAGTACTATAGCCCTAATAATAATAATAGTAATAATAATACTATAAATCATTCTAAGGTTAAGATATGAAATTACGGGTTATCACACCCCCTCTCCCTTAATTTAAATTTCGTCCTCGAAATTGCATACAGCTATAAAAATAATTCCGGGTATAAGTTATTGATCTTCTGTTCTAATTCCCACGTAGCCTCCTCTTGGTCGTGATGGTTCCACAATACCTTGACCAAGGGTATTTGCTTATTTCTTAGTACTTGAACTTTGCGGTCTAGGATTCGAGTTGGTCTTTCCTCATAGCTCAGATCTGGGTTTAGTTGTACATCCTCGTGCTTGATCACGTGCTTAGGGTCATACACATACTTCCTGAGTTGAGAGATGTGAAAAGTGTTGTGCGCATCTCCGACACTAGATGGCAAGGCCAATCTGTAAGCCACAGAACTGATTTTGCCTAGTATCTCAAAAGGACCTATGTATCTCGGGCGTAGCTTCCCCTTGTTCCCAAAATGCACAATCCCTTTCTTCGGTGAAACCTTAAGAAAGACATGATCTCCAATATTGAATTCCAGTTCTGTGCGGCGTTTGTCTGCGTAGGATTTCTGTCTGTCTTGAGCTTCCTTGATCCTTTCCTTAATTTCCCTGACCTTTTCAACCATCTCGCCGCACTAGTTCCGGTCCCAATGACTTCCTTTCTCCAACTTCGTCCCAGTATAAGGGTGATCGACATTTGTTTCCATACAGTGCCTCATATGGTGCCATCCCAATAGTTGCTTGATAGCTGTTATTGTAGGCAAATTCTACTAGTGGTAGTATATCCTCCCAGTTTCCTCCTTTGTCTAGGATTACTGCTCGTAACATGTCTTCCAATACTTGTATTGTCCTCTCCGATTGTCCGTCCGTCTGTAGGTGATAGGCGGTGCTGAATCTCAGTTCTGTACCCATAGCTTTCTGCAAGCTAACCCAAAATTTTGAGGTGAATCTTGGATCTCTATCAGAAGTGATCGTCACTGGCACACCATGCAATCGTACTATTTCCTTGATATAGATCCTCGTAAGCTTTTCCAATCCGAAGGTCATTTGGATTGGTAGGAAATGTGACGACTTGGTTAGACGGTCCACTATCACCCATATGGCTGTGTTCCTACGAGTTGACTTTGGCAAACCGACCACAAAGTCCATATTAATGTGATCCCACTTCCATTCTGGAATCGGCAGGGGTTACAACGTGCCGTACGGTCTCTGGTGTAAGGCTTTCACTTGTTGACAGGTAAGACAGCGTTCCACATAAGACGCTATGTCTTTCTTCATCCCATTCCACCAAAAGTTCTTCTTCAAGTCCCGATACATTTTCGTGCTTCCTGGATGGGCGGTATAGGGCGTATCATGAGCTTCTCGCATGATTTCTTCCTTTAATTCCTCATTCTGGGGGCACACACAGTCTGTCCTTAAAGGTAAGAGCGCCATCCTTTGCTTCCTTGTATTCTGAGGGTTCTGCAGTTCTGGCTTTTTCCCGCATTTCCTCCAAAAATTTATCTTCCTTTTGAGCACTTATGATTCTCCCTCTCAATTCAGGTTCAGCAATAAGAGCGGCAATACTAGAGGATATTGTCGCCGGTGGTTGAATTACTTCGAGTCTGAGTGCGGCGAAATCATGAATCAATTCCTCTGGTAAACTGGTCATGCCATCCAGATTTGCCTTACCTTTCCGGCTCAAGGCGTCAGCTACTACATTGGCCTTACCTGGATGGTAGTTGATAATACAGTCGTAGTCTTTTACCAATTCGAGCCATCTCCTCTGCCTCATATTCAAATCCTTTTGCTCGAAAAATTACTTCAGGCTTTTGTGATCCGTGTAAATCTCGCTTCTTGCGCCATAGAGGTAGTGTCTCCATATTTTCAGTGCGTGTCAACGGCCGCGAGCTCCAAGTTGTGGGTCGGGTAGTTCAGCTCGTGAGGCTTTAGCTGACGGGATGCATACGCTATTACTTTCTGCTTCTGCATTAACACACACCCCAAACCTTGTTTGGATGCATCTGTATAAACTACGAATCCCTCATTAGTTTCCTAGGACCGCTAGGGATCGGGTGCAGTGGTTAATCTCACTTTTAGTTCTTGAAAACTTGTTTTCACACCCTTTTGACCATTCAAACTTACTCCCCTTTTTCAACAACCTGGGTCGTGGGTTTGGCTAATTTAGAGAATCCCTCGATGAATCGTCGGTAATAACTGCCGCGTCCCAAGAAACTCCTAATCTCATTTGCATTGGTTGGGGCTTTCTATTCTCTTACCGCCTCCACTTTAGCGGGATCTACTTTGAGTCCTTCCGCGGATACTACGTGTCCTAGGAATTTTACTTCCTTTAGCCAAAATTCACACTTATTAAATTTGGCGTACAGTTTCTCCTTTCGTAGCGTATCCAGGACTAATCGTAAGTGTTCTTCATGTTGCTTTTCATCCCTCGAATACACTAGTATGTCGTCAATGAACACTAGCACAAAATGGTCCAGTGCGATGAAAAACTCGGTTCATCAAGTCCATAAAGACACTGGAGCATTTGTTAGCCCAAAAGGCATAACCGTGAACTCATAATGCCCGTAACGAGTTCGAAAGGCTGTCTTGGGGACATCTTCTTTTCTGATTTTAAGTTGATGGTATCCTGACCTTAAGTCCATCTTGGAAAAGACACAAGCTCCCTTCAACTGGTCAAACAGGTCATCTATCCTTGGGAGGGGATATCGGTTCTTGATTGTGAGCTTGTTCGGTTCCCGTAGTCGATACACATCCTCAATGAGCCATCCTTCTTTTTAACAAACGAGACGAGTGCTCCCCATGGGGACACATTGGGCTGTATGAAGCCCAAGTCCAATAGTTCTTGTAATTGCATCTTTAGTTCTTGCAATTCCTTTGGAGCCATCCTGTATGGTGCTTTAGAGATTGGCGCCGCTCCCGGTTCCAAGTCAATGGTGAATTCTACTTGGCGATCCGGTGGTAGTCCAGGCAGATCGGCTGGGAATACATCCGGGTATTCACACACTATGGGCACATCACTTGTGTGGACTTCTTCCTCTGTTGCTTTGGTGATGCTTGCTAAATAAATTTCGCATTTTCCTTTCTTTAACATCTTGCTGGCCTTTATAGCGGAGATGATTGGTACTACGATACCCAATTTCTTCCCATGGAATACCATCTTCTCTCCCTCAGGGCTCTGGAAGATGATTTCCCTTTCCTTACAACATATAATCGCTCCATTCTTTTCGAGCCAATCCATCCCTAAGATCATGTCGAATCCTAGTGCTGGTAAAACATAAAAATCGGCCCTAAAGTTTGTATCATTTATTTGGATATTCTGGTTCAAGCAGATTTTGTCAGCTATGATTACTTCTCCTGAGGCAACTTTAATACTAAGGGCATGTTCTGGGAGTTCGGTCCTTAGTCTTAATTTGCTACATACTAATCTTGAGATAAATGTGTGAGATGCTCCCGTGTCAAATAAGGCTAAGACAAGTAGATCATTCAGGTGAATCATACCTGCTAGGTTCCCTGGCCTTTGCGCCGCTTGCTCCTGATTCAGGGCATATGCCCTTGCCTGTTGGGGTTGTCTTTGATTTTGATTCTGAGGGGCAGGTTGTCTTCCTCCCCTCTGTGCCTCTTGATTTTGCGGCCTTCCTCCTCCGGGTGGCCCTCCTGTCCTTTCTGGAGTGCGACAGTTTTTGGCGATGTGCCCGGCACGTCCGCACCTGAAGCACCTGTTGGTTCCCAATCTACACTCGCCCGGGTGCCGCCTTTGACATCGTGTGCACACGGGAAAATCTCCTGCTCGATATTGTTGTTGAGGTTGTCGTTGCTGTTGTTGTTGTGGTTGTGGTTGTTGACGTTGCTGTTGTTGTTGTTGTTGGGTTTGATCCCCTTTCCAGAATCTCCTGTCTCGGTTGGAATTGTCACCCCTCCTCTCTTCCCACTTACGCTTTCCTTGGTTCCCCTCGGATTGCTGTACGGATGCCGATTCTCCCCCTCCCCCTTTTGGCATCATAGACTCCAATGTGAGGGCTCGGCTTAGCGACTCCGCGTATGATATGGTGTTTTGTCCAACCAAGGACATCCCGATCTCATACCTCAGTCCCCTCCGAAACTTATCCGTTCTCTTCTCCTCGGTGTCTACCAAATGCGGAGTGTATTGCGGACATACCGGCTGAACTCTCTGTCATAATTAATGACTGATCTCTCTCCTTGCTTGAGGTTCCAAAATTCGTTCCTTTTTTCTTCTCTGTAACAGGTCGGTATATATTTTTCATATAGTGCCCTCTTGAAATTATCCCACGTATAATCTCTCCACTGATTGGGGGTCAGTGTCCTTCTCGTCGACTCCCACCAAAAGTCCGCATCATCTGTCAATTGATAGGTGGCACATGAAATTTTCTCTTTGTCGTTGCATCCAATGTATTCGAATATCCTTTCTAATGTTCGCACCCATCTCTCGGCCTCAGTAGGGTCTCCCAAACCGCTGTAGGTGGGTGGCCTCTCCTTACGAAATTTTTCCTCGGCAGTCCTTCCTCTGTTTTCTGGTGCTTGTTGCCTTGCTGGTGCTGGTGCGTCAGCCATTCTGTGTTATCGCCGATCGAAGAGGTGAGTTTATTAATATATATATATAAGTAGTCATGAAATCATGGGAGAGATAAAATAGTGACAATTGCATAGATGCTATCGATAATTTACAATACATCTAACCATGTGACAAGTCCCTATCTTAGCTCAAAAGCGTTTGGTAGTCTTTGGAAAAATCTACCCAAACTAGGGCTACTTTAGGTCACAACCATAATTACACATTAATTAAGAAGTTTGTTGTCCTAGGGTTCGGGACTATCCGGGTTGATGACAGTGCCTGTCTCCGGCTTAGGGCTCCAATCACAATCCAGCGGCTCTTCTTCTTCATGCCCCGGATTGATCACGATCCCTTCTTCGGGGTCGGCGTCCCAGTCTATCTCCTCGTCCGAGCTGAAAATAGCGCCGTCCATGAAGGCCCAGTCGGCGCCTCCAGCGTTGGGATTTGCCTCTTCCCCCTCCATCATCATGCCCTCGTGGGGTATGGCTGCATGTGGCAACTCGGGCTCCGCCTCCGGCATTTCTTCCTCTTCTTCCTCCTCCGGATCCTCCTTCGGGATCTTCCTCTGGGTCCTCCTCCTCTGGATCCTCTTCTGGATCTTCTTCCTCTGGATCTTCCTCGGGATCCTCTTCTGGATCTTCTTCCTCTGGATCTCCCTCGGGATCCTCTTCCTCATCCATTATCGCTCTCCGGAAACGTAGCTTTAGTGGTGGTCTGTCGGGCTTAGGCTGTGATGGGCCAGCCTCACGGTCATGGGTTCCGGTTCTACGGGGGTACCTCGGTATGTTCGGGTCCTCCTCTTCGTCTGAACTAACGATGATCCAGTGGGTCTTGGGTGGCGCCATCTATCTAATGTACACAGTCGTTTGTTCAAGATTACGTTTCGCTTAAAATCTCAACTATACAAAGTTTTTATCAAACCCATACAACTTCGTAAAGTTCGTACATATCATGAAGTATTCTTCTTGAATAGGAACACATAAACATACAATTCATCCATGAATAACTTCATTAAACAATTGTTCCTTCATCATAAAGTATCTCATTCATAAAAGTCTTCTCATAGTTTTGTGCGCACAATAAAATTCTTAAATCATACCTTGGGCCGGGACGGACGGGCGACGAGCGAGCGAGGGTTTTGGTACGGGAATAAATTCTATAAAAATTTTATTTTCAAAAACCACAGTCAAGAACCATGCTCGATACCATTATGTAACGCCCGACCTGCGTGGCGGTCGCCGCAGGGGTCGAGTCGCCACGGTGGAAATATTTTACAACTCATGACATGATTAAAGGACAATTCAATTTCTTTAATTCTCGATGGGCGTAATAATGATTTGATGTCTTGAAAAATATCATGCAATATTCATGAAGAAAACAACTAATTCATCGACTAGATAAGTTGGAAGCGTAATGAGTTTGAAAGGTGGCAAAAGCTTCATAAACAAAAGTATTAAAAACGGAATTCCAAGTTTAACCACAACTCCTCCTCAACCCGTCTCCGTCGCGCCTGCCACTTAGCCTGAAAAATTTTATAAAACAAGTGGGGCTGAGTACTAGTGTACTCCGTGGGTAAATGCCAATTGGAAAACATTAAAAGCAGTTCATCCATGCATGAGGTATAACTTGGAGGGTTTTAAAAAGGAAACTACCCCAAGTATACAAAACATTAATCATAAGGTGCGCACATTCGTGTCACATATATCCGTTACTTCTACCATTTCGTTTTCATAATTTGGGCCTTGGCCCCGAGTCGAAACCCGAGGGGTCCCTCATAACTTGGGCCTTGGCCCCCGAGTTCGAAACTCGAGGGGTCCCGTAACATGTTAGCATCCGGTACACAAGGGGATCAGTCATTGTGCTACTAACATCATACATGTACGTACTTTCTTGATAACCCTCATCTAGCGTGTTAGGCCAGACGAGAGCCTCGATCGATCTATCACGTAGAAGCATTAAACAGATACATGCACAAAAAATTTCATGGATAAACATAATTCATAGAGCTCATTAGCTCAAAGATAATTTTAGAAAAATATTACCCACCTTGTATGATAGCGATTCAAAGATGCAACGTACGTCCTCGAGTTTAATGTTCTTCCACGCGGGGTCCTACAACAATAATCTATTTTAAGTAACACCGTTCGCATCTAACGTGAATATATCATACGAGGTTCATAGGGGCACCTAGTCGGCATCTAGATAGACTAGGTCAGATTCTACATCGAGAACTCGGTACAGAGGCTCTATTTGCAAAAATTCCATAAATCATGCTATAGCATCATAAATTCCCATATTTTACATGCATGATCCTATATGAGCCTAATTTATTTAGAATTTGGTTTCACGGCAAAATAATAAATCGGTAAAGAGTTATAACCTAAACATTGTTCGCGGTTCAGGACTGGGTCAGAATCTGCCCTTACTACTCTAACCTACGAATGAGGGGTCAACAGTACTCCAAAATCATGAAATTTTACGACACTGGAGTGGACATGCATGACAATAACATATCGAAATTTTACTAGATTTCGTTGAGTGATGAATCCACGGTGGACCGAGTTTTGACCGCGATTATACTTTGCATAGATACAGGGTTCCTAACGGTATGCTAGATTTTTACAATAAACTGCTTTAGCACGAGTCAAAATAAATTATAACAAAAATAGTTTCGCATGGACCTACGAGTCTGGATTATTTTAGAAAAATAATTAGTCAAAAATCTGTTTCGTGGTGCAAGATAAAAATGTTTCACTAGGGCATGTCCTGCGTGCGCTGACCTATGGTAGCGAAAGAGAATAAATTCGATTTAAAATATGAAACCATATCCAAAATTCACCAAGCTTTACAGAGGCCTTACTAACGTCCTAAGGCTCATCCCAAAAATTTTTATGAAATTTTTAGAAGTTGGAAACGTGCAGTTTTAAGGCCAAGTAATACACGGTTCCGTAAGGCGATATCGCGATTTCCTACCCAAGTTCGCCCATTTGAGAAAAGCAGTCAAACACAGACACTAAGGATGACGAAATGCAGAGTTTACTACCCTAAGAACAGCAAGAATTGTTGATATAATCCCCTGCATGTGACATGCAAAAGTGGATAACGTCTGATGAAATTGATACGGAGTATGCATGAGGGATGTGCATGCCTTCCTTACTTGTTGATCTACTTATGTCTTAATCTCTTCCCACTCAACTTTGTCTACCTAGCGCAACAAGGCCATAATCTGTCTCACTATCAATCTATGCATGCATTCAACTTATCCATGTACGCTTTGATCTATTTGCGATGCTATTTTATGCAATGAAAACCGACCAACTTCTTTAACAAATACGAGCAGCGACTGAACAAAAGGGAAGGCAAGGTTTTAACCTCAATGTGCTAATAAGAAAGGTAGGAGTTCCAAGAGGTATATGTATCCTTACCGATTTCGCTCAACGACCAACGGCAAGAGATACTCGTCGACACCTTGGTCTGCCTCCAAACACCGAGAAAGTCTGGAACTTCTCCTTCTCCGTCTGACGAGCACTTCGTGGAATCGCAAAAGGGTATGCTCTCGGTGGGACTAAGATCCGTAGTGCAAGATTGTGGAGGTATACGGCTAATGACAGTGTATGTGTATATAATGTCTTGCATGGAAGGGAGTCGCCAACCTTGTTAATATCGCCCACGAGTTGACATCTCCAGCGGTGGAGTTCTACTTCCACGTGGCGGGGTGGCGTCTCCAAGTCGACCGTCAGCTTCCATTACCGATGAGGAATGATCATCTAGTGTGATAAGGGTGGATGGCGTCTCCACTTATGTTACTAGGCTCCCATACCGATGATAGTTAATTTAATATGTGGCATGGTCACAGGGGGTTGCTACAATAATAACACAAGTTCATTGGCTATAAGTGTCCTTCATGAGGGAAATGGTGATCGAGACTTAGTGGGTATGGTAGCTAATGTTACTTAATAGTTTGTTCTTATAATGCGGTAATAGCCCTTCAATAGGTACTAGATTATTTAAAATCTCGATTGTTCGTTGGTGAAATTTGCGGGTTCGAATTTTCGTAAGATTTCTCCACGTTACTACGGATTAAGTAGTACTATAGCCCTAATAATAATAATAGTAATAATAATACTATAAATCATTCTAAGGTTAAGATATGAAATTACGGGTTATCACAAATATTATGTGATACGTTTTACTCTTGAATTTTTTTTTCCAGTTAATTTATGCACAATATTTCATTGTTTTCTTGCACTTTTATAGTTCATATTATTATTATTTACTCAGTTATGAATTTATTACCTTTGACATGTTTCAGGTGATGAAATCATATTTGATGAATCTCACATGACAACGGAAAACAGCTAAAGTTTCATTCCAGAATGTCCGAATGATATTAAACCATTTGTTGGAATGATATTTGCATCATTGGATGATGGAGTGATTTTTTATAGGAAATATGGTGGTTTTTGTGGTTTCGATATCCGTCTAGGAACTGATCGTAAGAAGGGTTTGATTACATTGCATAAGTATGTATTATGTAATCGTGAGGGGGAAAAGGTTGATGATTCATATTCATCAGAAAATGAAGTTAATGCAGTTGGAGTAAAGAAAAAGAGGCGAACCATGTCATTTAGGGCATCATGTATGGCTCGCATTGTGTTGAAGTTTAATGCTGGCGTTGGATATGTCATAACGAAGTTTATTGAGTCTCACACTCATTCCTTTGTGCATGATAAGCATAAGCACTTTATGAAATTAAATAGGAAATTGGATTTTGGACATCAGAGGTTTATTATGAATGGTATTAAAGCCAAAATTGGTCCGATGAGGTCATTCAAGTTATTTAAGGAGTTGGTTGGAAGTTATGACAATATTGGTTGTACCGGTGTTGATTTTAAGAATTTCTCTCGTGATTTGAGGGAATCAGTAAATGGTGTTGATACACAAATTATTTTGGATAAATTGAGTAGGCGTCGCGAAATTGACCATGCTTTCTATTATGATTATTGTGTTGATCAACGTAATAAACTTACTCGTCTTTTTTGGTCGGATAGTACTTCTATTCAACACTACAAAATTTTTGGTGAAGCAGTTTCTTTTGATGCTACATACTCTACAAATAAGTAAGTTTTTTTTTCTTTTATGTTTTTTGAAAATTTGTATGACTTGATTCATAAACACAAATTAGTGTGATCTGAATTAATGTTTTATTATAGTATGAACAATAATGTTTTTTTCTTCAACGTTTCAGATTATAGAAATGTTATTGGTTTCATTGCATATGTTTAATTACACTTTAAACAAATGCACGTTTTATTTAAATTATTATGCACTTTTAGTACTTAAAGTTTGCACCATTATATGATAAATACTTGCAGGTACAAAATGAAATTTGCACCATTTAATTTCAAGGATAACCATGGTTGTGTTTTTATATTTCACATTTATTTAATTAGTCTTTATGAAATGCACGATTTAGTTATAATATTATTCACTGTCTATGATTAAAATTTACACAATAACATACTTCATTCTTGCAGGTACAATATGATATTTGTAGTCCAGATTTGCAGCTTCATCTATAGGATTTTCATTTGGTGGTAGTAAATATCCCCAACCAAAACCTCCAGCTTGTATCTCTTTCTTCTCACGTGTGTGCAGTAGGTTAATATCCCAATTTAACATTGCTGGATATTTTCTTTCAACCGGCTGATTGAAAACCTGTATTCTATCGGCATACAGAATCTGTTTTTTGCATATGACAAAAAAAGGATAAGAAAGTAATTAATTATAAATACATAAACAAGTACATAATAGATGTTTAATTGTTTTTGTAATGAAACATACCGTCAGAAATAATGCTGGTCCATTAAATGCCTTCAATTCGTTCCATCTCAATCTATGTCTGACTAAGTTGTTTAGTAAGAATTGCCCCCAATTCAAATCTTTAACCATTGATAGGTCATCTAGACTTTCTAGAATTGATGGTACTATATACCCATTTGGAGAATTCTCAACCAAACATGAAACAACTAGTATGAGAAAATTCCTTTGAAACCACGGGCCTCCATCAATATCATTCAGAATAAACTCTATCAACTTTTTTGGTTTGATACTAGAATTGCCACCAAACAACCCCTTCCATTCATCTAATAAACTGTTGGTTTTTCCGGACCCTGTTTTCTTTATTACCCTAGTTCCTCTAGGGAAATCGAAAACTCTATAAACATCATTCTCTTCAATGTTAAAAAATGTACCATCAGAAAGTTTTAATGAACAATTTCTAGCTTCAAAATTCTTTACTAACCAATACCCCAGTTGCAATGGAATCTCAGTAATATTCATTCTTGCTAGACTGCCAAACCCAAGTTCATTCACAACTTGTTTCTGCTTATCGTTCATTTCTTTCATACATTTAACTAATCTAGACGGGCTGGTTCGATTCACTAACCTTGGATACATCTCTTCTACCTTAGATGTACCACCCTGCTCTTCATTGATCCTCTTTATCTTCGTCATCATCCTGAAAACACTAAATATTATAAAGTTTACTATCGAAAAATCATAAAAAGTGCAATTTAAAATAGAAAAAAGTGCAGAAAAAATTACTCAATTGTTCATTAAAATAAAACAGAAACAATGTATATAAATAAGGTTATTCGACAAAACTGTGTATTTGAATATACATAATTGTTCATAAATTTTTATTCATATGAAAAATAGGCCATCTAAATATTAATTCATATAAAGGTTCATAATTTGCTTAGAAAATGTGCATAATAATATTCAAAATTGTGCAGAAAAATATAGAACACATGGACTGAGGGTTCTCTCTATTGTGCATTTGTAAAAAATCCCCCAAATTCAATTGCAAATTAAACATGCAGTTTCAGTACCATAAAGAAACGAAATAATTTCACAAAAGAAAATCAAATAAACGAAAGCAATTGGAAACTAAATTGACAATACCAGAGAAATGAAAGTGCAATTGAAGAAGAATCCAAATATATTCCAACAAATTATACTAGAATTGCAGAGAAAAAACAAAAACAAAAATCACAGAGAAGAAACACCTACCGCAGAACACAGATGAAGAGTTGTAGACGCCCAGTTTTGGGTCTGATTATGAAGAGTTTTAAACGAAAATCACAGAGTAGGTTTTGCGCACCCAAAACCTACCGCAGAACGAAGATGAAGAGTTGTAATGAGATAAAACCAGATCTGATTCTCGTTTGTGAAAAATTTTGTTGTTTACACAGGTTTAGGTTTTTATTTTATGCAATTGTCTATTATACCCTTTGTGCAAATTTTAACAACTATATGGTGCATTTCGGCCGAAAAAAAATTAAATCAAATCTCATCCATCAATTAACATAATCTAAAGGCCTATAATTGTTCTTATTTCTCACTCTAAGGGGTGTTCCTATTTGAACCACCCCTATATATATATATATATATATATATATATATATATATATATATATTAGGGGTTATTTTTGTTAGCTAGTGGTGAATTAGGACAATTTGGACAATTTTTATTTTTTTTCTAAAAGACCGTAGCTTCTCAAGATGAATTTGGACAATTTTAATTGGTCATAAATCATGTATCTATGTGCAATAAATAAGAATACCGAGAAAGTTGAATTAGGACTTTAACTTTCGATATTTAATTAATCTTCCAAGAGGTTAGTTTTATCATGTTTGATTGTGTTAGAAGTTTTTTTAATTTCTGTAAGCTAGTGATTATCAAAGTACGATTTATGATCATGATTATTTTTTTTCATTTTATGTGGTTATTTGAGTGAAATGTATATTCATGCATGAATCATTAAGTAGAAGTTATTTAAATGTTTAGGACAAGCGCGCAAGGCTTAATCACCGGATATAGATTTTCATTTACTCAAAAGGTTAAGGTGGGGTTTTACTTTTATCCTTATTATACACTATATTGTTTTTCTCATGCGTTATTCAGTACAGGCAGAGCCTTCGGGCAATTCACAGCAGTAAAACCTTCGGGTTAGCCTTCGGGCAATTCATAGCAGAAAAACCTTCGGGTTAGCCTTCGGGCAATTCACAGTAGTAAAACCTTCGGGTTAGCCTTCGGGCAATTCACAACAGTAAAACCTTCGGGTTAAGCCTCCGGGCTTGCATGTCTAATTTCTCATGTTAAATCCTTTATAGTTTATAGTTTGGATAATGTTTGACCCCACTGAGTAGTCATACTCACCCCTTAATATTTTCACCTTTTCAGATCATGGTTCGACAGATGCTTGAAGTGGTGGATGGTGATGGTCACACACAGAAAAGGAATTATGAAACTGTTTACATTATTTTAGTTTTATCATAAACTAAACACTTTCTTTCCATTGTATTTTCCAAAAACTAGTAGTCGCATGTGTTTTTATTTTTAAGACTTCCGTTGTTTATGAAATTTTGCACTAAACTTTCCTTTTAATGAAAAGATTTATTAAAGTTATTTTTAAAATTAAATCTAATGATGACGTCTCTTAAAAAGTTATGAAAATTGGGGCGTTACACCCTCACCAGCACCAACGGCCAGATCAGGAAAAACTGCAGAAAAATCAACTAAATTCACTTCACATTTTGGCTTTTTCTAGTTTGAGTTTGAATTTCAGAATCTTCGGTTCAGCATTTCTTTTTTCCTTTTTTGTTTTTTTAAAATTTCTTTTCGTCGTCATTCGTCAATAATGAAAGAAACGGAAGGCAATTTGACATGGGCTTGAGATTATTTCCTTGATTTCGGAAGTTACATGCGAATCTAAGCAGAGAATATCATACTCGATAATTCAGAAACCATTTGAGGCTGTTCATATTGGGCCGGGCTTCTGAACCCAATCCAATTCGGGCTTTGTTGTGGAATATTTCGGGCTTTGTGTTAATCATGGTAGATTTTGTCTACCAAATCTTAAAAAAACTGCAACCTCCTCTCCACGTCCCGCCCATGCTAACGCAAACCCATAACTTTGGAAAAATAATAATTTAATAATTTAAGGAGAGCTTCAAAAGTAGAAAAAGTTAAAATAACAATTTTAACTGATAGGCCCAAACAGATAAGTGCCCAGACCCATCTGAGAAACTTTGCAGCCCACGTTGTTGTCCAGCCCGTGCCTTGGCCCATCTGTTGAAACGGCTCGTGCGGTTTACGCTGGACCGTTTCCGTTTACTGTGCTGAACCGTTACACATTGACCTACCTATATAAGGCCAATGTTGTATACTGTTCAGTAGCGTAGCTTCTAAAATGTCTTCTTCATCCTCTCTCTATACTCTCGAATCTTTTTTTCTCTCTTGTGGGTTATTGAGTGATTCTGTGTATAATCGTGAGGATTATCTGTACTAGTTTTCGATTGGCCTGTTGGCGCAGTGTGTAGGTGTGTGTGGTGGGTGTGATTGAGCGGTCTGAGCCTGTATTGTATATATCTGTTATATATTATAGTTGCTATTGTATTACAGTTTCAGATCTTCGATCCTATCAGTGGTATCAGAGCATCCAGGTTGATTAGTTGTTCAATCCCTCGCCTCTTGACTGCCTATGTTGCGAAAGGGCAGTTCGTCGAACTGTAACCCTAGATCTAGTGCAGTTGACCCTACAGGTAAAACGAGGTTCAAAACTCCGAACCTCGCGCTGGTAAATTGGCTCAACCTCTTGTCTTTAAATTCTTAGAAACTACCGACTGGAGCAGATAGGATTGGGACTTGTTTTCTGGTAGATCTGCCATCTGGTGCAGTTATGTTTCTGTGTGAAACTTGTTTTTTCAATCTCTGTATGTTTACTGTGGTTCTGTGGTATTTCTCATACTTTCGCTGCTGTTGATTTTTTTCTTGATCAGTTTGTGTGTTCATCTCTCTGATCTGAATAGATCAATCTTCTGAACCGTATTATACGGTCCTTTTCTTCCTCTGTATTTTTTCGAAATCTATACAGTAGCTTGGTGACCCCCTGCGCCCAGGACAAGAGCATGCGATTGCGAGCTGGGAAATCCCATAGCACTAAATAATGTGTGATATAAACCCAAAGGGGTTAATATCTTTTCTCTACCATTTGATATGGCTTTTGTTTCCTCTAGTGGCATTGCCACCTTCAATGGTAAGTCTGATTTCAATTTGTGGAAGAAAAGAATGACTGCTATTTTGGTTGAAAAACGTGTCTCTGCTGCCATTACTGAGTCTTATGAGTCTGATTTAGATGAAAATAAAAAGACTGAAATGATTGATCTTGCTCTATCTTCCATCACTTTAAATTTGACTGACTATGTGCTAAGAAAAGTTGAACATCTTGATTCTGCTAAACAGGTGTGGGATAGACTTAATGAATTATATACTGAAATATCCCTTCCTTCTAAGATGTATTTACTTCAGAGTTTTTTCAAATTTAGATTAGATATGACCAAGGACATAGATGAGAACCTAGATGAGTTTAACAAGCTTCTGCAGTTAATTAAGCAAACTCGGGACACTAGCATTGACAACTATGCTCCTATTGCCTTACTGAATTCCATTCCTGAAACTTATAGTGATGTTCAGTCAGCCATTAAATATGGTAGGGTCATAATTGACCTTGAGCTGTAGTTAATGCTTTAAAGAGTAAGGAAATGGACTTAAAATTCAGTAGAGAGGTTAGAGTAAATGAACATAGTACCTCTTATCAAGTTAGGGGTAGAACTAGTGACAGGACCAGTTCCTCCTTTAGTTCTGAGAAAGGGGGAAAGAAATATAACCATAAGCCTAGATCTAAGTCTAGGACCAAGGGTAGAAAGTGTTTTAACTATGGGGAATATGGCCATTATCAAAAATAGTGTTCTTCACCTAGAAAAGGAAAACAGCATAGTGAACATAAGAGTGTTTCTAATGCTATTCTAGGTGATGATTCTGAACAGAATGTGCTTGGAAAATATTTTATGGTTACTGAACCTCAAAATTTCTCCTCTGTGAATTCTGTGAACACTGTGCAAATCAATGAATGACTTATGGATTCTGGAAGTGCATACCATGTTTCTCCTTTTAAAGAATGTTTTTCAAACTTAAAACTTGGTGATTTTGGTTATGTAATAGTTGCCAATAAAGACAAATGTGTTGTTTTGGGTATGGGTGACATTTGTCTGCAATTTAAATCTGGTACTATGAAAAATGTAAGATTTATGCCTACAGTTGCTTGCAATTTATTGTCTTTTACTGCCTTGGAAAATGATGGTTTTGGGGGAAGTTGGGGAAATGGTTGGATGAAGGTTAAAAAAGGGTCTTTAGTGGTTTTCAAATCTAAAAGGAGTAATAACCTGTATCCATTCACTGTTGTACCTGTGTTTCCTGCTTCTAATGTAAATGTTGCCTTTTCTGACAAAACTGTTTTGTGGCATTTAAGACTTGGGCATGCTAGTTCTAAGAACTTGACTACAATGAGAAAATCTGGAATGTTTGGTAATGATAAAATTTCTGTTATGCCTTTCGGTGATTCATGTGTGATTGGAAAACAACATAAAGTATCTTTTCCTACCACTACTCTGTCTGATAGAACTATAGCCTCTGAAATACTTGAATACATTCATGCTGATGTGTGGGGCCCCTCAAGTACTCCTACTCATAGTGGCTGTAGGTATTATCTTTCTATCATAGATGACTTTTCAAGAAAAACCTGGTTGTTTCTTTTAAAGCAAAAATCTGAGGTTTTTCAAATTTTTTGTGACTGGAAAACCAAGATAGAAAACCAAACTGGGAAGAAAATTTAAGTCCTTAGGACTGATAATGGCTTAGAGTTCTGTAATTATCCTTTTGACAACCTTTGTGTTAAATCTGGTATCAAAAGACACAAAATTGTTCCTTATAACCCACAACAAAATGGGGTAGTGGAAAGGATGAATAAAACTCTTCTTGAAAAGGTAAGATGTTGGGGTATAGCTGCTTTAACAACAACATATCTGATAAATAGACTTCCTTCTAGCTACCTAAAGGGGCAATGCCCTGAATTTGTCTTCTTTGGAAAATCTCCAGATTTGTCTCAGCTCAGAGTTTTTGGTTGTGTTGCATTTGTTCATCAAAAGGGGGATAAACTAGAACCTAGGTCTAAGAAGTGTGTCTTCATAGGATATCCAGATGGGGTTAAAGGTTATAGGTTATGGGATAGAAGTCAGCCAGGATTTAAGGTGATCATTAGCAGAGATGTGATCTTCAATTAATCTGAATTTCCTTGCTTACCGACTCCTGTTCCTGCTTCTTCTTCTGATACTGCTCCTTTCAAGGTGGAGCCTAATCCCTCTTATGCTGAACCATTTAGCCCTGATAGTGATTCTCTTACATCTGAAGATGCTGTGTCTGAATCTAGTACTGAACATTCTACCTCTACTGGTGGTTCTCCTGTGTCTGATACTGTGCATGATGACTCTGTTTCTGATCCAAATAATCTGTCTGATTCTGTTCAAAGTGATTATATGTTGTCCAGAGATAGGACAAGAAGAGTTCCTCATGCTAATACTAAGTATGATGATTATATTATGCATGCTTTATCTGTGTGTGATTCATAATGAACCTATTTGCTATTCTGATGCTTTGAAATCTCCCTCTGCTACTAAGTGGTTAGCTGCTATGCAATCTGAAATAAATTCCTTGCATGTGAATAAAACCTGGGTGCTTGTTCCTAAGCTTGCTTCTTGTTCTCTTGTTGACTGTAAGTGGCTGTTTAAGATTAAAACAGAACCTGCTTCTGTTAGGTACAAAGTTAGGTTAGTTGCTAAGGGGTTTACTCAAAAAGAGGGGGTAGACTACTCAAAAATCTTTGCTCCTGTTGTTAAACTGACCACTGTGCACATTATGCTTGCCTTGGTTGCTCACTTTAACTGGGAATTGAAACAAATGGATGTTACAACTGCTTTTCTTCATGGGGACTTAGATAGAATAATTTTTATGAAACAACCTGAGGGTTTTGTTGATTCTTCTAAGCCTAATCATGTGTGTCTGTTAAAAAAGGCTTTGTATGGTTTGAAACAATCCCCTAGACAGTGGAACAAAAAGTTTGATACATGCATGTTGTCTTTGAATTTTTCCAGAAGCTCATTTGATCCTTGTCCCTATTATACTTCTTCTGCCTCTATTCTTATTTACTTACTGATTTATGTGGATGATATGTTGATTGTCAGTCCTTGCATTAAATCCATTAAACATGTTCAGAAATGTTTAAGTGAAAATTTTGAAATGAAGGATTTAGGAGATGCAAAAAGAATTCTTGGCATGCATATCCATAGAGACAGAAAGATAGACACTCTTACTCTGAATCAGATTTCTTATGTGGATAAGATTTTGAGTAAATTTTCCATGTTGCAAAACCTGTAAATGTACCCCTTGCATCTCATACTGTTTTAAGTAAGGATCAATCTCCCAAGACTGATTCTGAAATGTCTGAAATGCAAAAGGTTCCTTATGCAAATGCTATTGGATTTGTGATGTATCTTATGGCATGTACTAGGCCTAATATAGCTTATGCTATGAGTTGCTTGAGCAGATACATGTCTAATCCTGGTTTAGCTCATTGGAATTATTTGAAATGGTTGTTTAGGTACTTGAAAGCTACTAAGCATTTAGGAATCTGTTTTTCTAAACAGTCTGATGGTACTAAACTTGTTGGTTATGTGGATTCTAATTATGCTAATGATAGAGACAAAAGAAAATCTACCACTTCATATGTGTTTACCTTCTGTGGTTCTTGTATAAGTTGGAAATCTCAACTCCAACATATTGTTGCCTTATCTACAACTGAAGCTGAATATGTTGCAGCTGCTGAAGCCTTGAAAGAGGTTGTTTGGTTAAAAAGTCTTCTTACTGAACTCCATTTTCTGCATAAAGATGTGATCTTGTATTCTGATAGCCAATCTGCTATTCAGTTAACCAAAAATCATGTGTTTCATGAAAGAACCAAGCATATAGATGTTAGGTATCACTACATTAGAGACTTAGTGGAAAAGGGTGTAATTATGATTGATAAGGTACACTCTGATCTCAATCCTGCAGATATGGGCACCAAATGCTTAAGTTATGAAAAACTGCAAACTTGTCTTAAGATACTTAAAATTGGTTAAGTTACTGGTTTGTATCTACCTCTCCTGTTCTGTTTGTATTGTTTTTCCTTCTTTTGCAGGTTATGAAGATGCATGTTGGAGAGGGGGCGATGATGACATTAAAATGCCAATTGCACACCTTCCCTTTGTAAAAGGGCACACCACCACTGGGCCTAAGGTGGAGTATGTTAACTGATAAGCCCAAACACATAAGTGCCCAGGCCCATCTGAGAAACTTTGCAGCCCACGTTGTTGTCCAGCCCGTGCCTTGGCCCATCTGTTGAAACGGCTCGGGCGGTTTACGCTGGACCGTTTCCGTTTAATGTGCTGAACCGTTACACATTGACCTACCTATATAAGGCCAATGTTGTATATTGTTCAGTAGCGCAGCTTCTAAAACGTCTTCTTCATCCTCTCTCTATACTCTCGAATCTTTCTTTCTCTCTTGTGGGTTATCGAGTGATTCTGTGTATAACCGTGAGGATTATCTGTACTAGTTTTCGATTGGCCTGTTGGCGCAGTGTGTAGGTGTGTGTGGTGGGTGTGATTGAGCGGTCTGAGCCTGTATTGTATAGATCTGTTATATATTACAGTTTCAGATCTTCGATCCTATCAAACAATGTATTCAAATTTTCCATTGTACTTCCTCCTTTCCAAGTGAAATGTCTTACTGATATTTCTTACGCTTGATTTTTATGGGTTAAAGATAAACGGTGATATCTAACGAACCGACCAACACAGGATCACATACAAAACAATAGGACAGGCAAAGTGTAGGTATAATCATCATAGTGGGCCGGTCTCCAAGTCGAGGGCTTAGTTGTAGAATATTCCGGGCTCGGTATTTGCGTTGGTCCACAAGGATGAGTTTGAGCTTCTCAAATTAATCATGAGGTCGATTTACAAATTCTCCTTTCAAGTTGAAACAAGAATCAATGTTTAGATAAATTTATGAAACAAAAGAGACCACCTGATTCGGTTCAGGGATGATGGGTTCAGAGTGTATCAGAGAAAAAAATTACATGTTTTTCTTTTTTTCAAATAGTTTAATTTCTAAATATTTTTGTGATAAAATTATATATATGTAGGCATCAATTATTTCAAAATAATGTGCGCGCATTAAGAAATTAAACACCCAAAACATGAATTTTGTTATAAACTAAATAGAACAAGAGAATAATAGAGAGAATGTGAAATAGATGTATATTATTATGAGGGTGGAGACCTCTATTTATAGAGTACAAGATGGGCTCATGGGCTTTTAGGATTTACATGATCATCACAATATATGGTAAATATATATATAAAATATATTTACAACACTCCCCCTTGATTGACCATCCCTAAAAGAAACTGCTGCCTCGTTAAAACCTTGTCAGAAAAACACATCGGGATAAAAACTGGTCGAAGGAAAAAGAGTACAGCTGTTCCACCTCAATATAGTCATTCTTGATCCTTGAGTCGGCTCATATCGATCTTGTGTACCAACTTCTTGAATGTTAACGTTGGTAATATCTTTGTAAAAGAATCCGCTAGATTGACACTTGAGCGAATTTGCTGGATGTTGATGCCGCCACTCTTTTGAAGATCATGTGTTGCATTGGCTCTTTTATGAATCAATCTCAATGACTCGTTTACTCGTGTGTTGCATTGGATGTCTCGTTAAAAACCTTAACTAAGAAAACTCTTTGGGAAAAAACTTAGAAAGGAAAAAAGAGTACAACCATTTGACCTTCAGGGTCATTTGACCTTTAGGAGTCAGTCTAATCTTCAGGATTATTTACAGTTTGTTACTCCCAGTCAAGATAACAATCTTCAAGGTTATCTTTAAGGCCTACACTAATATGTGCAACACAAGTTTAATTATCAGCATAGATAATAGCATGAAATATGTCAATATATCATTACTCTCATAAATAGACCAATATCATATTTGTCTCGAAAATAACAAAGGATGGTCAATACCATTTCAAATTATCCAATTGCACATAATTAAGGAACTTTTGGTCCTCGTCTTTGTTATCTTTTATAGATCTAAATGAGTCTCTATCCACTAGATAGGCATGTGGATGCGACACAATAAAATATCTTTAAAGACCTTTCAAGTAGGTCGACTAGTGTAACTCCATCAGGGAGATACTCAATCTACAGGTCGAAACAATTATTAGTACAACCCAAGTTTTTTTATTCTAACTCCGTCTTTAGGCATGAGATGATTTCACCAAGTACTTTTGTACATAATGATTCATTTATCCTCTTTAGGAGGAATTTGGAGTGATGTTTTCTAATTTTGTATTCCGCGGACTTCTTATCTCTTAACACCAATAAATCTCTCACGCTTCTAGCGTCAATAAGAATTAATTGGTTTATTTTGTCTATGAGAAACTTTAGTTCTTTCATGATGCATATACAATAGGTATATGAGATTTCAGTCACTCCTTTAGCACTAAATAATTTGATGAACTTCTAGTTCATAGTGCGTGAATCTAAATAATTAATCCAACGAGATATTTCAGATCTCCCCCTAATACCGACAAGGATATGAGTTGGATTATAAAATCAACATATCAATTAATAAATTTATCCATAATGATTTGCTCGATGTAAGTCATTTTGACGGAGAATACATATAAGTATTATGCTCTTTAGGAGTTTCAATCAAACTCAAGTCATCATAATTCTGTACCATTCTGTCAAAGGGATATTCGTCGTTCCTATTATATCATATACGACTGTACTATTTCAGCCCTGACAATGACTTTTGCAGTCTAATTGAAAATATCTTTTTGACTTACATGCTTTGAGCAAGTTAAATCCTTCAGGGATCTTTATATATATGTCACTATCTAGTGAATCATATTGATAGATATTTACTACATCCATAAGGCGCATATCAAGCCTTTTGTGACATAAACAGATTAATCAAATTCTAAAATACAACGACGTCTATTATGGGAGAGTACATAATTAATTTCCGATCTTTGAGAGAAATATTGTGTTACGAGTATTGCCTTATATCTCGTGATTTCTCATTTCTCTTTGTAACAAAGACACATTTGTATCCTTCGGGGATATACTTTTCGGATTTTAGAACTACAGGTCCAAATATTTCCGGCTTTCTAGGGAATATTAATTCACCTTATATGACTTCCTTCCCCTTTGGCCAATTATTTCAATCTTGACAATCTCTTATAGATCGTCGTTGAGGATCCACTTTTTTCATTTCAAGAGTCATATTAAAGGCGAATATATCGTCATGCGTCCACGACGATACTTGATATCTCCAATATATTGAGATCTCATTAATTAGACGCTGACAGTCTTCAGGAACTTTTATTTGATTGATTAATCATTATCGTTATTTTTTTGGGTTCATATGTTGTGCCCCTTTTCTTAGACACAAAATTTCTTTTAGAACCAATTGGTCGACCATATTTTCGACGAATTTTATATTCATTTGCTACCATTTGTACTTGTCCTTCAGGGACATTTATTTATGCTGGGGTATTTATAGCAAATGTATAACATTGTCACTTTTTCTATATTCATACTAAAACATCAAGAAGTTGATTCGCAATATTTTGCAAATGAATCTTTCGACTTCTTGTTCCCAATGGTTACTTTTGGAATCCAAATGTGACTAGTTTGTTCTTGTGCTTTTTGTTGGATGTAGATTTCACATTGATTACTTAAGGAATCCAAATATGACATATGTTCCTCCTAATGTTGGGAACATTATTTCATCATAATAACAATCTTCTTGTGAGACTCATATTCGTACGAACAAAAACCATTTTGAGTATGGTCATGAGCAACTAATTGTTTAATCTCAACCTCAAAGTCAAATAATATTAAATCCTCTTCATGAGGAACTTGGAGTTTCATAAACTCACTCGCTTTATCAAGGCAAATTTTTTTGATGGAATTGAGCTCTTTATTTTTGAAAATGTAGTTTTTCCAAGTGCTACATTTCTTATAGAAATCGAGCATTCATGGAAATTAAAAGAATCTTCAAGATCTCTCTGCAGCGCCCATATGAATTTCAATTATGTTGTGCATCATAGTTGCTTGCAGATGTCCAAACTTATCATGTCAAAGCATAAAGCTTTTTTGAACTTCCGGTTCATGACATGTTTTGTCTCACTTGTTTTTATGAATGTGTAATACATTCAAGTTAGTAGTGTGCAACTTTTCTTTTGTTACCTTCTGGGTAAATACAAAAGAATCACTACATTTGTATATTATTTCAGTATGGTATCCATTGCAGCGGATATCCTTAAAACTTAGTAAGTTCCTTCTAGACTTACTAGAGTAAAGGGAAAACTCAATAGTTGATTTCGTATCGTTTGATAGAATGACACATGCTCTTCTGGAGCCGTCAATAATTTCTATTCACTGGATTTGAAAATCTCGCAATTTAGGATGCATATACTTGTATCGAGCTTTAGGGAGGGCAATCAATTATATCTTTAAGCAATCATACTAGGATGCTTCATTTCTATTGTCTCTCTCATGCTCTATTATTGACAGATGAACATCGATATCAAGAGTGCATTAATGTCAACAAGACATAAATAATGTTTTTCATTTGGGAATAACATATATCACACAAAATACGAGTTGCTCTATAAGAACATTTAATATTCTTCATTAGTAATGTTACTATCACAATATAACTATTCTTCAAGAATTTAATTGTGCTACTTCCAGAGAAACAATTTAATGTTATTCAAGAGAAATAAAATCAGTAAAATGCGAATTGTGAGATCTTCTAGATCGCACATAATTACTTGAAAATATATAAACCGTAATGGAATATTATGAATCTATTTATCAACCATATAGGAACTTTGCTACCAATTATATATTAGGGCATGAATTAAATTAGAATACTGTTGGGATTTTGTATACTGGAAGCACTTTTTATGCTTGTATACAATGTGTTTTTGTCCTTACCACTATTTTATTCTCCTATCTGATAAATATGTATATTTGCACATGTTATCCTTTATCTTGTATAAAAGTTAGATTTGTGTGGTGTGTCGGGTATCACAGAAGACAGCACAAATTGGTTGAATTGACAAGATATAAACAGTTAACACAGCTGAGACAACTTAAGGATGAAGTTGTCGGTTTAAGCTGCAGTTTAGATAAGAAGTGGCTTGTCTTAGCTGCTTGTCTTTACTAGTACACTTAAGGTGGTGTATTAAAGGATCACAGTGAGATGTGTTCTCCTAACTGACCTTAGTGGAGAACCAAGATCTCGGAGACTTAGCTGATCTTAAGCTTGGTAAGACTTCAGCTGAGTGCATTTGGCTATCTATCACTTTGACCTACTATGGTGAACGTCAAATGAGCGGCGGGATCTACGTATCTTGGGTGTTAGTAGTTATTTGTGGCTCGAGCCGGTTGTCCGTATCTTGCATCCGTATCCTAGTAAAATGGGTTGATAATATCCCCCGAGGAACTCGAAAGGATTAGCACACTAAACCCCGCCGGTTGATTAAGTTCGGGTGTGTTAATAAGGTCGAGTGGTACTACTCAAGAATATAAGATGTTAATTAATTTAAGGCGTCGGTGAGCTTAATTAATTAACGGATATTTCTATCTTAAATACGGAGATCGATTAAGTCTAAAATACAAGCCCTTGCTCAAATTGGGATAAAGGGGTAAGTCAGCACGGATTCTCTAGTGGAATGAATGCGTGTTAAGTAATTAATTTTGCTCGGGCCGAGCATGGATAATTAATTAATTGGAGGCCCAACTTTATTTCTTGTATTGGATCCTGTGGTCCGGCCCAATTAGTTGTCTAGTAATTTATTGTCTCTCAGAATTCATTATTAATGGATTAATGTATTTTTACATTATTTAATAATGTCATTTATTCGGAATTAATTGGTGGGACAATTGATTGATAAATATTAGTAGCCCAATAAATTAATTAATTATATTATGGGCTGGTTATGTGGAAGCCCATTGGAATATAATTAAATTAATGGGCTACAAATATATTAATATTATATAGGTTTTTGAAGCATATATATATTAATATTCTGTTCAGAAACTCACACAATTGATTCATAAAAATTGAGAGTGGCGTGAGTTACAGAGAGAGAAATAAATTTATTTTCTTCAGATCTCTGACCACCCAGAGGGAGAAAAAGGCCGGGACACAGATCAGAAGGTCTAACACAGGAGCAACAATCGGAGCCGCGACAACACACCGGGAGGAAGGTATCAATTTTCCAACCCTATTATTCCTACAATTGGTATCAGAGCCTGGTTTAGGCTCTGATTGTTGCTTAATTAGTTTTTATTCCGTCGTTATCGGGCTTATTTCGTGTTTGGGGCGGCCTGCGAGCCACTATTTTGACCCCGTTGTAACGTTTTTCTCGTGAGAAAATCCACGAGTAGATTATACGACCTATTTTTTGTGTGATTGTACTGTTTGTTGTACTGTAATTGGTCCGGGAGGCACAAAAATCGAGACGACGAAAAATCAGATTTTCGCAGGAAAACCCTAGTTTTCTAGGGTTCCGCCGCATCTTGCGGCGGATATTCCCGACGCGTCCGACATCGGATCAACGATCAGCTTGCACCGTTGGAATCCTCGTCTTACGAGCTTCGCGTAGATAGGTCGTAAGGGATCATCCGATCCCGGATGCGATCGGAATCGGCGTCTGAAGTTCGCTGCTCACCATGAATTCGTTCCGGCGAATCGTTTGAAATTCGGGAAATTGAGGAACTAATCTCGACCGGAATCCGTTACCCGGTGGTCGTGAGTGTTCCAATTACGTTTCCCCTCTTTCAATTGATCGAATCACGGCTCGAAAAAGTCGAATTTGGGCGGCGAACGCGCGGCGGCGGAGGCGCGATTTATCGCGCCGCACGCGACGCGGCGGCTCCGAGCGACCGTTCTTCACAGATCCGACGTCCCGGGGACGTCGGTCGTGGCTGGAGACGGTGTAGGAGGGGCGGAGACGCTCGGAAACGGCGCGGCGCGGCGCTGCGCGCGCGCGCGGGCAGACGCGGCTGCGCGCAGCGCCAATTCACGCTGTTTTTCGGCGGCGTCTCGGCATGGGGAGGCCGGTTCCGGCCTCTCCGTGGTCCGGCGACCCTCCCTGGTGTATACGGCCGACCGGAAACCGGCACGGAAGAAGATGGTGGCGGCGGTTTCGTGAGGAAGATGATGACGTGGCGTCGGCGTGGTGCGCCACGTCGCCCCTAGCCGAGTTGGCGTCCATGTATGCGCCACGTGGCGCCACGTGGCGCACCCCGATGACTTGGAGACGGACGGTTCGGTGCGTTTTCGACGCAGTTTCCAGATTCGATGATTTTTGAAGATTTCGAAGATCTGTATTTTGATCGGGCAATGTAATAGTTAGGGATTACGTGTTTTAAAGCCCGATAACGATTTTAAATTTCCTATTTGCGCGTTTATTTATTATTATGCTTTAGCATGCAATTATGTGATTAATTGTGCTTAGAAAAGCATGTAAATAGGATTTATGTCATTGTTAAAGCATGTTTTATTTTTCGCGAGCACGTTTTATTATATGCGCTTAGAAATTGCATGCTTTAGGAATTATGTGATATGCATGATTCGTTACAAACCTTTTGAATAAAAAGACTAAGCAATTTTTAAAATTAAATGTTTAATTAGATTCCATTAATTTGGATATTAAACAATTAATCGGACCTCCATTAATTGGACTCTACACGAAAGTAGTAAGATTGTGTGAGTAAACGTCCACCTGCGTGGCTTGCTTGCATTTTTGAGCTACCAGTTTTGTGAGATGAGTTTTCCAAAATAATATTTAATTATTATTGAGTAGTGGGAGCGAAGCCGTAAACGTCCCACTGCGTGGCTTGCGTGCCTAGTAAACACGAGTACTCGTAGAAGATAATAATTAAATAGGATGGCTAATTAGATCAAATTGAATGCGGCATGGTTCGAGTAAGTATGTCAATTTCGAGAATTTGATTCTATTTTGGTCAAATTAATGGTCAATGCTTAGATGTCACCGCAGGTACAATTCACTTCCCTCGAAGTCCCTTCCCGCGTTTTAATAGTGACATGGTCCAGAATATCGAACTATTAATTCCATTCGTCTTAAGAACCTTGACGTGGATTGGAATTAAAGAGCTAGGTAAATAGCTTGGTTTAGGGTTACGCTAGTAAACGTCCACCTGCGTGGCTTGCTAGTGGAATTCCTAGAGCGGTTCGAGGTTTTTAACATCATTGGTTTTTCAAAAGGTTACAATGATCGTTAATTACGAATTATGTGCAAATATTTTCCTTACATGCTTTATTTTACATTATTTTTCAGATATGTCTGTTCAAGCTGTTGTTAATGGTCTTATGAGCCGACCCTTAAAGGGTGTTGACAATTTTAAAGAGTGGAGGAGAAACCTTACACTAATGTTCCAAAATGAGAAGATCTTGTATGTTCTCGGTACCCGAACCCGAACTCCCGAAGAAGGGGCGACCGAGGAGCGAGATAAGGGAATCTGAAAAGTGGATAGAGGATAATGATAAGACTCGTTTTGTCATTCTATCCACTATGGTTGATTCTCTTGCTTCACAGTATGATAATACGCCTCATGCGGGAGTGATATGGGATTCCATGGCTGAAAAGTTCGGTGAGACCGACAAATCTCAGAGATTTCATCTTCTGAGGCAGGTTACTACCTGCAAGATGACTGAAGGTGCATCCGTGCAGGATCATGTTTTACATATGATCGAGCTGCTAGATCGGCTTCCAAAAGTTGGTGGCGTCTTGGATCTTGGCATCAAGATAGACGTCATTCTACATTCACTACCTAAGTCATATGAGAATTTCCGCCTAAATGTAGTGATGTCAAGGAAAGACTACACTCTGAATGAACTTTTGAGTGAGTTGATTACTGCAGAAGGAATCATGGGTCAGACTAAAGGTAAAGGAACCCAAATCTTGAACACTACTAGCAGCTCAAGGAACCCTTTGAAAGGTAGGTTCCAGAAAAAGGGCAAGAAGGCTACAAACGTCAAGAAAAATAGTGGGAGCACGAAGTTAGCACCCACTGCAGGGGTTCAAAAACCTAAGGGGAAGTGTTTCAAGTGTGGTAAGGTTGGACATTGGAAAACTGAATGTCCTGACTTCAAGGCAAAACAGAAAGGTACACGCATCGCCTTAGTAACTGAAACTGTGCTTGTTTCCGCATCTACCCATGAATGGGTAGTAGATTCCGGAGCAACTGATCATGTTTGTTACACTTTGCAGGGGTTTCTGCAGAAAAGGGTTCTGGCTGATGGCGAGGTGGTGGTTTCCATGGGCAATGGATCGCGAGTTCCAGCTATTGCCATTGGAGATTTACATTTACCTGTTTTAGACTCTATTTTAGTATTAAGAGATGTTTTATTGGTGCCTGAGTTTAGGCGAAACATTATTTTCGTTTCAAAACTTTTTATTGTGGATGGTTATAGATCTGTTTTTGATGATCAAATTTCGATTTCAAAAGGGAAAGATCTTATCTGCAACGGGACTTTAAATGGATCTCTATATACTATTACATCTAATCCATGTACATCTGTTAATGTTGCTTCCTCATCATTAAATCCTAAGAAGAGGAAAGAATCTTCTAAGGTAAATCAAACTTATCTGTGGCACTTAAGACTAGGTCACATCAATCTAAATAGGATCCAAAGGTTGGTGAAATATGGATCATTGGAGTCTCTCCAAGTTGAACCATTTCCAACTTGCGAATCCTGCTTGGAAGGTAAGATGGTGACTAGGCCTTTTAAGGCAAAGGGTTATAGAGCTACAGAAGCATTAAGTTTGATACATTCTGACTTGTGTGGACCTATGTCTACACAAGCTCGTGGAGGGTATGAGTACTTCGTCAAATTTACTGACGATTACTCGAGGTATGGATATGTTTACCTTCTTCGCCACAAGTTGGATTGCTTTGAAACCTTTAAGGAATTCAAGGCAGAAGTGGAGAAGAAGCTAGGTAAAGAAATCAAAACACTACGATCTAATCGTGGTGGGGAATACCTGTTCAACGAGTTCAAGGACTACTTGACAGAATATGGGATTACATCCCAGCTGACATCATCGGGCACGCCTCAGCAGAATGGTGTGTCAGAGAGAAGGAACCGAAGTCTCTTAGAGATGGTTCGGTCGATGATGAGTTATGCAACTTTGCCAGTTTTCTTTTGGGGATATGCCCACAGAGCTGCAAACATACTTGCCGAACCGTGTGCATTCCAAGTCGGTACAAAAGATCCCTTTCGAGTTGTGGAGCGGGCACAAACCCAGTATGCACCACTTAAGGATTTGGGGTTATCCTGCTTATGTGCTAAATAGGCAGGCCGACAAATTGGAATCACGTTCAAAAGTGATGTTGTTCATAGGGCATCCGAAGGAAACGAAAGGTGGATACTTTTATGATCCTAAAGAACAGAAGATCGTTGTTAGCCCTAACGCTCGGTTCTTAGAAGATGATTACATTAGTAACCAAAAATCTCGAGTCGACATCATCCTTGAGGAATTACAAGGTGGTCGGGTTCCAGCCAGTTGTGCAAGATAGTACTCCACGAGTAACTGCACAATCCGTTAACACAGCCTCCCGACACCGTTCGACGTAGTGGGAGGGTGATATTTACACTGATCGGTATATGTTCACTATGGAGACGTTTAATTATCTCCTGGCGGATGAACAAGATACCGTGGATCCCCTGGACTTACAACGAAGCGAGTGGGAGATGTAGATGCACCATGGACTCAGAATTTGAGTCCATAACTGATATGGATGTATACGAGATCACTGAACTACCTAAGGGCTTCAATGCTATTGGTAGTAAGTGGGTATACAAGAGAAAGAGAGAGCACCGAGTGAAGAGATCATGGCGTTTAAGGCCAGACTAGTGGCGAAGGGTTTTACAGAAAGAAGGTATCGATTATGAAGAGACCTTCTCGCCTATAGCAATGATCAAGTCCATTCGGATTCTCCTTGCCATATCAGCTCACATGAAACTAGAGATCTGACAAATGTATGTCAAAACCGCTTTCCTAAACGGTCACCTTGAAAAAGGTAGGGACATCTACATGAAGCAGCCAGATGGTTATGTGAATGAGGGCGAAGAGCATCTAGTTTGGAAGCTTAAGAAGTCTATTCATGGACTTAAGCAAGATTTCCGGTTATGGCACCAGCGTTTTCGACGAGGTAGTCAAATCCTATGGATTTGTATCCTGTCCTTACGAGGTGTGTGTAACGTATTTGTGTTAACGGATCAGTGGTGTTTCTTGCATTTTATGTAGATGACATCCTTCTCATTAGCAATAATGTTGAAGTGTTATCAGACGTAAAGACGTGGTTATCCGAGCAGTTTCAAATGAAGGACTTAGATGAAGCTGCTTACATCCTTGGGATCAATGTTATTCGAGATCGCCAGAAGAGGATGTTAAGCTTGTCACAAGTGTCCTACATTGACACTGTTATTGCTCGTTTTAGCATGCAAAATGCCAAGATAGGTTCAGTACCTTTCAGACATGGCATTTTTCTATCCAAGAATCAGTGCCCTAAAAACGCCTGAAGAGATAGAAAGTATGAGGCTAGTACCATATGCTTCCGCTGTCGGTAGCCTCATGTATGCGATGCTTTGTACGAGAGCAGATATCTCACATGTTGTATGCATGGTCTCAAGATATCAGTCTAACCCTGGAAAGGAACACTGGACTGCGGTCAACCATATTCTCAAGTACCTTAAACGGACTAGAGATTATAGGCTTGTTTACCAGTCAGACAGTCTAGTGTCTTTGGGTTATACAGAATCGGATTTCTAGGCTGACAGAGACGAGTAGAAGTCTACCTCGGGTTATGTGTTTACCTTGGGAGGTGGAGCCATTTCATGGAGGAGTGCAAAGCAGAAATGCATTGCGGACTCAACCATGGAAGCAGAGTATGTGGCTGGCTTGAAGCCTCGAAAAGAGGCAGTATGGCTCAAGAATTTTCTCCAAGATCTTGATATTGTTCAGAATTTGCCTAAGGCGATCACGATTTATTGTGATCATGCGGGTGCAGTGACAAATTCTAAGGAACCTAGATCTTACAAGGCGTTTAAACACATAGACCGGAAGTACCACATTATACGAGTATTCGTAAATCGAGGTGACGTGGTGATTGACAAAATTGGAACCGAAGTCAACCTAGCTAATCTTTTAACGAAGAGCTTACCACTCTCGGCGTACGAGAAGCATGTTCGTGGCTTAGGGATGGTAGAGATGCCCCTCAATTAGGACTACAGAAACTTTTGTATAAGTGGGAGAAGATGTCGTGATAGATAGGATAGATAGCTAATATATAGCTGGGTACTAGTTTGTACCTAGATAGCTGAGATATAGACACATTGTATACTAAAAGTTTACTTTAGTATAAGTGGGAGAATTGTTGGGATTTTGTATACTGGAAGCACTTTTTATGCTTGTATACAATGTGTTTTTGTCATTACCACTGTTTTATTCTCCTATCTGATAAATATGTATATTTGCACATGTTATCCTTTATCTTGTATAAAAGTTAGATTTGTGTGGTGTGTCGGGTATCACAGAAGACAACACAAATTGGTTGAACTGACAAGATATAAACAAGTTAACACGTTGAGACAACTTAAGGATGAAGTTGTCGGTTTAAGCTAGCGATTTAGATAAGAAGTGGCTTGTCTTAGCTGCTTGTCTTTACTGGTACACTTAAGGTGGTGTATTGAAGGATCACAGTGAGATGTGTTCTCCTAACTGACCTTAGTGGAGAACCAAGATCTCGGAGACTTAGCTGATCTTAAGCTTGGTAAGACTTCAGCTGAGTGCATTTGGTTATCTATCACTTTGACCTACTATGGTGAACGTCAAATGAGCGGCGGGATCTACGTATCTTGGGTGTTAGTAGTTATTTGTGGCTCAGGCTGGTTGTCTGTATCTTGCATCCGTATCCTAGTAAAATGGGTTGATAATATCCCCCGAGGAACTCGAAAGGATTAGCACACTAAACCCGGCCGGTTGATTAAGTTCGGGTGTGTTAATAAGGTCGAGTGGTACTACTCGAGAATATAAGATGTTAATTAATTTAAGGCGTCGGTGAGCTTAATTAATTAACGGATATTTCTATCTTAAATACGGAGATCGATTAAGTCTAAAATACAAGCCCTTGCTCAAATTGGGATAAAGGGGTAAGTCAGCACGGATTCTCTAGTGGAATGAATCTGTGTTAATTAATTAATTTTGCTCTGGGCTGAGCATGGATAATTAATTAATTGGAGGCCCAGCTTTATTTCTTGTATTGGATCCCCGGTGCGGCCCAATTAGTTGTCTAGTAATTTATTGTCTCTCGAATTCATTATTAATGGATTAATGTATTTTTACATTATTTAATAATGTCATTTATTCGGAATTAATTGGTGGGCCAATTAATTGATAAATATTAGTAGCCCAATAAATTAATTAATTATATTATGGGCTGGTTATGTGGAAGCCCATTGGAATATAATTAAATTAATGGGCTACAAATATATTAATATTATATAGGTTTTTGAAGCATATATATATTAATATTCTGTTCAGAAACTCACACAATTGATTCATAAAAACCGAGAGTGGCGTGAGTTTCAGAGAGAGAAATAAATTTATTTTCTTCAGATCTCTGACCACCCAGAGAGAGAAAAAGGCCGGGACACAGATCAGAAGGTCTAACACAGGAGCAACAATCGGAGCCGCGACAACACACCGGGAGGAAGGTATCGGTTTTCCAACCCTATTATTCCTACAAATACCCCATAAAGTATTATTGTTCTTCAGGAACATGTAATATTCTTCAATTAATTATGCTACTTTAGGAGCAACAAATTTGAGTACAATCTTGTGTCACATGATTCCAAAATGATAAATTGAATTGTTCTTCAAGAACATGTAGAGTTAATTGTGCTACTTCAAGAGCAACAATTATAATTATGAACATATAACATTTGTCAAAATCAAGAGCTTGAATTTCTTCAAGAACATGTAGTATTCTTTAGGACTACAGATTGTGCTACTTCAGGAGCAACAATTTTAGTATATGTTAAACTACTTCAGGCGAAAGGCTAATATTTTTTAGAAACCCAATGACTCTGTAGGAACAAAGAGAAAAAGATAGGGGCTGAATTGAAAAGAAGGAGGGACCAGATCTCTTAACTGCACAACTGAGAGGACCTAATTGCAAAACTTCACTTCTATAAAAGGAGAGAGGGGATCAAACCCTACCACTTGTTACTATTCAAATCACTTTCCCTCTCTATAACCGTCGCCCCCTACTTTCCCTCTCTACAAGATCTTCATCTTCTTCAAGAAGTTTCCTCCTTGTCCGTTGCAGCCCGTTGGTTCACCGCCGTCCAAGCGGATCCAGAGATGCAACACCGTCGCGACGCCGCTACTGCTCACCGGGAGGTCGTGCCAACTCAACAAGTTCCGCTCATTGAGTACGAACCGCAACCACCGGAGGAATTCGAGTATGTGGCGCCGACTTTGCAAACCGTAGAAGTTGACACCGGATCGCACTATGCCACGGAATCCACTTCTCCGCCGAAACCGCCTAGACGACGGTTACGACGACACACGGGAGTTGCTATTTTCGAACCGCCACGATCGAGAGCCGACGCCCGAACCGACGCCCGAGCCCACACCTCCACCGTCCCCACCGCATCGCTCGAGGGTGAGAAAGCCAAGAAAAGCCCGCGTGGATGGTGCTTCTGCATCCAATCCGCCGCCCCGATCTCCACAAACTCTTTACGAGTGGTTGTCGTTTCTTGAGTTTCAACATCCACCACCATCGCTCAAGGGGAATTAAGTGTAGAAAGAAAATTAATATAATTTACATTATATTATATCTTTCTATACTTGGATAACCTAATTGAGGAGGAGATAAGGAAGTATATATTTATACTTAAGGAGGCGCCGCGAGAGGGGGAGGATATACGCATGATTTCATAATTCCGTCTCTATTCATTCACGTCTTCAAGGCCGAAACCCTAGCTGCTCATCACCACGATACATCATCATCTTGTACACCATTCCGTCCAAGCGCCGATCATCGAGAGAGAGAATTCGAGAACGCCGAAGCCAAGATCGACCGAGGAAGAATCGCCGAAGCCGAAGAGATCCGATCGAAGGGTTGATCAATTTCAAAGTTCGCATTTCTTACTTTTGATTCATGAATTGTAGTTTGATTTGGAAGAAACATGTTATCACTTTCGTTTTACATTCCCGAATTTGGATTGTCTCTGCTTTTATTTTTCTGTAGGATTATTCGAAGTCTTTAATTTATAATTTCATAATTTCTAGGACTATATTTCGTATTTTTATGTATTCTGATTTTTGGTAATTAATTGAATTTTCGTGCTTATTTATTTTCTGAATTTCAACATGTTTTGTGTTCTGTTCTGCAATTCGGTCTGTCTGGCTAGTCCGGCCGATATGCGTAGCTAAGTCTTTTAAGGGGCAGCGAGATGTGAAACACACACCACCATATTTTCGTGAGACTAGGGCTTAAAATTAATCACTTAGGTTCTGAATTAATCTAGGTTTAATTAATTGAATTAATTAATTTAGGCTTGATCACCCTAGGTTTATTTAATTCATAGTTAATTTAGTACTTCCATCGTTTCTCGTGGGATTAGGTTAAATCAGTAGCAAATTATCCTTAGGACAATTGGATTAATTTGGTAGGAGACTATTAGATGTCCACCATACGAGTAGGCTCCTAAATTGGGTTCCATTAGTTCTTAAAGCTGATTAGGTGTTAAATCTATTGATTGCCCACCAACGTAGGTTGCATCTAATTTAGAGAAGTAGTCGTTTCAATGCCCACCATGGCGATTATCGATTAATTAAGGGGGAATAGGGGACATGTCAGTTTAATTACGGTGTCCTACAACCAATTGATTTAAGTGGATTAATTAATTAATAGTGTCAGTGATCGATTGTGTGTGTGTGTGAATCATCTTGCTGGACCCGCTTTTATTTGCATAGTAAGTTTCGTCTTTCATTCTGCTTTAATTTTCGTTGTCTTAGATTAGATAATTCCCAAAACTTGCGTGGTTGCTAACCAAACCCTGATTGATAGGAAATTTAGGTCCAAAATACTTCGTTTCATGTGTTCGATACCTGTTGCTATACTAATTCTAGTTCTAGCAATTTTGCAGGATTATTTGGTGTAAACAACGATCACCAAATTAGCACCGTTGTTGGGGAACGGTGTTAACTTTAAGCTTAATTTTCCTACTGATCTGTTGTGCATTTTAGGTGTTGCATGAGCAGGTCTTCCCGCCCTTTTCTACACTTCGATCCAGAAATTGAAAAGACGGCGAAAAGGAACCGGAAGACAACAAAGCTGCAAAAGAAACCAGTGTTGTCAGAAGCAGAAACAGGTCCGACTGACCAGATAGAAGAACAGACCAGTGAGTTAGAGTCTGAAATCGGCCCGACAGGTCAGATAGACTCGTATTCTGACGGCAGCAATTCTGATCCTGAAATAGAAAACATGGCTGAAGAAGAAGTAGCCAATCTGAAGATGAACTCAGGTTCGAGGAACTTGGGAGAGGACTTGCCTGGACCAATCAACATAACCACCACTAAGCAGATAGATGTGAAGATGAATTTGGTCGCAGCATGTCCAAAGTTTTATGGGAAGCTGAACGAGAATCCTTTTGCTTTTCTGGAGGGATTCAATCAGGTCTGTGATCTGCACAGACAAGGTCATTTGGATGGTTTCAAGCTCAAATCATTCCCTTTTACTCTACAAGATGGAGCTCGTGCATGGTTTTCCGGATTGCGGCCTAGGTCGATCACTACTTGGGCTCAGATGCGCCAGACATTCCTGGATAAGTAGTTTCCTCAATCCAAAACCAACGTACTCAAGAAGGAGATTTCCGGGATTACTCAAGAACTTGATGAATCCTTTGGAGCATACTGGGAGAGATTTGGGAAGCTGGTTGATAGCTGCCCAAACCATGGTTTTTCTGATGTGGATTTGCTACAATGCTTCTACCAAGGAATGACAGATGAGTCCAAGACTATGGTGAATGTTGGATTGAAGGGTAGCTTTGCTAATAGCTACTACATTGATGCGAAGGCAATCATTGAAGGCCTAGCCGAGTCTACATCACAATACAAAGGACTAAGGATGCGAAGGAAATCTGTGAATCTTTCGAGTGGAGATTTTCTAGATGATCTAGATATGAAGGTTGGACTCAAAATGGAGGAGAAGTTCAGCCAACTTGAAGATAAATTGAATCGTCTATTCAAGGAGAGGAATCCTCATTCCTCTTCTTCTTCATCTGAGCGCACCATGACTGATCATACATGTGGTGCATGTGGTCAAAGAGGGCACACATCCCTCCAGTGCCAAGGCGAGGATGTTAATGCAGCCGGCAATTGGAATGGACAGAACAAGGTTCATCCAAACCTAAGGTGGAGACAAGATGATCAAGCGCCACAACCGCCAAGGAATCCTCCACAACAGTCATTCCAACAGCCCACTTATCAACATCAACAGTATCAGCCACCGCAGCAACAAGGGTTCCAACAACCCTATAGACTTCCACATCAAAGGCAATTCCCGCAGCAGTTTCAGCAGCAGACTGGTCCATCTGGCCAGACAGACCAGAGCAGTCCATTGGAGAAAATGATGGCTGAAATGATAAATTCACAGAAGAATGCCATTGCATATCAGCAACAAATGCAAGAGGAGTTCACTCAGACGAAGAAGGATACCCAAAACATATTCGATAATTTAGCTAAGCAAATTTCTAAGTTAAATTCTTTAGTCCAGGAGATAAGAGGAAGTCAAGGGAAACTGTCATCTCAAACTGAGCCCAATTCGAACTCCCACAATTACAGCAAAATCTTGTTGAGAAATGGGAAAGAGTTGCCCGAGCCCGAACCAAAGGTGAATCTCAACAAGACTCAATCGGCAGCAGACAGGCCCGAGCTGACCAGACCGAATATTCGGCGCCCCAGAAGACCCGACAAACTCGCGAGAATCCGGGCGATAGAGAACCGACCGAGAGAAGGTCCGATCGCCCGTAAAGACTGACGAGTTGCAGAACTTTACTGATGAAGTTCTGCCTAGCAACGAAGGCCGATCTGTCCAGACAGACCCTAGAACTGATGTCCCTCCACCATTTCCGGAAGCATTGGAGAGGAAACGAACACCGAACAAAGACTATATGGATTATGTGAAGTTGTTCGAAAAGCTGGAAATCAACATAACCTTTTTGGAGGCTGTGAAAATTCCCCAATTTGGGAAATTTATCAAAGATTTCATAGTAGGAAAGATCCAGCAAACTGGGAAAGTATTGATGGATACATCTGTGTCAACAATTTTCCAAAAGATGCTACCCACAAAATGCGTGGACCCAGGTATGTTTACTCTCCCTTGTCTTATGGGGAATGTGATGGTTAAACAGGCTATGTGTGATTTAGGAGCATCAATCAATGTTATGCCACTTTCTGTGTATAATCAATTATCTGGAGTTGAATTGGTATCTACTAATGTGATTATACAGCTTGCTGATAGATCATGCATTGCACCTGTTGGTTTACTTGAAAACATCCTTGTCAGAATTAATGATTTTGTCTATCCTGCTGATTTCTATGTTATAGATACAAATGATAGGCAAGTTGAGGGTACTGCGGGTGTTTTGTTAGGTAGACCATTTTTGAAAACTGTGAAAGTTGTAATTGATGTAGATGAAGGTTCTATTAGTGTGCGATATCATAATGAGACTTATGTTCATCATATTGCTAGTGCACTTAAGAAACCTTATGATCATGAGAATGAAATGGCTTTTTCTGCAGACGAGATTGAGAGTTTTGTCCAAGATTATCTTGAGACGCATTTGTTGCAGGATAAAATGGAACTCACCTTAATCAAGGGACTGACTGACCTTGATCTTAAGGACATTAGGGATGAAGAGATCCGCGACAGCATCAAAGCACTCTATGCAGCACCAGAATTTGTTGTTGTCAGCAGTATCGCCGATCTGCCCAGACAGGCCGAATCTGACAGAATTTTGCCCTCGTTGGCGAAGCCCCCAGTTCTCGAACTGAAGCAACTTCCCAAGCATCTGAAGTACGCCTATCTTGGAGATTGTGACACACTGCCAATCATCATTAGCAAAGAGTTAAATCAGAGTCAAGAGGATGCTTTAGTGGCAATTCTGAAGAAGCATAAGAAGGCGATTGGGTGGACTTTAGCCGACATCACTGGCATTAGTCCTGACATCTGCACTCATTCTATCCATATGGAGCCGGAAAGCAAGCCATTCCGAGATCACCAACGAAAGCTCAACCCCAACATGCGAGAGGTGGTGTTGAAAGAGGTACTGAAACTTCTTTCTATGGGTATCATTTACCCTATTTCTGACAGCAAGTGGGTCAGTCCTGTTCATGTGGTACCAAAGAAGTCTGGTTTTCAAGTTGTGGAAAACGAGAAGAATGAGCTAGTGCCGGTGCGATTGGTAACTGGGTGGCGCATGTGCATAGACTACAGGAAGTTGAATGAAGCTACAACGAAAGACCACTTCCCGTTACCTTTTATTGATCAGATGTTAGAGAGGCTTGCAGGCCAAGCTTACTTCAGCTTTTTGGATGGCTATAGCGGTTATTTTCAGATCCATGTGAAGGAGGAGGACCAAGATAAGACCACATTTACCTGTCCCTTTGGCACTTTTGCATACAGGCGTATGCCATTCGGATTGTGTAATGCACCGGGCACCTTTCAAAGGTGCATGATGAGCATCTTTTCGGACTTAATCGAAGACTGCATTGAGGTGTTCATGGATGACTTCACGGTTTACGGGAATTCATACACGGGCTGCTTGAAGAATTTAGACAAAGTCCTTGCTCGGTGTGTGGAAAAGAACTTGGTACTCAACTACGAGAAGTGTCATTTTATGGTGACCGAAGGAATTGTACTCAGTCACGTGGTTTCTAGCAGAGGGATTGAAGTAGATAAAGCCAAAGTCGACCTGATTGCAAAGCTGCCGCCCCCTACATCTGCAAAGGAGATTCGAGGTTTCTTGGGTCATGCAGGTTTGTATCGGTGTTTCATCAAGGACTTTGCAAAGGTAGCTCAACTACTCACAAGACTCTTACAACAAGATGTTGAGTTCGTGTTTGATGATCAGTGTAAGGAGGCCTTCGACCTCATTAAGACAAAGCTCACCACCGCCCCAATAATGCAACCACCTGATTGGAACAAGCCATTTGAAATCATGTGTGATGCATCCGACCGAGCCGTAGGAGCAGTTTTGGGATAGAAAAATGGAAGAGAGAACCATGTAATCTACTATGCTTCGAAGACACTTAATTCAGCTCAGTGCAATTACTCTACCACAGAGAAGGAGTTGTTGGCTATTGTCTTCGCCTTTGACAAGTACAGATCCTATTTACTTGGTTCCAAAATTATGGTCTACACCGATCATGCTGCCGTCAAACACCTTCTATCCAAGAAGGAGTCTAAACCTCGGTTGATACGATGGATACTCTTACTTCAAGAGCTTGATTGGGAGGTAAAAGATAAGAGGGGAGTAGAGAATCAAGTGGTCGACCATCTAAGCCGTTTGATCCAAGAGGAAGATGAAGGTTCAATCAAAGAGACTTTTCCCGAGGAGCATTTGTATGATGTTCCCGAATGCGTCACCCGATGCAGTGCGTGCGGACGGCATGGACCCATGCTCGGTGTTTTTCGCCTCTACGCACGATCGCGGCTTCATCTGACCAGACAGACCGATTCTGTTCCAGAATGGCTAAATGTTGTGGGTAAGTTTTCTAAACTCCCTTGGTTTGCTAACATTGTCAATTACTTGACTTCCAAGCAGCTCCCATATGACCGGCCGACCTTAAACCTCGACTCATATAATTTCTGCAAGATATGTACACATTGCCAAATGACCGGTAACATATCCCAGAAGGATTAAATGCCTCAAAAGCCTTTGCGTTTTTGTGAGATCTTTGATGTATGGGGCATGGACTTCATGGGTCCCTTCCCGAGCTCATGCGGGAAATTGTACATTTTGCTTGTTGTGGACTACGTGTCTAAATGGGTCGAGGCTAAGGCCGTAAGGACTATTGATTCTAAAGTGGTTGCAGGTTTTCTTAGAACTAATATATTCAGCAAATTTGGAGTGCCAACAACCATCATTAGTTATCAAGGAAGCTATTTCTGCAACCGCACTATAGAAGCACTCATGAAGAAATACGGTGTCAAGCATCGTATCTCTACACCCTACCATCCACAAACGAATGGGCAAGCTGAGGTCTCCAATAGGGAAGTTAAAGCTATACTTGAGAAGACCGTGAATCCTTCCAGGAAGGATTGGAGTTTAAGGTTAGACGATGCTTTATGGGCTTATAGTAGTGCTTATAAAACTCCTTTAGGTGTGTCTCCATATTAGCTTATTTTTGGGAAGCTTTGCCATCTACCCGTGGAATTGGAGCACAAGGCATGGTGGGCTGTAAAGAGGATTAATATGGATCTGCCTGGGTGTGCAAAAGAGAGAAAGTATCAGTTGCAAGAACTTGAAGAGATCCGTCGTGAGGCCTATGACACGGCAATGAGATACAAGGATCGTACCAAGGCATGGCATGACAAAAACATCCGTACTAAGAACTTTGAGGAGGGTCAATTAGTGTTGTTATATCAATCTCGCCTCCGTCTCATGCCAGGCAAGCTCCGTTCGTGTTGGATCGGTCCTTTTCGGATTCGATCCATCTCGAAGAATGGAGCAGTGACGATCTCTAAGTTGGATTCTAATGCAGAATTCACTATCAATGGCCACCGTTTGAAACTCTTCCATGTTGCTGAACGAACGGAGGTAGTGGATGAGCTTAGCTTGTCCATTCCCTCTTATTCTTGATCCAGAAGGAGTCTAGCCAAAGACAATAAAGAAAGGCGCTACCGGGAGGCAACCCGGTTTGTTTTCATGTTCTTATTTCTTTTATTTTATTTATTTTGGTTTCGTCGTGTTTTCCTTGTTGTTTTTTCAGATCTAGGCTACAAAAGATGTCAAAGAGCTTAAGTGTAAGGAAGAAATTAAGAGCGGAGTCAAACTGTCGAAGAATTGAAGTTGGGGATAATGCTAATTTCTTAATAGGGGCCATTTTTCATTTTCCCGTAAGTGAGGAGTTTTGGCCAAAAACAAAAAAAAAAAAAAAAAAAAACACCGAACACCTTTTCTTCACACTCCCCCATTATTTTTCACTACTTCTTCTTCCTTCTTCCATTTATCCCCAAATCCCATTTCTCTTTCAAATTCTTTATCTCCATTTCAAAATCAAAACCTAAAACCCGCCAATTCTCCTTGCCCAATCCGACGCAATGGCCCAGAAAAAGAAATCGAAGATTCCTATTGTTGATGCTCCTTCCTCATCGTCGGCGACCGCAGGTGAGGTCTCTACGTGGCGGCCGCCGCGTTGCACGGGAAGAATCCGGCGTTCGATGAACCCTACCGTGATCGGCCCCTTCCTCATCGACGAGGAGGAGCTGGAAATCGTTGCTCCACCAACCGCAGCCGCCGAAGCAGACATCGCCGACTCCCCTGCTTCCGAGCCCGCCGCCGTTGTTTTCGCCAAGGAGGAGGAAACCGACGACGTGGACTGGTCTGTTCCCGCAGCCGAGTTCCCTTCGGCCGATTTGTATGACAGATTTGGTTTCCTCCGAGAGAGTAGCCCATATGTACCACCGCCGAGCTCTGACGGAATTAACTGGGGTGAAGAAATTCGGACTACTTCGAATCTTATTTCGGATGAGTCTGATTACATGCCGTCTAGCCAAGACGAAGACTTTTCCCTCGAACAGCTCTCGCTAGCTGACTCTGCCGACTCATCCTCGTTCCCGACCTCCACCATGTATGGGAACCTCATCGTTCTACACTTTCCGGATAGAGAGTCAGTCAGGGCAGCGATGACGTTCGAGGATGAGCCCTATAGGCATCGTGCTTTCACTCGACGCGACAAGAATTTCCGGAATGGGCGATCGATTGATCACGGATTCCTCCGCTCCACGGGCATGCAAGGTCAGTTTTATGATTACTTTCGACGCATTGGTTGACTATGGTTGACTGAGTCCCACCACTATCCTTGTTATCATGCTCCTACTGTCGAATTCTTCAATACATTCTCATTTACCTTTGTGACTGATGTGTATGTGAAGAGCATTTCATTTCGTATTGGTTGTGTATTTTATGAAATGTCATTGGCTGAGTGGTCTACTAGATTAGGTACTATGTTGTTGGAGGATTTGGATGATGGTACTTATGCTTTTACTCCTCGTGGTATTCCTACTTCTCTTGGTGATTATGTTGGTCCTATGAGTGCTTGGACTTTGATAGCCCCCTCTGATCCCCAGTTTTTCCGCCCCTCTTATTCTGATATTTCCAATGTTACCGATCCTGCATTGCGTCTGTGTCATCAGTTTCTTAGCCATAATTTGACTTGCCATTAGACTGGTTTTACCACAGTCACGGAGAATGACTTGTATTTTTTGTGGTGCATGCATACGGAGTGACGGGTTGATCTTGGGTATTGGATAGCTCGTATCTTGCTACTCATCCGGCTAGGCATCTTACGTTGTGCCATCTCTTTGCTACATTCCTTGCACGCAATTTTATCATATTTGATGATTCTCAGCTTACTCAGTTATCTCCTCCACCGTCGTTTGACCTTGAGTTGATGGGTTATGCACGCATTTGTTATAGGGAGCCTGATGGTACTGTTAGATTTTATCCACCGGGACCTAGAGTTCCGAGTGCTGCTCCCTATGTAGGTTTGCAGGGACCCAGCAATTCGGTCCAGGTGTTGAGGGCTGAGGTTGTAGCTCTCCGGCGGCGCTTTGATGATTTGGAGCGCACGGTTCTCTCTCGTCTTCCGCCTCCGGGAATTCGGTGATGCCATTTTTCCCCTTTTTATTTTTTCTTGTTTTTTTTGTCTTTATGTGTTTTGTGTCATGTCTTTGTTTTACTTCTCTTTCACTTGCTCGTTTGCAACAATCAAGTGTAAGGAGGGGTATTTGTTATGTGTTTTTGTCATGTTCTCCGTCTTTTTTTTTTCTTGTTTTTGTGTGAGGGCACACAAGGGGTTAAGTGTAAGGAGGGATGTCTCTACTTCGTTTCTCTTTGTGTCGTAATTTCTTTTGTGTCGTCGAAGCATGCCAAAAATTGAAGTTTTTGATGCACTCTTATTCTTGATTTAAGCATGTTTGATTGTGCTTTATGTCTCAATATGCGAACTTGTAGTTGTTGTGAAGAGTAGGATATGGTGCACATTTGTATGTGATTTGGGATGACGAATAATAAGTAAATTGTGGATCGCATTTTACACACACTCCTTATATTAGATTTGAGCCATTAAAGTATGACACTTCCTACTAATTTCATTGAGAGAACTTGTTCATGAAGTTGCAATAAAAGTGAACCACTTGTGATAAGTGAAAGGAGGCACTAGGAATTGAGCCATTTAACCGGGACAATATTCTTCCTACCTTGCAATATCCCCTAGTGAGCTAATTTGTGCCTTGTCCTGTTCTTTGATTTAGTCAGAAAAAATGCAAACCGAGGCCTTTTCAGCTTCTCTTTTTCCCATGCCATTGTATGTTTTACAAGTTTATTTGAGAGTGGTCTATTCTTTTTCTTGCCTATCGAGTTTGCTTACTATCGTATGTGTTGTTGCAAAAATAATAGTTGACCAAGTTATACACTTATAACGTTATGGAATGGTCTGCTCGTGTTTTGTACCCGAATAAATATGCTGAATCTCGAGTTATATGCTGCTGAAAAAAAAAAAAGCCGAAACAGTATGCAACAGGGGTACTAAAGAATAAGTTGGTAGCAGTTGTTATTTTGTTCTTAAATGGTAGGCATTACTTCTTTGATTATCTCAAATTTAACAAGTATAACATGCATGACATATTTGTACAATTTGTGGAGCTTAGAACCCCTAGGACCCTTACCAACAAAAATTTGTCTATGTCCTAAGCCCCATTACAACCAAAGAAAAAGACCTCCTTGATATTGCAGTTGTGACAATCTTTTATCGTGATGGATGAACCGTTTTTTTACTTGAGTGGCTTGACCGGACTTAGATTAGAGAGTGTTGAGTGAACCGTGAGGATGATCCACTTTTTGCTTAGGTTTTTGACTAAATTGATATTTGTGTGCCTAATCTCAAATTTGCAACTCTACTTGTTTGATGAGATTCATATTTGCGTAGTTGGACATGTTTTGCTAGTTCATTGAGTGTGGAGATTACGGATATGATTGATATTGCTTCTTGTGTATGTTGTGTCGATTTTCTTTCTTGTCCGTGGTTGTTTGGTTTTCTTTTCCATAGTTTTTGGTCTTGTTTTCGTCCTTGTTTTATTTTCGTCTGTCTTTTTATTTTAGAGTCTTGAGTCTTTGGGGAGGGACGGGATTTGGATAGTACTTATACTTTTGTTTTCCTTATAGTTGAGGGCAAGTGTGTTTTAAGTGTAAGGAGGTTTGATAGGTCTATTTCGTACTATCCATATTCCGTCTATTTTGGCATATTTTGTGGCGTTTGGATTGCTTTTTGGTGTTTGTTTTGCAGTTCTTATGATGATGTGGCATTGACGAGGCGTTGATGTGGCGGTTGCAAAATTAAGGAAAATATATGCTTAATTCGGAAGAAATCAAAAGGGGAATTAAGTGTAGAAAGAAAATAATATAATTTACATTATATTATATCTTTCTATACTTGGATAACCTAATTGAAGAGGAGATAAGGAAGTATATATTTATACTTAAGGAGGCGCCGCGAGGGGGGAGGATATACGCATGATTTCATAATTTCGTCTCTATTCATTCACGTCTTCAAGGCCGAAACCCTAGCTGCTCATCACCACGATACATCATCATCTTCTACACCATTCCGTCCAAGCGTCGATCACCGAGAGAGAGAATCCGAGAACGCCGAAGCCGAGATCGACCGAGGAAGAATCGCCGAAGCCGAAGAGATCCGATCAAAGGGTTGATCAATTTCAAAGTTCGCATTTCTTACTTTTGATTCATGAATTGTAGTTTGATTTGGAAGAAACAACATGTTATCACTTTCGTTTTATATTCCCGAATTTGGATTGTCTCCGCTTTTATTTTCCTGTAGGATGATTCGAAGTCTTTAATTTATAATTTCATAATTTCTAGGACCATATTTCGTATTTTTAGGTATTCTGATTTCTGGTAATTAATTGAATTTTCGTGCTTATTTATTTTCTGAATTTCAGCATGTTTTGTGTTCTGTTCTGCAATTTGGTCTGTCTGGCTAGTCCGGCCGATATGCGTAGCTAAGTCTTTTAAGGGGCCGGCGAGATGTGAAACACACACCACCATATTTTCGTGAGACTAGGGCTTAAAATTAATCACTTAGGTTCTGAATTAATCTAGGTTTAATTAATTGAATTAATTAATTTAGGCTTGATCACCCTAGGTTTATTTAATTCATAGTTAATTTAGTACTTTCATCATTTCTCGTGGGATTAGGCTAAATCAGTAGCAAATTGTTCTTAGGACAATTGGATTAATTTGGTAGGAGACTATTAGATGCCCACCATACGAGTAGGCTCCTAAATTGGGTTCCCTTAGTTCTTAAAGCTGATTAGGTGTTAAATTTATTGATTGTCCACCAACGTAGGTTGCATCTAATTTAGAGAAGTAGTCGTTTCAATGCCCACCATGGCGATTACCGATTAATTAAGGGGGAATAGGGGATATGTCAGTTTAATTACGGTGTCCTACAACCAATTGATTTAAGTGGATTAATTAATTAATAGTGTCAGTGATCGATTGTGTGTGTGTATGTGAATCATCTTGCTGGACCCGCTTTTATTTGCATAGTAAGTTTCGTCTTTCATTCTGCTTTAATTTTCATTGTCTTAGATTAGATAATTCTCAAAACTTGCGTGGTTGCTAACCAAACCCTGATTGATAGGAAATTTAGGTCTAAAGTACTCTGTTCCCTGTGTTCGATACCTGTTGCTATACTAATTCTAGTTCTAGAAATTTTGCAGGATTATTTGGTGTAAACAGCGATCACCACAAGGACTTCCGAAGTGGCCGACTCCTCGATCGCACGTTTCTTCGCGCGGCAGGTATTATTGCACCTTTCTTTGCATATTTTCGAAATGTTGGTTGGTCTTGGTTGCTTGAATCGCATCACTATCCATGTTACAAAGAGGTTGCAAGTGAATTCTTTAATACTTTTCATTTTGAGGGTGACAAAGATTTTGTTACACCTTGTATTGAGTTTCGGTTGTTTGGAGGGACTTATCATTTTTCGGTGGCCGAATGGAATGCTAGACTAGGGATAAGTTCATTTGATGATTATTATCTTGGTAATTTTGAGATGGGTTTTCATGCTTTTCCGAACAAGGACACAACTTATATTGGTTCATGAATGTAGATTGAAACACAAAAAAATTGGGCCGCGTGGAGGCTTCTCGCCCCAAGCGACCCGGATGAGTTTGCCACGTCCGGTTCTCACGTAAGTTTTCTAGAAGATCCCGCCCTTCGCATGTGTCACCAATACTTAGCCCATAACCTAACCGGAAAGAGTACTTCTTTTGAAAAGGTGACTGCAAATGAATTATATTTTCTATGGTGCATGACTACTAGGCGTCGTCTTAACTTAGGTTGGTGGATTGCTAAGAACATTTTCACAATTGCTAGTCACACCGTGCGTCACATGACTTTATGCCATATTCTTGCCACATTCATTGAACGCAACTTTGTCATATATGATGCTGGTTATTTGACTAGGGTGGATCCTCCATCTTTGTTTGATTTGAACTTGTTGAGGCATACTCGCCTACTGTACCAACTGTATAACCGGGAGATCCAGTTTTATCCACCGGGACCTCGTGTCTCGAGTGCCTTTACTTCTGCAGATCAGGATACCGTGCAGACACTAAGGCATGATTTGGATTCCCTTGGACGCAGAGTAGACCGCCTCCGCCGCACAGTTATGAGCAGACTGCCTCGCCTGCCCAGGCGAGGCGACCGGTGACTTTTCTTCCCCAATTTTATTTTTCGTTTTTGTGTTTTTGTTTTATGTTTTGAGTCTGTTCTTGTGTGTCTTTCTTGTTCTTGCACTTGATAGGGATCAAGTGTAAGGAGGGGGGTATTTCTTTTTATTTTTGTCTTTTATCTTTAGTTTTAGTTTGTTCTCACACTTGGTAGGGACCAAGTGTAAGGAGGGTGTTTTTTGTGTTTATTTTGTCATGCCTTCTCTCTTTGTTTTGTCTTTTCTCTCCTGCTCGAGGGTGAGCAAGGTTTAAGTGTAAGGAGGGGGGTATTTTGTGTCGAAGCATGCCAAAAAAATTTATTTTTGAAGTGCCGTTTTCTATGATCAAGCATGTCTTATTTGTGCTTTTCTTTTCAATATGCTTGCTTGTGGACTTTGTGAAGAGTAGATCTAGGCACGTATATGCATGTAATTTGGGATGACGAAAAATAAACTTTGTTGGATCGAAATTTTATAACCACTCACTTAAATAAGATTTGAGCCTTAAAGTAGGACACTTCCTACTATTCTTTTTAGAGTGTTTATCCGCAAAGTCACAATATGTTTGAGTCACTTGTGATAAATGATAGGAGGCACTGGGGTTTTTATAGCCACACGGCCGCGACAAAATATTTCTGACCCTACATTATCTCTTAGTGAACCAATTTGAGCCTTGACCGTTTCTTTGATTCGAGTTAGTAAAATTTTAGCCAAGGCCTTTTTAAACTTTCTCTTGACCCATGTTATTGCATGTTTTATGAACTCTCTTGTGCATGATAGTTAAAATCTGAAATGTATTACATATGTGTCCTACCTGCCCAGTCTAGACATGCTGCATAAAACAGATTGGATAAAAAGTTTAAGTGTAAAAACTGCTCTATATAAGCAGAATTCAAAGTGTCCTGTCTGTACAGTTGAGACAGTTTGTGCCCAGTTGCAAAAAAAAAGTATATGCCACGAAATAATTAAAAAAAATAATAATAATCTGAATATGAAACGTGACGGAAAAGAAAGAGTATGGGTGCATAGTATTGATGTTGTAGCATTGAAGTGAATTTTCTAAAGTGATGGGAGTTTGATTGTCTTGACTGCACATGTGAGAGAGTTTTACATGCATAACATTGATTCTGAATTTTAATGGAGCTTAGTACCCCTAGGACCCTTACCAACATCAATTTGTCTAAGTCATAAGCCCCATTACAACCGAATGAGAAAGACCTTCTTGATATTGCTATTGTGATGATCTCTTATCGTGATTGCATGGATTGTTTTCCTTTGAGTGGCTTGAACCGGACCTAGATTAGTTGAGTGTTGAGTGAAACTTGAGGAGATCCACATTGTTTAGATTTTGACCAAGTTGATATATGTGTGCTTAGTTTCAAAATTTGCATTGTCTACTTGTTGGATGAGATCATGATTGCATGATTTGACATTGCTTGGCTAGTGAATTGGTGTGGAAAATTTTCGAATTGATTGGTATGGCTTCTTGTCTTCGCTTTGTAGTCCGTTGTTATTTTCTTTCTTCCGTCCATGTCGAGTCTTGTTCTTATCCTTGTCGAGTTTTTGTTCTAATGTCTTGGGTCTTGGGGAAGACCAAAATAATTAGGTACTTATCTTTTGTTCTTATACTCGAGGGCGAGTATAGTTCAAGTGTATGGAGATTTGATGAGTCGTTTTCGTACCTAATTACTTCTGTCTGGAAGTCTCTTAACTGTGCAGGCGAGATGCTTTTGTTGGCAGATGTGCAGGAAATTAGGCTGATTTGGCACGTTACATGGAGATGATGTGGCGACGCGTTTTCCAGCTGGAATGGCGAGATTTTGAGCGGATTTGGCCAAGGAAAGAAGAGAAGGAAAGAAGAAGAGAAGAAAGGAAAGAAGGAAGGAAGGAAAGGAGATAAATAAGGAAGGAGGAGATATTTACCTTATCGCATAGATCCTTTCCTTATCCGAAAAGGAACCCTAGATGTGATCTAATTCCTAGGAGCATTCATATAAAAGGAGAAGGAAGGCACGAAATTCAGCACCTCCTCACAACACTCTTCATACACGACACACATCTCCCTTCGTCCAACAATTCCCGACTTCGTACCGCCACCGCCGCCATCCGAAATCACCGCCGTCGTCGCCGAGTCCACCACCGCCGAGGAGAAGAACACCAACTACCGTTCCATTCTATTTCATGCAAGCCGTTAGTTTGAGTAGAAGAAACAAACACTTTCGTTTTTCAGTTTATTAAAGTTCGAATGCTATTTGAGAGATCGAAGACTAATCAGTACTCTTGATCTTATTTCCATTTTAGTTTTAATTCAGTACGTGTTTTGTTTTCATTCAGTACGTGTTTTGTTTTCAGTCTTAGTTCATATCTTTTATTTTATTTTTAGTTTTCGTGCATGCTAGAATTAGGGTTACGAATGATGAATGTTCTATTTTGCAAAGTGCCTTACCTATGCAGTCGGGACAGTCTCATGAGTAGATAAACTTTTAGTGGTCCGGCAGGATGTAAAATGCACACGTGAATAGTACATGAGGCTTAGGTGCTAATAATTAATTGAAAGGGTTTCGGGTTAATTATGGTTTATTTAATCTAACTAGTAATTTAGGCTTGATCACCCTAAGTTGCGTAGTTTGTAGCTAACTTAGTACTTCCATCGTTTCTCGTGGAACAAGGCTATGTAAGTAGCGAAGTTATTCATTAGAATAATTGGATTAAACCGGTAGGAGACTATTAGATGCCCAACATACGAGTAGGCTCCTATACTAGGCTCCCTTAGTTCGATAAAGCTGTTTAACTATTAAATCTATTGATTGCCCAACAACGTAGGTTGTAGCTAAATTAGGGAATTAGCTATTTCGATGCCCAACATGGCGGTTACCGACTAAGTAAGTGGGAGTGAGGATTACGCAGTTTAAGTTATGGTAATCTATAACTAGTTGATTCTTAAGATTAATTCATTTTATGTGTCGATGATTGGAATTACGTGTGTGTGAATATTCTGTTGGACCTATCTCTCAACTGCCTATTTAAAACAGTTTAATTTCAGTTTTTACAATTCTTTCAGTTTTTACAAGTTTTTAGTTTAGATAAAATTCCAAAACTTGCGTGGTTGCTAACCAAACTCAAGATAAGTAGAAAAATAATGTGTCTAGTCCTCCGTTCCCTGTGTTCGATATCCTGTGAACTATACTGATATAATTCTCAAGTTTTGCAGGATTATTTGGTGCAATACAGCGATCACCAGAGATGGACAGTTTGGGCATCTGCTGAGCTGGATGAAGGGAAAAAGTTCCGTATTAGCCTTGCATCAGCTGATGTGCTATGAGGTTCGTTTTCACATATCTGGGCGAGAGCTCAGATTTTCGCAGTTGGAATATGCACTGGTGATTGGATTATTTTTCGGTCCCTCTTCTTTTGATACGAACGCACCTCGCGAGGCCCGAGAGTCGACGGTATACATGAGCCTCACAAAAGGAAATCCAATAACAGGAGGCGATTTACTTAAAATGTGGAAAAGTGATAAGCTCAGTGAGCTCTCTCAAGATGAGCATCTGAAGGTGGCCAATGTCCTGGCACTAATGTGTTTTTTCTTTGCTCCTGCCGAGACGAAGAAGGTTGAGACGTGGATGCGGGTCCTGACAGATGATTTAGACGCGTGGAACGTGTTTCCATGGGGATCCTACACGTACAATGCCCTCCTCCACTACATGAGCTTCGCACCGAAGCGAATCAAGAGCGTGAAATCGAAATATAATATTTATGGGCCAGTTTGGGCCCTTCAGGTACGAATCAATATTTAATTATTCTGGTTTCTTATTTATCGACAATTTTATACTTGTCATGATTTTTAATGGTGTTCTTTAATCGTATTATAGATTTGGACATACGAGGCGATACCAAATTTGGCCCGGCTGTGTGTCTGCCTTGTCAACACCCGGAGGTATGCCCCATTGTATTAAGTGGGTTTATACGACGCCACCAGATACGGAGTGGATCAGTTTCTTTACCACACCGGTAAATAGTATTTTAAATATTTATTAAAACATTTACAAGTAGAAGAGTGTAATATAACTTGTGATGAATTTTTTTGGAACAGATGCAGACACCTCCCCATGAGACTCTGATGCCTACTCCTGAGGAAGAGCTAACAGAATATTGGAGACGAGTGAATGGAGATAATTCGGTTGGTGTATCGTTTCCCATCCGGTCCCCGTACAGCCGAGGCGAGTTGATGAAGTTGGCAGTGTACGGGCTCCTACGCCAGCTGCACAAAAGAAAAAATTAAAGAAGAAACGCGCACCGGCCGAGGGAGAGTCATCCGGACATCGTCAGGATGAAGATTCGACTCTACCTACTTACGACCGAGTCATCCGAACTTTAGAAGAACGGTTCGACCAGCGCGAGGAAGTGCTGTTAAAGAAAGTGGATGACTAGTGGAAGGAGCGGGAAGGACGATTTTTCAGCAAAGTTGGATAATTGATCGATAAGTTGTTTGGCAGCGGCAAGGGCAAGGGTAGGAGCAGAGGTTCCACCTCCTTGAGTTCGGAGTCGTGGGAAGCCGAGGACACTGGTCACCATTTGGAGGAGGAAACTTCTGCACCACGGGGGAGGATTCTCCCTGTACATCAGTGGTCGAGCTGGAATGAAACTGAAGATCAGCCACGGGAAGATGAGGAATGCACGGCGAATCTCGAGGGATGCGGCTGCTCGAATGGTTCATCGGGGATTTGATCAGGGCCGACATAGTATGTACGAGGAGAGAGATGTTTGGGTCCCTAGACGTTGGAAGCCACTCCCTCGAGTTGACCCACCGCCTGTACAAGTATCTGAAGATTTTTACTTAATTATTAAAATTGAAATTCTATTTTTTTAATTTCATTGTGCGTGTTTGTCATAAATGCAGGCACATCAGTTGATCGGTTCAGACCTTTTTGATACGGAGGATGTACGACAAATGTCTGAAATCCAAGCTCCGAAACAGAGAATTGAAGAAAGACATGAGGTACAAACTTGATTTGAAGATTTGTATATTTAAATATTTTATTAATACATCATATTTGCATATTGCAGCCTTTAGTGACTCCACGAGACAATCCTTCTGGGGCTCCATACATGGTAGATGTCGGTGACGTATTGAGGCTGAATTTTGAGGGGTTCATGGACTCTGGTGTTTCTGCAAAGATTACGATGTCGCAGCATGAGCTCTCACATAGTTTTTTCAAGAGCATCCTCAATGTTAAGTCCGACATGGGGCAGGCAGAGGTTGATATTTACATGTCCTACCTTCGCCAGAGGCTTGAGGTCAAAGACCGTGACGTGTTGGCTACTCCTGCTTCACGCTACACGGTCATAGCAAACTCGACAGTTTTTGTAAGTATAGTATTTTTAATGTGTTTGTTTTTTTAACTATGATTTTCCTGATAATGGGTTTGTTTTTTTATAGACGACGCTCGCGGACGCTTGGAATACAAAAATCTATGAGCCCGATAATGAGTTTCATGAGCGTTCCGAGATGAACTACGAAAGTTGGATCTCTAATTCAGGTTAGCTCGAGGCCGTGTTTGGAGCGGATCAAGGAATTAGCGGATCAAGGATGCCGTGGTACAATGCAAAATACGTAAGTGCTAATATTTTGTTATTTTTTTGCACTAAATATTTTGTTATTTTTTTGCACTAATTTGAGTAACTTATAGGTCATTTTTCCTGTGTTGGCCGCCTCCCATTGGGTCGCAGTCCGATTGTGTATCGAGTCTTGGAAATTGGAGTTGTATGACTCACTAAACCGAAAGGCAGACGAGCAAATATTTTGCAAGACTATGATACAAAACGGCAACAACGTTTCTACACGACAATAGGTCGATTTGCCAGACGCCACATTCACACATTTTGTCTTCAAGATTGACTTCCACTGTCGGTCATCTCCGTCGACCTTGTATTTTTCAGTAGTCACCTGCGTAACCGGCAACCTCCGAGCCAAATCAACTTCGTTCCGCATCCTCAACTCAGAAGCCTCTGTCAACGGATTATTTCTGGAACTTGCTTTTACTCGTCGTGTATCGAACCACGACTCTATCATATGGCGGATTGCTCGAGCATAGCAAGAATTGGAAGTCGTCTAGCCTCCAACAGTCGAGAATTTATTGACTCGACAGCATTCGATGTCAGTAGACTGTAACGACGACCTTTACTGAAGAGTTTGGACCACTTCTCCGATCCGATTTCCATCAACTTTTCGTAAATAGTCGGTTTTTCGCGACGGATAGAGTTCATGGCCTCATGGAACTCTGTCGACCAATAAGCATAAGCTGCTCGATAGAACGACCAGATGACCCAATCACCGTGTCTCGCAAGCTTATTCGAGAGATGGTAGTAACAAAGTCCGTATTGTGCGTTTGGAAAAACCACTCTTACCGCATTCGCTATGCTTTTATGTTGGTTTGAAACAATCACTAAACTGTCATCCGTTGGAAATGCGGCTCTCAGTCGCATCATAAACCACGTCCACGAAAAATCATTTTCAATCGGACCTACACCAAAAGCGAGTGGGAATATTTGCTAGTTCGCATCAAAAGTAGCAGTGACGAATAATATTCCCTTGTTTCTCCCTTTTAAATGGGTACCGTCCACCACAATAACCTTCCGGAGGTTGGCTAACCAAGGGGCTCGCGATACACCAAGCGCTATAAATATATGTCGGAAACGACCATCCTCACGAACATCAAGATCCGTATAAGTGTCCGGATTTGTTTGTTCCAACAAATGCAAATATTTAGGCAGTTTGCTGAAGGAATCTGCATGTCCGCCGTAAATCATCGAAATAGTTGTGTTGCACGCTCGGAGGGCCACCCCGTACGTTGCTTGTATTCCAAACTTATCCAATAGATCCGCCTGAATATCAGCCAGTTTCATTAACTTGCCTTGACGACGCATTCTACGAGCTATATAAGTAGCTATAGCCTTCGACTGCACATTTCGTTCGCCAAGCCCGGATAAATCAGTTGTACAATTGTGGTCCGCAACCCATTTACTCACCTCCCAATAGTATGCCCGTAGCTCGAATGGACAATCAACACATCTTCTGCACAAATATTCCAAGCAGGAAGCACTCGAAGTTGCACTCTGAAATCCGCACCGTTTTCCAAATGGAATAGAGCGACAGCAGCATAAAGTTCGTCTTTCGAGCTGAACATCAATCCTGCCCGCAAACTTCCGCCTACAACAGTATTCAAGTTCCGCACCGCTACTGAATCGGATACATCTAGGGGAACAACAGGAAGTAGCCAGTTGCTTGCTGCTTTTGTGTTGTCGTATACAGTCTCGTCGTTCGTTCGAGAACGATTGACTAGAACTAGCAAAGACATAAGTTGACTTACGCCACCCTCTTTTCGAATCAATGCAGCAAAATCTTGTAACGAACAATTAATCAAGGCGGGAGGAATATCTTCATCCTCATCATCATCAACTGATGAGTCCAAATCCGCCTCACGATCTGAATCCGTCTCCACACGAACATTCCTTTGGGGAGCCCAAACGCCATCATTACTTCTGCTTCCTTACCCCGTAAACCAATTAGGACCCCCGAAATTAGAATTATCTTCGGGAAATTGATTCTTCGGGACACCAAATTGAGGATTTTGCACTTCAGGATACACAACAAACACAACCGGCTCTACGTCGATAGAGCACAGCCGCATAAGATCAATATCATGACCCATAATGGCCTTCATCTTCCTGTCGGTTCGTCGGGAAGCAGCAGTACAGTAAATGAAGTAGTTGAACGGAAGGGAATAAGCACTGAGCCACCGATCAATGCTTTGTCGAAGATATTCGAGAGAAATATTGTTTGAAGGAATGTAAACCATGAACTCATGGTCACCGACATAATTCGACTCAGCATCAAATTCGTCGTTCAATTTCACAATAATCGATCGAAAATCGGCCATATTTTTTAAATTTATGTGAAGAATTGAGAAGAGTGGAAGTGAAATTGAGGAATTTTATCGGTGATTGATCCAATTGACATCCTCATTCTTATAAGAAAAATTTTTATAAATTTTCACGTGATAATCGAAGTCGACTAGTCATTTCACCATAGGCCCACCATCGGCCCCCATCGGCCCCCCATCGACCCTCATTATCGTGCATGTGAATATCATATCCGACTAGTCATTTCAGCAGATAAAGTTGAATTGAAACTGCACCTCCCACATGCCTTCGATAGGCCCTCCACCGCCCTCCATCGGCCCTACTGCACGTTTGTAGGAAAAGTCTTCCATGTATCGTGTCGAATCCCGTCTCGAAGGAAGTGATGGAGGGTCGATGGAGGGCCGATGGATACTCACCTTCGGCCCACCTTCGGCCATCAGACCCGTAATTGGTTGTGCCGATTCAACTGGCTCGGCCGATGGGGTGTTCGGCCTTTATTACTATGGGCCGAAGGAGGGCCGATTGACACACTCCTTCGGCCCCCCTTCGGCCCTCAAAACCGGTGAATGCTTTAAAATAATCAACTGGCTCGGTCGATGGGGGTGTTCGGCCTTTTTTCTCTCGGCCGTTGGTGGTTAGGGCCGATGGACACCCCCCCCCCCTTCGGCCTCCTTTCGGCCCTCAAAGCCGGTAATTTCATGATATCAAATTACAAGTGGCTCGGCCGGTGGGGAGGGGTTCGGATTTTTTCCTCAAGGCCGATGGACTCCCCCCTTCGGCCCCCATCGGCCCTCCGCCGGATAAAGACAAAATGGCTATTTTTATGTTTTGTTTTAGTTGTAGGCTATAATTGATTTTTGATTTATACTGTGTGGCTACTGTTAGAAATCCCTCATATATATATGTAGCAACCTGGTAGGTATTTTTATGCTAGTTTGACAAATATTTTTTCAATAATATTACGTTGAAATAAAAAAAATTATGAAAGTGTTATTTTAACCATAAACTCTTTATAACCAAGCCATTTGTGATATATATTACTGATAATAGAAATTTTAGAAGAATATAATTTATTATTCCCTCCGTCCTGTTTGAAACGACACACTTTCCTTTTCGGGCATCCCATTTTAAATGATATGTTTCTTAAAATGGCAAAGATTGTGTGGGCACATTTAACTATAAAAAAATCAAACAATCTACACTACATAATACCACTTTCTTAGTTACCGCGTCCAAAAAAAATATGTCATTTCTAATAGAACAGAGGGAGTATAATTTTGAAAGCATGTTTTTTTATAACAATGATTGGCAAATCCAACCTAATTAATTTGTACTTCAAATTTTTTATAAATATAGAAAGTAGTCTCTTGTGGCCTGTGGGGACTATCTCATCCGAGGTTTCTCAATCTAAATAATTAATGGATGGCAAGGAATAATACATAGGGGTAAATAAAGAAAGCAATAAAAACAAGGAAGATTGGACGTGAGATTGACTCCACAGGAGGGTTAGTACAAAGATCCTTAATTTGAGAATACCTGGTTTCATTGTTAATTAGTAAAAGTTTCCGAGTAGTCATTTATTTATTTGTAAATTTATGGTTTTAGCCCCCTTGCATTCAAATATTTTGTTTTTCACTATAAATATTTGAAGGAGTCTTCGTTATCACCATAACTAAGCAACCCAAAAAAATCTATTTATATCCTTGGAACCCAACAAGGTTGACCATGACCACTATAATATTTGAGTGTCTTGATTTGAATCTTCATTTTTTGTTATTATTGTTTATAGGCGATCCATCTTTAAATAATCTAACTTGGAAGACGTAATTTGGACCCCAAACAACCACTACTACAAGAATTTGTGTCCTGTTAATAATCAAATAAATGGAAGGCAATTTGATGAGGGCCTATTCTTATTGGGCCGGGCATCTGTAATCCAGTCCAATTATGTGAATTATGATACAGTGCGTCCTCATAAACATGACGCACGCACTGTATCATAGCTAGTAGGCCCCTTTACCGTGAGATGGAGATGTTACGTTTTAACTTTTAAAATGGCCGGCCAAGTAAGTAAGAAGCCACCGACAGGATAAAATACCACGTTACGGGTCCTCCTGCTATCTTCCCATTCTTCTCATTATTGCCTTACAGGAATTAATTATATTGTTATTGAAACGAGAAAATGACTTCGTTGGCGAAATTAGATTAACATGATATTATACCAAAACCGAAGTCCTGTCACTATCGACCCAGAGATTGATTTACTAGTAAACAGACATTATTGTACGATTTTTTTGGTTCCAATTCCAAATATCTTTAAATCTTGAATCTATGTTATCGCCGTGCTGTAAATTCCCCGGGTCAAATCAAATCAACCACTTGCACAGCTTAACATGACACATTTATCTGCAATTCACTTTTTCTTTCGTTTGTATTTTAATTTCAAATTAATATCATTTCTGTCAATAGATGTTGTACCATTTTTTTTTAACAAAAGGGCGTATTTTATTATTGAGAAGATAATATGAAATAAATAAATGGGGGTTTTGAAAAGTAGTGAAGCTTCCTTCATCCTTGAAGATGTGACAAGAAAGAGAAGACACACAGCTTAAAGATTCCAAAATTGAAGATTGCAGTATACTAAACATATAGATAGCAACCTGCAACCAACCAACTATTTCTTTACATTAAATAGTCACACTACACTGAAAAAAACACTAACCTCATGCATCCAAACACCTTTGTCTCTCCATCAATAACTAAATCCATACTACTTTATATCTGGATGCTCTGTCACAATTTTTTTACTAATAGAGGTGCAAGGTAATTAACCAACAATTTTACCAACCCAGATACAGGTGTATAAAATATATGCATCTAAGCTTTACCTTAAATTGCAAAGGTGAAAAATAGAATGTTAAGTTCAATTAATAATATACCAAAATCCGAAATGATGAAGGTAGCAGGTAAATATCAAATTTACATAGATTTCAAAATAAGATACTACATTTCAATTGTATTCAAGATTATTAACTATGGTACAACAACGGTGAAACAAAAGAAGAAGAAAAAAAAAAGTGAAACCATAATTTCAACAACTTCTAAACCACGATTCATCGAAAGACGAACTAATTAATAAACACGGCGTTGAATTATTATCTCAGGCGGCGGATCCACGGCCGACGATGGACAACAACGCTTTCTTCACGATAAACGCCGAGCGACCGCCGCCGGGACTGAAACACAGCCGCGACGGGTGAACGTCGTCATCGTCGTGGCGATCGTCCACGGTCGCTCTCTCGTCGAACGACGACCCCCAGCTGGAGAAGCGGCGCCGCTTGCGCACGTACGAAGGCGTCGATAGCGGATCGGAGAACGAGGATTGCGAGGAAGTTGACCAGGACAGAGATGAGAGAGAAGACGAGGAGGAGTGAGAAACATTTGCTGATCTCTTCGAGTTAGGGTTAATTCTCCTCAAAAAATTGTGGAGGAGTAGTTTCGATCTCGAGCTGCTACTCGACGATTTGTCGAGGCCGTTGGTGTAGTAGGACGGCGGCGGCGTGAGTGGCGGGATTTGGGAATTTTCCGCGGAGTTGTGCTTGGGCGTCCCCGGGCGAGTTTCCCAGACGAAGGGGACGGCGCTCGATACGTCGCCGTAGTAGACTCTGAAAGAGGATTTGGTAGATTCGCGGGAGAGAAGCTTCGAGAAGAATTTGTCGTCGTGGGGCTTGATTTTGAACGATTTCTGGTGGAAATCGTCACGGCTGATCGAAGGCATCTTGTTAGGTTGGTTGATTTTTACGAATGGGAGCGGTGGAGTGAAAACTGGGGGGTAATGATTATATGGAGATCCACGTAAAGTTTGGTGGGAAAAATTGTGGGAAATTGAAGTTTGATTATATATATATATATATAGAAAAGGGAATTTGGGATTTTGTGCAATGGAGCATCAAGATTTGTGTCAAGATGGTGCACCAACTTCAAACATGGGTTGTGTTTGAATATTCTAAACTTTCTAATGCTCGAGTGACTACTTCTCTTATGGCGCAGTATTGTCACAATTGGACATTTTAAATGTAGAAAGAAGACAAACTATTTCATACTTAATTATTATTACAGTAAAAGTTAATAAGGGTCGTTTATATTTTTTCAATCATCACTCTTATTCGGTCCTCAATTGCTAAATAATTATATTTAGTACGCATGATCCACATCAATATGCGTCTATTCGTACAAGTAACAACATCATGAAAGTTAAGAGATAAGGTTTTAGGCACAACATGAAAAGTGCCAAGAGGCAAATAGCCCTTGAGGATGACAAGTTGCGGTAATCTTGACGCAACTTCGAACGCTAAATATATAAAATATGATGCCAAAACATATGTGTATTCGGTCAAAGCCGACATTTTTACTGTAATACCTTACGTTGCCAACAGGGCCGGCTCTAGGGGTAAAGCCGGTGAAGCCACCGGTTTAGGCCCCCGGCCGAGAGCAAGGCTCCGTTGAGCATGTGTCTTTTTTGCATCTTAGTCTTATATTCTTATATATATTTTTGTTTCGTATAAAAAATATTAATGAAAGGTCTAGTTAAGTGTAGAACACTGTTTTTTTTTTTTTTTTTTTTTTTTGCAGTCTTGGGTTCAAATCCTATTTCTAACAATTTTTTTCTTTTACACAGAAAAATAATAGATATGAGAGTTGAAGATTCAAACCCGGGTGACTTAATAAAATCATTAGTATTCTTCCACTCAAACACATCAATTCATTGTACTTTTTATGCAACAAAATATATTTTAATGTTGTGCTTTAGGCCCCTGAAAACTTTGAGTTGGCGCTGGTTGCCAATATATAATTTACGAAGATAAGACTTTTAGGATAGTATAGAAGTTTGCACTAATTAATCCCTCTAATTACAATAATATTAATAAATACACTAATAGGAAATATGTGTACTTTTTTAGCTATAATCAGTAATTCCGAATATGATTGCATTATTAAGTGTGCAGTATAAATTTTCTCGATATTTATTGAGAATTAAGGAAAAACGAAAATGTGGGGAGTATGAATTTGTTTTTTTTTTTTTGTGAGTTTGTCAATTTGACTAATTTGAGATGTTTTGGTCCTAGATGTTTGGCCCATTTTAATACGGCAAGATCGTAACTAATTGTATCAATAGAAATTAATATATTTCCTTTGTTTTTTATATGTAACGTCGTTTTCATATTTATTTGATTAAAGTTACTCCAATTAGAAACTCCAAATGTTAATTAATAATCGGAACATGATTTTGTGAGATGATTAAACCAAATTGCCAACTAAAATATCGTAAGTCTCGTTTGATTTTTTATTAGTTTATTTCTCTTTTTTAATATTTGGAGAAAAGTATATATTTTCATCCTTTTCTTGGTCGAATTAAGAAAAATATTGCATAAACTTATTCTGTAGTTCTATAGATTTTTTCTTGTATGAGAATTATGTTGGTCCGGAGACGATAGTCAGGTGTAGAGGGGGGTGAATACACATGATCACAGTTTCTTTTTCTCAGAACGTGAAGGACAGCTGAGCTGTAGGTTGCGACTGATGAATAGTGTCAGATATTAACCTTCGATCACGGGTCAGAGTGTGTCAGCTACTGAGCTCTTTTACTGACTTAAGTCAGTTGTTGAGACTCAGTCGGAGACGTTGTGTGGATAAGTGTGTAGAGCCCGGAGATTCGTCTCAGTTTGAAAACGTGTTTTCACAAGTTAAAGTATTTTGGCTAGTGCGCTTTTATAAATACGTTTTATGCAAAGATATGATTTTAAACCAGTTTGTATGCAATGCAATAAAACAGTAAATAACACAAGCAATTTAACGTGGTTCGGATACGCAAGATCCTACGTCCACGGTCCTGACAAGGCATGAGAACTTGTTGATTATTCTGAGCAAGCCTCAGCAAGGATTCTGTACACTGGACAGACCCTTCTAAGTTATAGTCCTTAGCGACTTTACAATTCAAACCTAAGTTCGAAAGGGGGGGATAATCTCCAACTAAGAAGGAGTTCTTACAATAAGAACAATTCACAAAAAGTGAACTCCTTCGAATTTCTAAGCTATAGATATGGCAATGAGCTTAGCTAGAGAAGAAAGGGATCTAAAGATAACTCTAGAAAGAAGAACTAATAATTTTCTATGAAGGCAAGTTCTTCGCTGGATGATCTTTAATTTGCTAGAGTGTTTGTGAGCTTGAGCGTTTTCCCTTGTGAATCCCCTGCGTGGAGCTCGGATTTCTTCTCTATTTATAGTTGTGAGCAGGCATATGTCCGTTGGAGAAGATGATGTCACGTGTCACAAGCTTCCAAAGAAAACGGCCATAATTTCGAATTGTTGCAGCAGGGCAGTTAATACTGTACATGAGAGCACGCTTTAGTTGTTTGGAGCAGATAAAGTGTGTCGGCTTCTCATTGGTCGAGGTTTGTGGTAGGTGAGAATGTGTCAGATATTAGAGTTGACTAGTCCACATCCTCGTATGATCTTCTGCTGAACTTCGAAAAGACTTATACGACTGGGTCATTTTCTGTCGGATACAGTAGACTCAAGACAGTCTCTGTCTTCTTCGGCTGAGTCGGCTGACGAGCTGATAGGGCTTTGGTGGGTCAGCTAATGACTGCGAAGGTACTGAGCTTTACATTATGTTCTTCTGCTGATAACTATCAGCTGATGGGGTATCTCCTACTAAGGTAAGATACAGCTGAAGTCAGAAGAATGCAAGCGATTACACTGATGACGTGGGGTTCTGGAAAGTAACTTCGTCAGAAGATCAGTCCAACAGTTTACCCCGTACAGGACTTAGACAAAAGATAAACAACTACGAAAAGTCTAGCCTATACATCAGCTAATCCTATCGACACTATACTACTGATATCAGCTGGGTTTTGGGATCTTCAATTTCATAGTACTACTATGATTTCCCCCAATATTATTTTAACAACTAATCAGCTGAATATCATCTACTGACTCATAACCCAACAAATTAAATTGAACTTCTCTAATTTTAGTAAACAATTTGATTTATTATACGGATTTAAAAATCGCATCGAAATGTTGATGAAAGGGTTTGTTTTTAAGATTGTGGTCCTTAGATCTACATCTGGGGACGAGAGCATTATTTTCTAATACTGAAATAAACGTGCTTCGCTTGTGGCGCGTATTGATGTAACCGTGCTTTAATGCACCAAAATTTGTTGGTGCAACTAAGCCAAAAGTTAGATATTAATTCTAAATCTATAGATATAAAAAGAAGGTAAAATAATTAATTAGATATTAATATATTTAATTTTCACCTGTCGGGTTATTGAGTATTTTCATCCTCAAAGCTTGGCAAAAAGTAAAAAACCCTTTGAAAATGATAAAGGGCAAAAATAATAATTGGGATCCTGATTAAATTCATATTTTTGAATAGATTATCTTCTTATAATTGAGTAGATCTGGTTATTTTATTCTTTCTTTTTCATACAAGCCGCTTTGGGTAATTACACATTTAGAAAAATTTAATTGAGTATGCATGAGTTGAATAATTATTAATTATTTTAGTTACTAGCATCGAGAGTTCGAACTACTATTCATTCATGGAAATCATAAGAGAAAATGACTTCCTATCATATCTATTTTGAAGTCTATATATTTTGACAAATTAATGAACAAGGACCTTGGGCCCATGCAGCATTTATACATTAAATACTCCGTAGATGTATTAATTAATGTAATAGGAGTATAGAACTGAAGATGGAAAATTAAAACATGACATGTGGCCTTATATTAAGCCTGTCACAAATTAATATGGTAAGAAAGAGTTACACATGGAGTCATGGACCAAACTGCCTTTGAGTGGCATCGACAACAAAGTTCTAACGTAATTAGTCTAGTATAACTTTTATTTATTTTAGTTTTAATATTTGAAACTATTTGTTTTTAGAGAAATCTGCAACAACTTTTGAGGTGTTTTATTAAGTAATGTCTGCTCATTCATAATAGTCTGCAAATCATGTTAAACTATTCATATGTAACAAACATACAATTAGGGACATTATATTAGTGAAATTAGAATTTGTAACTTTTGGTCATAAGATAATTACTTTAATCGGAATGTGATTAACTAATATATAAATTAGATTCGACTGCAAATTTCCTTGTTTTAAAAGGCCGAGGTATAATATGACACGTAGCACATATATAATACTACAAATCAGAATCCGGTGTAGTAAACAAGACACGAGCGATATGATTTATCAACCTTAAAAGTGAAAAAAATTACTACTAATCAAGTGTGGAAGGCAAAATAATAAACTGGTATTTAGTGCCGTCATAGTTGGGCTGGGCGGAGAATATATTTGAATAAAAGTATTTTGGGCCAACGGCTATCATCATTCAAGATCCCTTTTTGGGGGGTAACGGTCGACCAATGATGTTCCCCGCCATAATAAACAAGACTTATTTGGGCCAAATTCAACAAAAGACTCCACAATTACAAGAAAAAACATTTATAATACTATAAAAATAAATATTTAATTGCACTGCAACAAACTCACGTGCAAATTCAAGTGTTCGTGGTCCTCTTATTTAAGAATATGGACTCAAATATTTAGAAGCAACCAAATTCCCCTTTCGAAATCTTAAGAAGATAAATACATGAAAGAAGATTAGAAGATACTGCAAATGCTATATACATTTATCCATTACTATTATGATGACTCATGGGTCTTGATTTGCGACGGATTTAAGTTTAAAATCATTCATATATGATTTGGAACAAAAAATAAATGCATATTAAACCAATCAAGCACTACGGATTTCAGAAACTATAATTTCTTAAACATAATCAAAATCTTAATTCTAATAAATTGTTAAATACAAATTCTATGAAACCTTTTTTACAGTATGTTCGTAAGTAAATTAATGAGGAATTTGAGTTTGATTCCTAACAATGCCTTACCTTTCTTCTTGGGAAATGGAAATCTGACCTCAAATATTTAATGAATTTAGATTTTGGTTTGTAGGGAGAGAATCCAAACGTTACAAAATTAATAAATAATGGTAATAATAAAATTTGTTTATGGTTAGGACATCATCACTAAACCCAATACACTTTTAACGTTATTCTTCTCAGTCCTGCCGTACTATCACCAGTTCAAAACAGTTCGCTCCCCACTACCAAATTACACACCCACTGCAAACAACGCCAATCTCGTCGCCTACCACACACAAAGGAGAAACCAATTTCAAGCACATTCTCCTGCTAAATTCTTCCTTGGAAATGGCTACCGAAAATCCCCAGATTCTTGAAGTCCACTCACTCGGTTCGGGACGGGCCGAGATTGACACCTCGGCCCCGTTTGAATCGGTTAAGGAGGCGGCGAGCCGCTTCGGCGGGATGGGTTTCTGGAAACCTGCTTCCCAGAGACCACCTGAACTTGTTTCCGAGGTTTTCCTAACTCGCATTTTCTTCTTCTTGTTGTGCGTTTGTGTATGCTGTTCTTTATTTTCCTTTTTTTTTTTTCTGGGGTTTTTGTTTGGGGGTTTCTGCGTATTGGAGCAAACATATTTGGTGTTAATTTTTCTATCTTATCTGGGCAATTATTGATTTGAGAAATGCAACTCAATGACTTCATCTTTTTAGTCCCTTAATAGTATGTGAAGTTGTTTAGATTCAAGACTCGGAGATGATATTTTCATGAACTTCTTAAGATTTGTAATTTTTTGTCGGGACGATGGATCTTGTCTTGATCCATAGTTTACATCGATGTAATAAAAATAATTGTATGCATCAACATTTTGGCACTATTCACATTCTGCAAAGTTGAGCCCCTTTTCCACTTTTTCCATTTTCTAAGTAAGATTAATTTGCATTTGAGCAACTGCATGCTGTATATTGTATAACGTGCTTTTCTTTCAACAATGCCACTTTATATCTTGCCGGGACAAACCATTATATTGTAAATTTGCAATGGATGAGCTTATTGTCTGAAAATTTGAAATAAACTTTCTGCTGCGTCTGCCAAGTTTTCATTTTGAAATGTTGATAATATTTGCACTCAAAAATGCTTTTGCTGTTTTTAGTTGTCTTAGCTCCGTTTGCTTTTGTGGAAGCTAACATTGTTTGTTTGCTTGACATGAATGGATATTTGCATGGCAATCAATCCAGAAAAAAATTAAAAATCGAATCTTGGGAGAATGTTATGACCGAATCTTTGTTGCTCTATGATTAAGTAATAGGACGGTTCTTAGATTCTCTTCCTATTTTGGAATGATTTGGCTGAAAGTCTGTCAATCTTCTTGTTTCTTTCCCTTTTCGTTGGTGTTTGCTTGTTATTTGGTCTTGCAATATTGATGTTGTTGAATTTTCTCAATTGTAGCATGAGAGGGAAGTGGTTGATGTTGTCCCATTGGAGGAACAAACTGCACAGCTCGAAAGAGATCTTATAGTGAAGGAGAGGGAGACTCTTGATGTCTTAAAGGAACTCGAGAAGACCAAGAACGTCGTTGAAGACTTGAAGTCCAAGTTGCAGAAAGAAGCCTCCGAAATCAATACAGCACTCAAAGCTGAATCAACTAACAATGCCAAGAATGATGTACCAGAAGAGGGAAAACTCAAAAAAGATCATCAAAATGGTGTTGTTGGTTGTGTCGACTTGTGTCCCTCGGAAGCTCCTGGTTTTATCCTCCTAGAGCTGAAGCAGGCTAAACTGAACCTAACAAAAACCACTACTGATCTTGCTGACATTCGGGCTACAGTCGACGTTTACAACAAGAAAATCGAGAAGGAGAGAGCATCCCTTGAGAAGACTCGTCTTAGGTTGTCTTCGAATACCTCAAAAATCTCATGTCTGGAAGAGGAGCTAAACCAAACAAAGCAGAAACTTGAGCAGGTGAACGATAATGAAGTTCTAGGGAGTTCTCAAGATCCAATAAATATCACGAGAGAGCTACAGAAGCTAAGTTCGGAAACAGAAGAGTTTAGGAAGGTTGGGGAAGCTGCAAAATCAGAAGTTCAAAAGGCATTGTTTGAAATCGAACAAACCAAGGCTAAGATTAGGACAGCTGAGATGAGGTTGATCGCTGCTAAGAAGATGAAAGAAGCTGCACGAGCATCTGAAGCAGTAGCCTTTGCAGAAATGAAGGCACTTTCGAGCTCTAAGAAGAAATCCAAAGTTGATGTAACTCTTACTTTTGAGGAATACTCTTCCTTAGTCTCTAAAGCTCGAGAAGCAGACGAATCTTGCAAGGGCAGAGTATCAGACACCATGCTTCTAGTTGATGAAGCAAATGTGTCGAAAACGGAAATATTGAAAAAGGTCGAGGAAGCAAAGGAGGAAGTGAAAACCAGCAAGAAGGCCTTGGAGGAAGCACTGAGTAGAGTGGAAACAGCCAATCGCGGTAAACTAGCAGTCGAAGAGGCTCTCCGTGTGTGGAGATCCGAGCATGGCCACAAACGGCGGTCTGTTCACAACTGTGCTAAGTTCAAGAATCCGTCGCTGCAGCGGAAAGACTCTCGCCTTCTTGATGTGAACGGTGTGAGCCTTGTCAACGATGAGCTGAAGCCGGTGCTGAAGCCGACTCTGTCGATTGGGCAGATATTGAGTAGGAAACTGCTGCTCACTGAAGAATACGGGAATGGGATGCAAACGGACAAGACGATGGGGAAGCGCAAGGTTTCGCTCAGGCAGATGCTTAACAAACCTAGTAGCGATCCACATCATGTGAGGAAGTCCGGAAAAGAAAACAAACAACTCCCTTCAAAGAGGAAGAAATTCGGGTTTGCTCGGATCTCTCTTCTCGTAGCAAAGCAAAGCAAGAAGAAGAAGAGTAGTTTAGCTGCAAGTTCGATGTGTCGCAGTGCGTAGGGTGAACGCCTCTCTCCTCGTACTGTGCCTTCAAATAACCAGTTTCCTGTGCTTGAAGATATCATTTGATTACTAATGTAGTTAGTATCTGCCTATCTGCATTTACGAATCATGAGTTACTTCATTATGTGCAGGAGTAGTTAGATTTGCTGGAAAAGAACGTATGATGTCTAGATAGTGTGTCTGTGTGATTCAATTTTTAATGTAAGTATGCCTTCTTTTCTAGCCTTCTTTTTCCCTAATTTTGCAGATGATCTACATCGATCAAACCTTGGAGTAATTAGTCACATTACTTCTCCACCTTTCTCATAACATTTAAATTGGCACTACACCTATCAATTGGTCATATAAGTCTAAATATCTTAATTTCGTATGTGATATTCATCATCCTTTTCGCCTTATCTTCTTTCTTTGCTAACATAAATCGCTCGGGGCATTAACTCTGTACAACATTGAAATATATCGTTTATTTAATTAACTTCTTCCCTCAAGTAAAAAAATTATGGTTGATTTATGATTTAAAATTTTAAGGAAAGTGACGAAGTGGAGGATGAATATGTTATCGAAATTAGTATGTATAGATTTATATGACTCAATTAAAAGATTGAGAACCAATTTGAATATTTATGGGAGAGATGGAGGGACGAATATGGGGACAAAATTGACATATTTAGGCTTATATCACTTCATTAAAGTGAATGACCAATTTGAATATTATAAAAAAATGAGAAAGATCAATTTAATTATTTACTCTTTATTAGGATTCTAGCGAATAACCTTAATCATACAGTACAAAGTATCACGGTGGATATACGGGGTTTTCTATTGTGTTCAATGTTGTGAAGAAAAAAAATAAAAATAAATAAAATACAAATCTGCTCCCCTCTTGTATTTTCTAGATAATAAGTACTTGAATTCCTTCTGTTTGACTATTGTTATTTCTTTGTTTTTGGGTATGTAGATTAAGGAAGTTAATGAAAGTGTTTAAAGTGGTGGTATCTAAATTTACTCGTTGGGGTTATTTTTTCTTTATGCAATTGAAATCGTTTTAAATATGCTTAGTACATGCCAAATACGTGTTTTTGTTTTTCTAAAATCTTCATTGTTCATGAGTAAGCGATGCGATTATACTATATAATCGCAATCGTTAAACTAATTATTTTTTGTACAATCATCAACTATTTTTTGACAGTATAATTAATTTTATCATATTTGCAAAACCTGTTTTTTGAACTATTATTTCAAAAATCAAGCAGTTGAACTTTTTCAACATCTATTAAGAAGGAGGACTAGTGTTTTTTTTTTTTTTTTTGGGATGAGTAATAAAATATTTTCAAGAGCTTTAGAAGTTTGGATAAAGGCCAAAAGTTGTTCATGAACGCAACGGTCGAACACGCCACTAGTTTGTTCATGTAATGTTCGTACTATTTTAACCAAGGAAAACTCGATTTAATTTTATAATCATAAAAAAATAGTAATCAACTCGTACAGTTAAATTATTAGCGTCTAATTCAGTATTTCGTCGACCATTGGGATTTTAAAACAATTTCTGCATTTAGTTTTGCACAGAAGATTGATTCATCCTCATCATCTTCTTTGTAAACTTAAAAAAGCTTTCTCCTCCTATTTCTCTCTCTTTCTCTGAGATCAAAGCTCTCATCAGTCATCCATAATATAAGGTATAAGACTATGAGTAATGTTTCGTGAGTTTTCTTTCCGATGCATTTGAATTCTTTTTTGCGAGATTCAGTATGGGATATTTGGGGGACTGAACTGGACTATTATTGATGTTTGCTGATTATATTTATTGAAGCGTTGTTTGATTGAATATCTGATCGGATTAAGTCTTGGTTCGACCTAGTTGCTTGAACCCTCAATTTGAATCATCCCTTGTGATTTTATATTTGAAATGAATTGTATCTGTTGGTAAATGTAAAATTAAGGAGCTCTTGTATTTTTTTTTTTTTTTTTGCTTTTTCTTTGCTGCGGTTGGAAGAATTGCTATTGATTTTTCTTTGATGGGATTTGGAGTGATGAAGGTCAAAAGCGGTTTTTGGAGTGGATATTATTGTGTCTGTTCATGTAAGCTCCTGGATGCTTGGTTATTGATGGGAAAATTGTTTATGGATATCACATCTTTCCTATTGCTGGTGCTTTTATAGAAACTTGAGATTTGAGTATATTTGAAGCAGGAGATTAGCTAAAGCAATTTTTATATTTTCTAACATTGATTTTTTTCCCTTGCTTTTAAATGTTATCAATCGTACTTTTTGTGGCATCTTGATTTTATTCCATTATTCTGCTGATATATTTCTGCTAGTTATCACCTGGTGTTCCTTATTTCCATTTGTTATGCATAATTTGGGTTGACAAATATCGTTTTTGCAGTATGGATATAAGGATACTATTAGTTCTATTCACGCTCAGCAGCTTCTGGTGCTGTAATGCTAGAGACCTGACAGGTATTGTATTTGTGGGAAAAGTGAAATTGTTAAATAGTGGTTACACTGAGTGTGGTTTCGAAGTTTTAGCTGCTCAGTTAATATAGAGAGACAATTGTAGTTGTAAATTTGATTTGGAAAGTGGATTTCCTTGAAAATAGCTTGATCCTGCTATATAATAATAGTGAGTTCAATTTGATCAGATTCCATCCTGTTCGTAATGTGGCACAAAATTGGTTATATAAGCAGTTCTCCCAAAAGGTCCTCATTACTGTAGATCTCTTGATTGCATCCTTTCTAAACCATCCAAGTGTATTTGATATTTATGCTGCTCTACATCCATTGAATCGTTAGCGCACATAAAACTGGAAACATATAATTGGCTTTATGAAGAAAAAAATCTAAAACTGAGATATAGATGGTTGTATTTTCTTCCTACGGTTATGGATATGTGTGGCATTGCTTTCCTTGAAACCTCTCATGGGGGGCTTATGATAAGATATAGCTTATTGTTCAAAACCTTTGGATTCTTGTAGTGAACCACATTAGCACGTTTTGACCTTTGGAAAGCTAGTGGATTCATAGACTCCTTCAAAACAAGTTTCCACAAAGGAGTTGCTCTCTAGTCTTTGTGTTTACAACATTTGTTTTCTATCTTGACCAAATTGTTCAATTTCTATTCTTTCGGTTTTTTCTGAAACTAAAACTTTTTTTAAGATTTTCTAGGAAAGAGATTTTAGCAAGTACTAATGTCGGTCTTCTGCTGGCAGTCCTACAGTCCAGTGACAAGGTTTCAGAGGGAGAAGTTCAACATGTGCAATTAGTTACCAAGAAAGAAAATTTATGTGTGTTGTGTGAAGAGTTTGCTTCTGAGGCTCTTGAATACATTTTGCTAAATAAAACCCAAAAGGAGATCATTATCATTCTTCACAAGTCATGCTCTAAGATCCCTTCCTTCATGCAGCAGGTACCTAGGATTGTGTTGAGCATATGATTGTCTGCTGAAGCAGATATTTGTAGCTTATTTCGATGACTGTTTCCTGTCCTGTTAATAGCATATCTGATATAGTGTGTGTCCGAGTTTATTTCCATCTATCAAATACATCAAAAGATTTAGGTTGTGGAGAGGGATTTTTGAGCTGTTTTTATGTAGTTTTTCTGCAAATTAAGGCCATGAAAATGATATTGCAGTAGCTAGTTTCTTGAGCACAATGTCTTATTCTATTCCTTTTAATATCTCTTGTCGCACTTCATGACACTTATCTCTGTAAGTTTTGTTATTTCAGTGCATAGTTTTGGTGGATTATTATGCACCTCTATTTTTCTTAGAGGTTTCCTCGATAAACGCTGAAGATTTCTTCCAAAAGGTCAACCTTTGTGAAGAAGGCATTTCCATGTCTGTAAATCTCCCTAAAGATAAATGCGATCTATGCCATACAGTTCTCATAGAGGCTTTACTAAAGTTGAAAGATCCTGATACTGAGGTGATTTTTGTCTGTTGCTCAAACATATACTATCTTATAATCTTATTCAATTTTGTTTTACTAGTCACTGGTGCTTGCATGCCTGTAATCTGAAATTTCTCCGCTTTACAGTTTGGTTCCGTATCCTTGTGGCCTACTAGGGTAGTGATCCTATTGCCTTGAAATTACTTATACTACTAAAGCTCTTTAGGTTGGTCAAGTTTCTCTGAATTTCTTATAGTTTAATCTATTCTGACGAGATCTCTGCCAATCAATAATGATAAATGTTCACGAGCAGCAATTCATTGTCAATAAAAAGGTTATATTTATGAAGAAGAACTGGTTTGATCTAGTATACTTCTCCATCACTAATGATGTCATATGAAACAAATATTCTTAACGTACATACTACCATGGGTAAGTTCGTCCTACTTCTGTTTTTAGCTATGCAGAATCTTTGACAGTCCATGCGTCTGATTAGTCATTCCTCTGCTCAACAATTATATTGTGTTTTGTTATCATGTGAATAATTTCCGAAGTTTTTATTAGCTTAATTTTGTTTTCTTTGTTTCAGTTGGAAATAGTTGAAGTGCTTCTGAGAGCATGCAACTCTATCGGAAAAAACGTCAAAAAGGTAACAATATTGTGATACAAAGGGACTTTTCTGAACCTTTTGGTAGTATGATAGTCAAATTGCATTGGGTGAAATCTCTTCGAGTAGCATTGCTTCCACTAGTGTAGGAACACGTTGCTCGATATATAGCTCAATCTGAATCATTATCCTGATTGTATATTCATTAATATCTGCCGTCTTGTTTTCTGGTGGTAAAGTTTAAATATTATAACATTGAGTTTCCTTTAGGAGTTCCTCTCTCCAATCAATTCTCATTGATAAATGGTAAAAACTGAGGATTTCAGTCATTCACTAAGCTCTGTTTGAGAAGTAACCTTTATTGATCTCTTTGTGGCTGGTGCTCCTTTTGCAGTGCAAGAAGTTAGTTTTCGAGTATGGACCTATTATCCTTATCAATGCTGAGAAGTTCCTCGAAACAAATGACATGTGCACCATACTCCATGCCTGTGGTTCAGAAGCAGTGGCTACTGAGGAAGGATCACAATCCCTGCATGCGGCTTCTTAGGCGACTGATCGAACGATCATTGAAATGCTGTAAGAAAATTGTCTGATTACAATCTGCTCTGTGCATATAATTGTACTGAGAGCCTATATTTCCTTCAATGACGTATGTCTTTCAACTGTATTTTGTCGAAGATGTGTGCCGGTATGCAAAAGTAATTTCCTACACTTGTTGAGATGATATGAGCCCCCCCCCATTCCTTGCATCCTCTCTCTCTCTCTCTCTCACGTAGGCAAGGGTGGTTGTGTGATGTTGGCATTTTCTTCTGGTTCTTTCAACTGCCTGTGATTTGTCGATTTTGCAATCCTTAAGTGGGCCAAGAAAATAAGTGAGAGCGATGGTATTCACCAATTGACATGCCAAACCAATTAGTGTCCCAGAAATGGTTGAGGATCAATTATTATCACTCCTGCCCGTCTACATTCTATGTATTTCGCTTGTGTTAATCGTCATATTTGGAGCTTGTTGTTGTCCTTGGGATACGTTAGTCACATTTTTTCTTATTTTTCGCAACTTCTAAGTCTTCTATTTCATTTCAATAGCCGGCAACATTTAATGTGATTGGTATTTTCATTTCACTTCTGCTAAGTGATTGGTATGGTGTTGAATTTCGGTTAAGGTCGATTTAAATTTATAATATTTTTTTTTATTTCATTTCAACATTTTAGAATAGATTCTGTTGAGATAAAATTATATATTAGGTAGCCGCAGTTTCACTACTGCATACCTCAAAGGCTATGTTATGTGCCTAGAATAATCTTGGTTCGTATTTGAAGATTTTGCATCATATCTTGAGCAAATAAGAAGAAAAATCAAATTGACTCTCATTCTGTAACGGATAGGGTGCTAAAATGCTCTTAAAAGGTTATTGAGGTCAGAAAAAAGATGTTGTTTTATGTTATAAATGAAAATAAAAGAAAAGAGAGAGAGAGAGAGAGAGAGAGAGAGAGAGAGAGAGAGAGAGAGAGAGAGAAACCAAGTATACGAATAAATTGGAATACAGATGGCACGTGTACGGTGAAGAACTACACAGGATAGAAGCTGACCTGCTGGCCCTAACCTTTGTCTTATGGGACCAATTTCTAATTATTTATCTCAGTTATGAATGTTCCAAGCATGCGGTTTGTTGAGCTCCATCAAAATTTAATATATGAAATAAATTATAGTGAGCAACAAAATATATTTATTTTTATATCTATAATACATAACTACGTGAATCTTCTAACTACAATCACATATTATTGATATGACTTAATTTATAAAACACAAGCATTTTCTTTCCTGCATTTTTCTTTGTGGGTGTATGTTCTTCTAACCGTCAATTGATCGCATTAATTTGTAACTTGTCTATTAATATTAACGCAATTTCATAAGAAGGGCCTTAATTTTGTTTTCTTGTTATTCTGCAAAGGTATTAATTATTAAAGAGTGGACGACTGAACCAGTCCGCCAAGGTTGACGAATGATGCTAATTGTATTTGAATTTAGTAATAAAAAACATGTTAGACATGCGTTGTCAAGCAGCAGCTAAAGTTAAATATCCCTACTATGAATCTGGACAAGTTGAACTTCTGACATTTCCAACTCAACGCATCTTCTTAATTGTGTAGCTAATGATTAATCATCACTGATTTGTCCATTAAGCTATTTTCATTTGGTAATTATGCCTGACCAATATTGTATCCTTCCTTCCTACTCTATACACCTCATTTGAATTTTTTAAGTGACCGGCGTATGCTTAATTTTTAGGGGCGGCAATCCAATTTTATGACCCCGAGAGTTTGAATCTTACTAATATACTCCATCTATCATGTCATTCCTTCTTTTTAGATTGAGAAATTTTATTTAAATATTTTTTAATTCATTTTTATTATTATACTTATAAGTTTTATGCTAAAAGTACTTATGTTATAAGCACTTAAGTTAAATAAGTTGTATGCATTTGAATACATTAATATATAAGTACTTAAATAGAGAAAAAAAACTAAAATATAGTTTAAAAATTATTGTAAGTGAGATTTTATATGCATATCGATTTCTATTAGTTGTTTTCAATTTATGAAAATAAGTAAAAAAAAACTTATTTTTTTCAGAATAAGCTGTTTATAATCTCTCAAAGACTAGTAAAAATGCTTATTTTTTAGAATAAACTAAAATAAACTGTGGATAAGCTCTCCCAACGGCACTATAAATGATGAGAAGAAATGATAATTTATTTAAAATTTTATTAAACATAGTAGAGATAATTGATTTTATTTTTTTTCATGTTTTAATTAAAGATATACTCTAAAGTTTAAAATAATAGCGGGATAGAGAGATATATTAGATGTGAGAATGTGCCTAGCGTGATTTACTCGGAAGGGCAGTATTGGCAAACGAACTACTATAAGTTTCTCTGGCGTCACTAAAACTGGTGTGGCGTTATCACCATGAAAGGCAGGCGAATATGTTGGGAATATTATGAAATGAAATTATTACAATCTAATACACCAGAAAAGTTGTTACTATTATTTAATTACAAGTGGTTGTAGATTTGTAATGGAGCTTTCAAAATAGTGACGAGTCCTCTAATTTAGTCTTAAGAAATAATAATTGCAGAATTTTCTTCAATAGTCCAAATAATGATTAGCTGTAGATGCCGAGTTACTATAAAAGCAGCAGCTCGTCATACGTCTCTTCTGCTATTTGAAAACTCGTCCGCTCACCAAAACACGCACTTTTCTTGAACTCAATTGCTCTACATCTCCAACCAGCCTGAGTCTCCGCAGTTAAGGTACCCAAAATTTAAAGATTCATCTTTTTGTGTTATTTTCTAGTTAATCAGATCTAATATAATCATGGGGGTTGCCCTTTTTTTCAGTCTCTGGTAATTTTGTTTATCTGGGTTCTTCTGTTACGGTATGAATGTCACTCCTGTAGGGGAATTTGCACACCAAAGATTTATTTAATAATAGCAGAAAGAGATGTGGTGTGGGCCAATAGTGGAAACCATTCATGATTCACAAGAATGGCTTTCATTTGAGTTTGTAAACCTTGTATAATGTCAAATTTGATGAAGATCCAAGGTATCCATTTTCTTCTTGAATTCTCATCAATGTTTGGGTTGTTTTCAGGTTAGAGTCCCTTCATTTGTATCCAAGCTTCAATACCTTGAGATTCCTCATCTCTCTCGGTATTCTCCAGTTCAAAACAAGAAGCAGGGAATGCTGAAAGATGCGCTTTCCGGCTAGACACTCTTTCTCCAGTTTTGTTGATGGCGAAGCTCAATCTGAGCTGCCTGCCTTTGCTTTTGATGAGATTGGACAGCTGAGTTTCAATCCTACCTATATCTGCTGTCCAAAGCAGACCTTGGTTAGATACTTTGAGGAACAGATTGGTTCCTATGATGATGTTTGTGAAGACGGTTGAATTGTTTCATTCTTGAAGTTTAGTTTCTCTGTTTAGTAGTACTACTTACAACTGAGTTAAATGGTAGAGTAGGTTTTGAGTAATTAGATTCTGAGATAGGGATGGATAGCAAAGGAAGTGTGTTGATGCAAAGGTATGAGATGGGGAAGTTGCTCGGACAAGGTACCTTCGCTAAGGTCTACCATGCCCGAGATATCAAGACCGGTTCGAGTGTTGCCATTAAGATTATTGACAAAGAGAAGATTGTGAAGGTTGGGATGATGGAACAAATCAAGACAGAAATCTCTGTCATGAAACTCATTAGGCATCCCAATGTCGTGCAGCTCTACGAGGTTATGGCCACAAAAGCTAAGATATACTTCGTGATGGAGTACGTAAGAGGAGGCGAGCTTTTCAACCAAGTAACAAAGGGGAAGATGAAAGAAGATGCAGCAAGGAAATACTTCCACCAGCTGATCAGTGCTGTGAATTTCTGCCACAGCAGAGGTGTCTATCACCGTGATCTCAAACCCGAGAACTTACTATTGGACGAGGATGGAAACCTGAAAATCTCCGACTTTGGATTGAGTGCTCTCGTGGAGTCAAAGCAACAAGACTGGTTGCTCCACACAGCGTGTGGAACACCCGCCTATGTTGCTCCGGAAGTCATCCGTAGAAGAGGGTACGACGGGTCCAAAGCCGACATTTGGTCTTGTGGTGTGATCTTGTTCGTTTTGTTAGCTGGTTATCTCCCATTCCATGACTCAAACTTAATGGAGATGTACAGGAAAATAGGCAAGGCGGAGTTCAAGTATCCGAATTGGATCCAACCCGATGCTCGTAGGCTGATTTCTAAGATACTCGGCCCCAATCCCAGCACCCGGATCTCCATAGCCAAGATCATGGAAAGCTCTTGGGTTCGTAGAGGTCTCAAGTCCAAAGCATCAACAAGTGCTGCAGTGAAAGAAAGCAACAACAGCAAAGAAGCAAATCTTGATTCAGAGAAGTCTAAGCTAGCAAATCTGAGTGCCTTTGAAATAATCTCCCTTTCAGCTGGTTTTGACCTCTCAGGCTTGTTCGAGGAGAGTGATCAAAAGAAAGAAGTCAAGTTTACATCCGACAAACCGGCCAAGACCATCATCACAAAGCTAGAGGATGTAGCCACGCGTATGAAGATGAAGGTGTCGAAGAAGGATGGAGGGCGTTTCAAATTTGATGGATCGAAGGAGGGGAGGAAAGGGTTGGTATCGATAGAGGCAGAGATCTTCGAGGTGTGTCCGAGTTTTCATGTGGTGGAGATGAAGAAGTGCAATGGGGACACTTTGGAGTATCAGAACATGATGAAGAAGGAGATAAGGCCGTGTCTGAAGGATATTGTTTGGACATGGCAAGGGGAGGAGCCTCAGCAAGGAGAGACAACAGACTTTCAGGCATCTTGAGTTGGACGATAGATTACTACCTTAGGAGCTGGTAAGATTTAATGATTATAACTTGCAGTTTTATGCATTGTATTTCCTTACTCACAATTTCTCTATGATTGTTAAGACATTCATATCTTAATGCTAATTTTCGAATCATATGTTCATCTCCTCTCCAAGTGTTTCTTGTATGCCTCTTGACACATGTTGGATACTTTGAGACCATGTTCTTAAGAAAATAATATTACAGAAAATAACAGTCAACAACTGATACCTAATTCTAATAAAGATGTGATACTTTTTTTTTGTAATATAATTTGAATTTTCAATTTATTTATAATTCTATGTAGAATGTGAAACTTTGATTATGCTTATATCTAAAGTTAATTAGCTAATTCTGAAGGTAAAACTAACTGAAAATACGTCTCCTTTTAGATCTGGCTAATCAATGCAAGTCTTGACAAGGTCTTGCTAAGGAAAATGAAGATAATATGGGTCCTCGATTAATATGGATTGAATATAAAGCTTAACACCCCTCTTTCTCTCACTTGATGCCAACTTCTGATGACCTCAGATACAGACCAACTTTGCCAAAAATACTGTGAGGATTCTCAAATGAAAAAACCCAAATCCATGTACACGAAGAATATGATAATTACAGTCTATCGCAGACAATAATCCATCCAGGGGCAACATTTATGAGTTAAAATGCCACCCTACATAGATTTAGACACGGATAGGAGTTCCAGGAGGGACTCTGGCACAAACATATGCAGCACTTGTGGTAGATTTAATAGCAACACACCGGGTGTATTTGAAGCATCGACAACTAATCATGCGCGCATGCATTGCATAACATAATAAGTTTCTATCAGAGGTAGGCTAAAAGTTAAATCTCCCTTGTATAGAAAAGAAGGAAGAGACAATGTGAGTCCTGTATTATATAGAGATCTCCAAAAGAGGCTATTACCCACAAAATTCAAGTCCACCATACTACTACCTGTCATTTTCCTTCCTCTTTCTTTTCATTTCTTTCACTTATCTACTCATATGACCAAAGAGACGGTACATCTGGTGGGGAGTACAGGCCTCCAATGTGAGGCCTACTTATAGGAGAACTCCCAACACTTTCTTGTGAACCCGGTACCATCCAGTCTTTTCTGCAAACAGAAATACAATAAACATGATTTGAATACTCCAAGTTGCCCACTAAAAGCTCACTAAAACCAATCAAAATGTTTCTGAAAAAGAATTTCAGCCAATGACATTTTTTATGCTTTTGAAGGCAAGAGACCATGATAAGACAGCATAGGTTATGCAAATAAAGTGGCAAATTTGAATTGAACAAGGATTAAATGTGTGCAGTTAACGTGTTTTCATGCATCTTTCCAATGTACCGCCTACATATCTGAATGAGGACCTTCCTTTTCTTTTCACTTATCAAGACAACCAGTTTTCGTAACAACATGAAGGTTTCACGTCATCCCTCATGGCCATTGGACATGCATGTGCAACCTGATTCATCCTATAACCTCAAATTCCTTTCCTAATCCAGAGTTGAAACTCCATCATTCACCATTTCCAATATATTTTTTGAAACAGAGGATAAGCATTACTAGGTGTCAAAGTAGCATCCCGAGAAAGAATTCTTAACAAAACCAACCATAATTATATAAAATGGTGTCAATTTGCCAGTAGCCATGGTGTTTTTGTAATTTGTTAGCCAGTGTTGGTTCAGAATGAGCAGGCCTTCAAGAATTAAGCCGCCATTTCACCAACACGACAATCAGTTTCTGAGGTTGTAATTACAGTTAAGTAATTTCTGACTAGCCTCCAAAGCCATATTACATGATGCTAGGTCAATTTCTCATTAAAAACATGTTACTGATCAATGCACCGGTAGAGAAGCATCAACTTATTTAAAATCCTACTCTAACTAGTAACTACCATCAAGACTCTCAGCTCTAACAGAATAGAGGTATAAAGGAGGGCTAAATCTTTATATCTTTTATTTGGTTACATCTGAAATAATGCCTATGAAAAATATTAGAAGGGCAAAATATCACAAAGAGCAACCAAAAGAAGAATGCAACATTTGGCCAAATACATCCAATCATTCTTAGGCAAATGTAGACAGTAAAATTCCTCCAATAACATTTAACATGTGAAAGTAAGGGAACAAAAATAGAATCCAAGGATGCTGACAAGGATAATTTTTAGGACTTAATTCAGCTGTACAAGCTGTATGATCAAATTCCATCAGAAAATTAACTTATTTAACCATTGATGCTTGAAAACTATACGTGAGAGGTAGTGGCGTGGGTTACACACCACCTTGAAGCTACAGATCAATTAAAACATATGAATGGGAAAATAACATAAATCTTCAGATAATGAGCGTTACCAGGTATCAGAAACCAAAATAGACTTGCAGAAAATAGATCAGCATGTCATGCTTACCTAGTCCAAGAATTAGCAGTAGATAGCTCAAATTGATGATTAATGACAGGTCCAGTGCTTCCATAACTTAGGCCATTCTGAACAGTTTCCCCATTAGGCTTCAGCATAGCTTGATTATCAGGATTTGATATTGGCCCAAACAAAGTTCTTGGCAACCATGGACCATCAGGAATTGCAGGCCCAGATGTAACAATCATTCCACCATTCTGATAATTCCCAAATAGAACATGCTGCTGAGGATGAGAACCAGAAGAGGTTTGCTCATCCTTCTTGAACAATGAAGCCATTGTTTTATGAGGTACCTGACGCACATTATCTTCCTTGTTCGAGAAGTTCATCTCTGGATGCAGAAACCAGTTGGCAGGCCCACCAACTAAACCAAGACCATCCTGAACAAGAGGAGAGCTATTCCACATCTGCCATGTGCCATTGTCGTTTATGCTATTGGAGCTGTCTTCTGAAACACGTGACCGCGACAATGGAGACTCAATTGGTGATGGTTTGGTAACTTCAGAAGGTGCAGTTTTAGTATTCACAGCACATGGTTTTTCCAATCCAGTATCAGTCCCAAAACCCAGGTCCAGCTGAAAGCTATCAAGTGATTCAGAAACTGGTCCGAGCAAGGATATAGGATCTGGAACATAACAGGGGTCTTCAAAGATCTCTGATTCCTCCGGCAAAAATTTATGTGGTGACTCTCCCCTTCGAGGTAGCATGGAATCAGAGGATAATGGAAGAACTGTATTGCTAGTACTTGATCCAAAGGGAGATGATGGTAAACCGAATGGCGACTGAAGCCGAAAATCAATAGGATTGTCAAATGATTGTGTTGGAGGATGGCCAGAAAAGGAAGTGCATTGAACTTCTGCTTTATGCTTCCCGGTCGGTCTGCTTATCACACTTGAATTAGAGGGGGGGACAGCAGCTGGTGAACGTGCGAATAGTTGCTGCCATGACTTCTTAGGGGCTGTACACGGTTGAGATTCAATGAGCACCTGAAGCAGAACCAATGACATGAATGGGAATATCATAACAAACAATATGCAAACTCCCACTGATAATAACTGACTAATATTATCTCCACATGACCATCATGACAAGATCATGATTTTAGTTTACCATGTTGCCTATCAAAGAATAAAGATTTTTCTGTATCATATGACTGGTTTAGTATGTGTATTAGGCCACTTTGTCACAAACTTTTATCAATGGATGATATAGCTCATTGCTGATAAGCATCCGCAAACTGATCTTTTGGAACAACTGTAGAAGGCAGTGACCCCCTCCAGAAAAAGACCCACCACGACCACAGAAAATAAATAAAAATAGAAAAATAGAGCAAACAGACACTGTTAAAACCACTTAACAAATGAAGCAACTTACTGGGCGGTTAGAACTCTTATCATCTCCATTTGCAGTTGGTCTTCCAGAAGCCTGGTCAGGTTTTACTATTTCTTTTCTAGATGCAAGGGTTTGAGCATTTTCTATAAATGAGCTAGGTTTCTGTTCTCTTGAAACAGTAGACGTGTTAGTATTCTTTCCAAAAAAACCACCTCCTGTAAATGCTCTAGAAGAAGATAATAATGTGCCCCTCATGCGATCCAAGTATCTTGTTCCAGCATTCCCTCGGTTGTGATTTCCTGAAGCAGAACCTTTAAATCCATGCCCCAGTTCTGTGCCATGAGTTTTCATACTTTCAGGTGTACTTCTTTGTTGCTCCCGTCTATCACTATCACTCCTCTTGCTTTGGTCACTTTCTTTCCCCAATCTCTTTTCCAGCTCCTCAGCATCAGAGTTGCTTTTACTCGATCCTCTGTCTTTTCCCTTCTTTTTTTCCTGGCGCTTCCTTTCAGATTCTTTTCTACTATCTCTTTCTTTAGCACGAGGAGACACCTTTCCTCGCTCCTTTTCAGCCTCCATTTTCTCGTCGCGTAATCTCCTCCGCTCCTCAACCAACCTTGCAACCTCCTCACGCTGCTTTCTTTCCTCCTCTTCCAGTAACTCCTTCTCTAATCTAGCCTGCCTCTTCTCCTCAGCTTTTCTTCGAGCTTTCTCTCCTCTACTCTCCTGGCCGTTCCCTACATTTTCGCTTTGATTATCCAGCATTCCTCTGTGTTCTGAATCGGGTGAAGCATCATCTCCGGATGAGCCAACCCTAAAAATCTTTCTACAAAGCCACATGATGCTCAATAAAAACGCTGTTAATGTTTTGCATGCAAAAATTAAAACATGTGAATAAGATTTTTCCGCCAGACAATGGTCATCATCCACACCAAATAAGCCACCAACACCCCTCTTCCAATTTGACTTTCCAGACAACGAACCACCAACCCAATTCCCATTCTCCAGCCAGTCCTGCCCACATATCCAGCCACTTTCTGACCAAGCCTTGCCATTCCACATCTTTCTGCCTTTGCAAAACAGATCTTTCAATATCCCTGAATTACCCATCCCTGGAGGGACAGGCAAATCCAGAACGGGCCTCTTCGAAATATGGCCACAGTAAGAGCACATGAACTTTCCCCCACCAGGATTCTGATCACGATACGCTGTCAAACAATTCCTACACCTCCGAGTAGCAGTCTTCCTCAATTTCTGCAGTTCAATAGCCTCAGACCTTTCCCTCTCCCTAAGCCTAGCATTCCTCCTGGACCTCCATGCTGACAACTGAGGCATCAGTACCTCGTACCAGAATAGTGTTGCCAAAAGAACTAATAAGCAAGCAAGTCTCGGAGACGTGATCTCAAATCGGAATGCTGGCGGCAAGAGCTGCGAAAGAGCCCACAGACCAATCAGTGGAATTACTAGCCATGGCAGCATGGTAGCAATCCTCCGTGACCACTTCTGAATTACGCAAAGTATACACATTATCCTCTTCAATCCAGGTCTCCCGCTCTTGAACACAACAAAGAGTATCAATCAATCGGAACTTCAGTTAATTCCTCTACTTCCGCAATCACTAATAAAACCCTAGCCTCGGAACTTCTTCCCTCGGAAATGTTCCGAACGCAATATCGATTATCGCAAATCCTCCAAACCCTAGCAAAACGATTTACGTGTAGCCACCTAGATTACCAGAACAAATTAGAAAATTAACAAGGAGATTTCTCCCGAGCACGATATTATTTATACCCTAAATAACACGAAACGAATAACAATCAATCACAAAACAAGACAAAACAAAACACAACACGAGAAATGAACTCCGGTGCGTACCGATGTTCCAGCCATCAAGATAAAAAAGTTTGGCGGCGAACTTCTCAGGCGATGATTTGATGATTTTGAAGGAGAGAGAAAATATTTGACAAGAAAAAAGAGATAAGAGAGAGAAACATTTCAGAGAAGGAAAAAAATGGTGATGCGCCAATAAACTCTTCGTATATGCGCCTTGGTCAGACCGGCCGGTCCGAAGATAAACCGAGTTGAAGGGATGTGGCGGTCGAAAGCAATGGTTCCATGCGGACGAGTGTTTCGTTCAAAAGTTGAAGGTCACTCTGATTGGTCATTAAATGAATGAGCTTGCTACTTCATTATTTCGCCTACTTATTTAAACATTTGAAACCTTCAGTTTCTTTATGAACTTTCTTAATTGTTATGAAGTTGCTGAAGTTGCATCAAAATAAATATAAATATTACTAACAATTTCATAATTTGGTGTCCAATAATTACCTTCTAAGTCAATAAATAATTATCTTAACAGAGATAAGTCATGTAAATTATTGTATAAAGGTGTAAACCTATTAATTATATCCATAGGTCATGTTAATTTTAGATGTGATTTCTAAAATATTCACCTTTTATAAGTAAAACATAAGAATAACCAAATTCATAATAATATTCGCAATACTATCAAAATTACTAAAAAAAACTATCAAACTTTTTTATTCTTAAACTTTTAGTACAACTTCGGTATTATACACAATGAAAAAACCGATCAGAATGAATAGTATCGTGACTAGTAACCTTGTCTTTTCGTAAACATGTTATTATACTTAGTACATCCTTAAAGCTCAAAATTGAAAAAAAATGGTTGAAGTTTAGACTTTTCGAATGTGAAAAGTGAAAAGTTTATAGTTTTTTTTAATAATTTTAATTATATTATGAATATTATTATAAAAGTGGCTAACTATGTTTATATTATCTCAAATGACTATTTTTTAGTAATAGGGTATAGGGCTGTGTAGAAAAGTTCACCCGACCGACTAACCGTTCCAAAACCATACTGAAGAAATGGTTAACTGAACCAATCGACTAGTTTTTCTTCTCTTTTAAAAACCAAGATAATCAATTTCATTTCAATTTTTATATCTTAAAGATCGACGATTATCCGACCGAACCACTATCTATTAATTAATTATATTTTATTAGTTATATTATAATGTTAATTATACTTTTTAAAAATAATAATTCATAAAACATTATTTTCCTCTAAATATTTCTCGATCTACTCTAATTTTATCAAAATAATCTTCCATATAGAAAAGAAAATTCTTTTAAAATTGTTGAAAATACAAAATTTATCATAAATTTTTTATGCTATACCTTAAAGATATGTAGAAAGCGACGGATCAAAAACATTTAATGCTCAATATTGTTGTGAAGTTAGGAGTCAAAGGGAAGTCGATCTCTGTCCAATGGATCCCTTTCTATTTGTCTATAAATACAAAAGGCCTCACATTCGAGAGAGGTAACGAGAATTACAAGCGGTCTTACTTATAAAGCAAGAGCAAGCTCTCGATTTAAATATTTAAGTTCTTACTACATAGATAACATTCTGTATCTTGAACTTGGAATCCAAATTTGGTTTCTTGAACTTGGAATCATAAGTTTCTTAGACTCTTGCTAATTGGATAAAACTTGAAAATCAATCCAAACTGTTAGATTGTTTAGAGTTTGATAGATTCACTACAAGAAATTCACCGTACACCGACGGAAAATTCCGTCGGTAAACCGCGAAATTCCGTCGGTAACAAAATTACCGACGGAATACCGACGGAATAAATGCGTCGGGTCAGGCTTTGTCGGTAAATATTACCGACGGAATATTCCGTCGGTAATATTTACTGACGGATTGCCGACGGAAATAAACCGTCGGGAGATTGTCGCCGGATATTCTGTCGCAGAGGAGGAGGAAATTTAAAATAATTTTTAAATAATTTTTTTCTTTACCGACGGAATTTTCCGTCGGTAAATTTAAAATAATTTTTAAATAAATTTTTTGTTTTTATTTACCGACGGAATATTCCGTCGGTAATGTTAATATAATTTTTTAAATAAATTTTAAGTTTTTTTACCGACGGAAATATCCGTCGGTAAAACGTCGGTAGATTTTTTTTTTTCGATATAAATTTTTTCGTTTTTTTGTACCCAGTTATCGACAACCTGCAATTTTTAACCAACCAACACATCACATATATTTAACCAACCAACGCATCACATATAACGATTCAAATCAACTCAAAAAGCAAACCGAAATATAAATATATAAATCCTAAAATCCAAATATTCAGTATATATACATAAACCATAAATAAATAAATCATAAAGAGGTGGGAGGAGGGGTGATCGGCGTTGTCGTCCGGGAGGCTGTCGTCGGCTAGAGGAGCCCATCATCTCCATAAGCTTGGGTCATCTGCGCATTCATATATGCGACCCGCGCCTCGAGGCTCCTCCTAGCCGCCGACTCCTCCTCCGGTCGGCGCATGATCTCGGCATTGCTGCGGGATGGCCCAAGAGAGGAAGTAGAAGAGCGGTGGCGGCGTTGATGTAGCCGCTCCCTTCCTCGCCGAAACCGTAGAGCCGCTTCTTGTCCCGAACCCCTTCCAAACGCAGATAAATCGCGTTTTTATCCGCGTGGGGGCCTTCTTGGCCAGCAATCCGCTCCACCTCCGCCTATTACAATATAAAAAAAAGAAATTAGTCAAACTCGGAATTGTAGAATAATATTCTATATTGTAATTGTGTGCTTACATGAAGTCTCGCCGCCTTCATGTTGGAGAAGTCTCCACCTTTGTAATGGAGACTACGGAAAGTGTCAAAGGCGGTGGACTCTAAGGAGCATCCCCTCCGAGAAGCCTATTGATAACATGCATAAACAAAATTATGTCAAAAACAAAGACATAAGAAGCTAAAAAACATATAAAATGAGACTTACCGTAGGCGTGAGTCTTGCATGGGCCGACGGACCCTCCTTTGTGCTTGCTCATCCCGGCGCCCGGCTCGGGCTCGACTCGCGGCACTGGGAAGCGTCTTTGACTTCGGAGCACCTCGGCCGCATCCAAGTACTCGTTGAGGGCCGCCCACCTCTCTCGTGTTGATGTAGTCCGGTTTTTGAGGGCGGCCCATCTTCATTTCGTAGTGCCGGTCGCCGAACCTCTTGGATGCCCTCTTACGCCACATGTGGTGGGCTTGCTGGTCCCGCGGCCCGCCAATGAAAGTGCTTCGCAATTTACATGTTTATACATGTTAGATATATATAAATAAATGCTAAATTATAAGATTGTAAACTTGAAAGAAAAACTAACCTTAAATTCTTCAAAATATCGCTCCTTAATTTCGGGAGGAGTCGGCTTCCAAGTGAACCCGGTCGGGTTATTGATCTTTTTAAAACAATCAACGATTGTCGAGGCCAATCCGGATGGCTCAAGCAATCGCCTATTATTGAAAATTGGTTAATCAAAGTGAAATTTGATATATTTAAAATTAATAAAAGCAATTATTACATACCCCTCGGGTGAAATCTCGAAACATCGGCGGCTATCCACCGAGTAAGAGTCGGTAGAACCCCGATGGGGTCCACCCGACTTCGGGGGGACCGCCCCCATAGCCCGGATGTTGATGGGGGTGCTCCACGCCCAGCGGAGGCGATACGATCTGCCACGACCTGCGGGAGGCGCCATGTACCGAAAACAAAGAATAATCATTAATCGTTTTTGGCCGAAAAAAATAAAATAAAATTCTTTTAAAACCTGTAAGGTGTACTAGTCATCACTAAATTCCTCATCTTCGATGTCGGAACATGTTCTTCTTCATCATCATCTCCTTCGTCAAAATCTTCCTCATCGAGTTCTATTGTTTGACGTGGATGAGATAATGTTATATCGGGTTCTCTTGTCGCGTGGTTACATGCGGTGGGTTTAGTATGTCATCTTCTTGAAATGCTTCGTCTAATGAAGATTTAGTTGGCAAATCTATCTTAAATCTCGGTTTAACTTTACATACTTCCAACCATGCCTTCCTAGATTTGTTCACACTAGGATATGAGCGATAATACACTTGATGCGCTTGTGATGCAAGGACAAATGGTTCATAATTACTGCCGCGGTTTCGTTTGATCGATAGAAACCAACTTGTATTGTGGATGTATATAAGTCCCTCAGGGGTCGGGTCAAACCATAAGCACTTGAACAACATAGTTCGTTTTATTGGTAAACACGGGTACTCAACTTCACATATCTCCACCAATCGCCCATAATAATCAAGTGCATCGAACCATAATTCCGCCCTTGTATACACACTCCGCTATTCATAGTGGACTTTCCTACCCCATGTGATAAAGTATGAAACTTATATCCGTTCACAACGTAACCGGTACGTATAAACCGCTACTAATGGACCTTTTGCTAAATCCCGTATATACGGATTCATCTCATTGCAATAAGGGGAAGAAACCTAAAATCATAAGAAGCTAATTAAGAAAAGAAAATATTTTCGAATTTATTTAGAATTGATAAGCTCATCGTACATATGATTTGAACCAAGCTCCGAATTCCTGCTCCACCGATGTTTGGTAATCTTCATCTGATATATTTGGACATGCACGTCGAATTTCTTCCTCAAATAGGCTTCATTAAAGTTGGTTGAAGTCGTTACGTATATTACATAAGTTAGAAAATAAGACAAGCGAATTATAGAGAAACTCACTTGTGATATTCCCGTAACCTCGTCGCAGTTCAACAAGATGTATAAGTGGGCGGCATTATACTCCTTTTGATCAAGATATCTCATTGACTTCGCGCCAATTGGACGACCTTTTGGAAGAAATATAGAGGGGACATCTATGTTGTCGACCGTCTGGCCTTCTTGTTCCACTTCGCAATGCGAGGCATCCTCCTCACCTAGTGTGGATCGATCTTCAAAATAGTACGAGCGAGAAATTTGAGGCTTCTTCGCCTAAATAAGAATTGCATATGGATCCTTCCACACGAGCTTTATTGCCAACATATTTTTTCAATTTCCCTAAATATCTGATAAAGGGTGGTTCAATGCATTAATAATTAGGAAGAAAGGATATTGAATAGGAAAACGATAATATGAATGATATTATACCTCTCAAATGGATACATCCATCGATATTGAACGGGGCCGGCTAAACGAGCTTCATCGGCTAAATGCACGGGAGATGCTCCATGGAATCGAAGAAACTTGGTGGAAATATGCGCTCCAAGTTGCAAAGAGTAATTGGAATACTCTCGTTTAGTCTCCTCATATCTTCAATTCTTATAGCACGAGATGTTAAGTCTCACGAAGTATAAGCTCAACTCGTAATTCTTTGTCCAAACAAGGTTGTGGAAGAAGTTCACGAAATGCAACCGGTAGAAGCCGTTGCATGAAAACGTGACAATCATGACTTTTCATCCCAAACATTCTTAACTTACTCATGTCTACACATCTGCTCATGTTGGACACATAACCATCTGGTAGTCTGAGCTGCTTCACCCACGTTAATAATCGTATGCTTCTCTGTACGACCCGGCATGTAACATGCTTTCGGATAATGTCCGTCACTCTCGTTAAGCTTCTTCGGTCCAGTGTCTAGCACAATATGTATTCAACTCGCCCCTAGACTTCGGCGTGTCTTTGGTCTTTCCTGTCACATTTAGGACAGTGTTGAACACATTATCAAACACGTTCTTCTCAATGTGCATGACATCGAGATTGTGTCGAAGCAACAAGAATTTCCAATAAGGAAGATCCCAGAATATGCTTCTTTTCTTCCATCCCGTAACATTTTCTTTAGAGACATATTTGTTAATACCATCGTAGTCTTCGGTGACTTTCACAAAACCATAAGCTTCAATTTGACTAAGTATATATTCTCCTGTTCTAATGTCAGGGGGTGAACGTGCTACAACTTTATTTTTCAGGAAAGCCTTCTTATTTCGTCCGAAAGGATGACTTAGTGGTAGAAACTTTCTATGATTGTCAAACCACGACATCTTACCACTCTTCTCAAGATAAAATGCATCCGATTGTTCCATGCCTTTGTGGGCATGCGAATTTCCCATTGTACTCCATCCGAGACAACATTGAGTAGGCCGGAAAGTCGGATATGGTCCATAGCAAAGCGGCTCGCATATTGAAATTTTGCTTCTTGGAAACATCATACGCAGACACGCCATGTTCCCACCAGGTTCAATAATTCGGCTATCAACGGTACGTAGAAAGACATCCAAGTTATCTTTTGGATTTCGAGGTCCGAGCACCAACACCATGAGAAACATGAATTGATCTTTCATGCACATGCCAGGGCGGCGGATTGTAAGGAGTTAGAATAAGCGGCCACAAAGAGTATTGTTTTCCAAATTGAGTAAATGTTTGAAAACCGTCGGTAGAAAGACCTAATCTAACATTGCGAATCTCCGAGGCAAAATCGGGAAACGTCGAATCCAAGTGCTTCCATGCTTGGAGAGTCTGCGGGATGACGCATCACTCCATCGTCCATCGATGAAGCATGCCAACGCATATGAGAAGCGGTTGCATTAGATGCATACATCCGCCGGAGTCTAGGGGATACGAGGAAAGTAGTACATTTTCTTAGCGGCCACTAATTTTTTCTTCCCTTTCCTACTAGATTTCGGACTGTAGTCTAAATATCGCGAGGTACCGCAAAACTTACAACTCTCCGAGTTCATTATCTTCACGCCAATAGATCATGCACGAATTTGGACAACGATGAATCTTCTCTACCGGCAACCCCATGCCACTAAGCAATCTCTTAGACTCGCTGAAGTTATTAGGAATCAAATTTCCTTGGGGAAGCATATCCTTAATCATTTGACTCATCCTGTCATAACCCCTTTGCGACATATGATTCTCAGCCTTCAAGTTCATCATCTGAACTGCTGCAGACAATTGTGAGTAGGTCTCACAACCAGGCCACAACTCCGTGTCGACTGCCTGCAACATTTCATAGATCTTGTTTGCTTCATTATTTGGTGACTCCTCAATATCCGCATCATTATAATTTGGCCCAAAGATGATCCATTACCATCCTTTGATAGGAGGTCGACGTGTCATTTTGTACATTTCTCGTAGCTTGTTCATTTAGGGTTACGTGTTTCTCCCCATGAGATGACCAAACTTTATAATTTTTAACGAATCCCTTCATATAAACGTGCTCTCTTACAACTTGTGTAGTCAAAAACACCTTATTCTTACAATTTTTACACGGACATCTAATTTTTTCCCCGTCCATATAATTTGCCTGGCTACTTGCCCAATCAATGAAAGCCCCAATGCCATTCACAAATTGAGGATTCAATGAACCGTCTATTGTCCACCGTGTATACATCCACGAACGACTCATTAGCTCAAATCCTGATTGTACGAATGGAGAAACAAGTTGATTATCAAGAGAAGTTCGACCTTGGTATGTCTTTAGTGAGAAAAAATTGTCTGAAATTTGTTGTCATTTGACTCTTATAATCAATCAACTAATCAGTGCTATTTAAATAAGATTGTTTAGTTGAAATTTTTTTATGGATTGTCAAGTGTAGGAACTAACAGTTGATTTTTTATGTAAGAAGAAGAAATAGGACATTAAATTTCAATTCTTATATCTTTATGCAAAAGGGATCCAAAATTAAATAAGTAAGATGAAGGGTATTAGTTCTTAGGTTCTCATCATATCAATCTCCTAATTTAACATTCTTATACTTAAACAATCAAAACAAACAATCTGCGAAACATAGTTAGAGAAGTTGAGCTACTGAAAAACACCAAAACAAGAGCTAGAACGTGACATAAATTAGCCACCAAAATGAATACAAAAATTAGCTCAACAGTTTGCGTTAAAATATCAGCCAGTTAGTTTGAGGATTGTTTGGGTAAGCTAGGCGACATGCTAAAGTTTTTCAAGCTGTTTGTGGCGTATAACTGTGTTTGTATTCCTCTTTCAACCAATTACGTAATGATGAAGAAAATCTTTGGGATGTTATTCTAAATTGGATTTGTTTGGACCTATGAAAATATTTTACTGATCGTTATATATTTATAAATTGGTGTGCTTATAACAAAATAACTTTCTAACACATAACAAAAGAACTTAACATTCTAAGCTAATTTAAACAAAATACTCAAATCCTAGTAATAGCTAAAAAGGAAAAACCCAAATGCATATTATACTATATCAAACGAAGTATAGTCATAACCAAATTCATATTAAGATATATGGTTCGTATGACCATGATTCCTGACACAAGTATCAAACGAAGTAGCAAAGATTCCAATGCAATATGCATATCATAAGTCCTGTAATCATTAGATAGAAATCAACGGATAATATTCCTCCAGTTCGAAGCAATCACATTATGATAGAATAATGTAACACGCAATTATGAAAGTTACTTACAATATGCAAGAAATTAGAATCACATTTATCATAATTATGAATTAAAACAAGAAAATCCATCCAATTGCTATCTTTAATTGTCTAAAGCTTATCTCTAATCTCAAAGCTTTACTCAAATGACAACAAGCCACATTATTAAACAAATTTCATTATTGTGCAACGTATTAAGCATTTTTGAACAAAGAATTAAGCATCACAAAAGTAGTAGGGTAACCTGGAGAGAGAGGGGCTTCGGCGAGCTGCGCGCGGCGAGCGGCCGGCGAGCGATCAGCGGCGAGCGGCGAAGCGAGCGGCCGCGGCGGCGACGAGCGACGGACGGCGGACGAGCGGCTCGGGCGGGCGGCGACGGACGGCGCGCTCAGCGGGCGGCGACGGACGGCGGACGGCGACGCCCGGGCGGCGGCGGCGACGGACGGCGGCTCCAGGCGGCGGCGACGAGCGAGGGAAGAAGACTGCGTTGTTACGTTTCGTTCGCTCCTGCGCCCGTAAATTAATCTAGGGTTTACCGACGGATTTACCGACGGATCCGTCGGTAAATTATAAAAGATTTTTAATCAATTTAAATTAAAAATTCATTTAAAATAAATCAAAATAAATTTACCGACGGAATATTCCGTCGGTAAATTTAATTAATGATTTTCTCAAAAAATAAATTATAGTTTCGATTTAAATAAATCAAAATATATATTTTACCGACGGAATATTCCGTCGGTAATTAAAAAAAAAATAATTGGCACAATTGAAATTTGGCGACGGAATATTCCGTCGGTAAAAATAGCGACGGCTTTTTGCCGTCGGTATTCCGTCGGTAAGTTTAACAGTCATATTCCGTCGGTATTCCGTCGGTAAGCCGACCCGTGTTTCTGTTCCGTCGGTAAATCCGTCGGTAAATTTGATAATTTTTGTAGTGATTGATAGTTAGTTGTTTGATATACTTGTTTAATAGATAGATTGTAAGATTTGGAACTTGTTAGTTAACAAGGAAGATAGTGAAAGATCTACTACAAAGGCCGATAGTGAATGTAGGAGTTTGAATTTCCGACCTACTAAAGTTTTCAATATTCTACTCCCTCCATCCCACCGAACTTGTCCATTTTCTTTTCGACGCGGTAATTTAGGAAAGTTGTTGTAGGTTGATAAATGTGCAGGACTCATACATTAATTAATAATTTAGAATTGGTTTGTGAGGTGAAGGTGTAGAACCCATTTAATTAATTAATATTTTTGAGTTGATTTGAGTTATTAAAGGTGTGAGACCTACTTTTTGGAAATTGGACAAGTTTCGATGGACAGCTCGAAAAGGAATACTGAACAAGTTCGGGGACAAAGGGAGTACCTGTTATCTTACTCTGTTTTATAATCAATCAGACTGAACATTAACCTCCAACACTATTATAATCATTGTTTATTAATAAGGTTTTTTATCGGTAAGTAGAGGGCCCACTATTTCGCACGCACTGACTAATTATGACTCTGTCAAACCTACTTTGTGAACCGGATGATTCATGAATTTTATCTAGGATTCGGGTCTAATTTCAATCTAACTAATTTCAATCTAACTGACTCCATATCTCAGTCCAAGAAAATTCCATTAGGTGTATGAGTGTATCTCCCATACACTTGAGTTAACGTAATGGGACCAATTCTATATATAAAAGATAAGGGACCAATACGTCATACCCTCATACTTTGAAGACTAACAAATCCAAATTGTCTACTTTATTTTTTTATATAATCCGGAGCAACACTTCCAGTCCCAAATTTACAACTCTCCTTGTCAAAACTAGCATCAGCGCGCGTCTAAGTTCAACTATATATGTGACTGTTATTTCGTAACGTTCAAATTTAGGATTTACCAATAATAAATTAAAATTACAACTGTCATTCGAATTCTAATCTTATAGTTGAATTTGAATTGAAGCTCTAAGTTCTTATTCAATGTGACGAATCTGGACAGCCACCTTCTGTCAACGGAAGCAAATCTCTTAAATACTAAGTTATTGCATGCTTGAAACATAAATTCGAAGTGGGGCGTAAGATTTAAACCGAGACTAAGGTAAAAATGCCTTTGTACCGAGTCGATCAGTTTTGACTTTTAGAAAGTTAACGCGCGGTTTCGTTTATTACATATCACCATGGCTTCTAATTCATGATTGTTATAATTAAACAAGTTTTTACAAAACAAGAAAATCGAAGTTGTATAGGTTTTTGGCCGAACTGGATACCTATTATTAATATATTGCGAGTATTATTATGATCAGTTGGAACAAGTAATTTTGCAAACCTTTGATCAGTTATATTATACCATCTCAAACTTGTGGGTTAAGGCTTAATGAATTCGACACATGATAAGCGCAATTGGGCCTTCTCTCGTCTGAGACACTTCTATGCCACATTTGTTATTTATATAGGTCTACCATCTACATTAATAATAAATCAGTCATAATTTTGGTTGCATAAATTTGTCGAGTTTTTCTGTTAGGTTCACGAGTACACATCAACTATGTGGATTATATAAATTTCTAGCATTTTGATCCTCTTATAAGGTTTCAAAAAAGGAGAGAGTTATTCAAGCTTTTATTCAGACAACAAAATCAATATCAATTCGATATGATATGAGACAACAAAAAATGACTCCTGACCATTCTACACGTGATCCAAACAACTCATGAACGTGAACCTAAGAAATCATCATAGACATACTCTGATGACCCATTTGTCATTTGTTCTTGTTCGTTCCTTCCCATACCTAGATACTCATTGCAGTTTCTTTCCCAAAATTTAAATCAATCATTATGAATCACCACGACGTCATGCATCCTCAATATATATTTACACATTAAACTCCACTCTCAATATATCAAATTCTTTATTGCAAATTGCTTTCATTTAACTAATCATTAAGATGTCATCCATACACTCTACATGCATTAAACAACATTAATGTTGCAAAACACCATTTGGAGCGGAGAATTTGAATATCTTGATTTCAAGTGGATGTATGTGTGTGAATGGAAAAGGGAGTTATCATTTTCCAAAGGTGAGGCGGACATGTCAATCATGTCTTAGAGAAGCTGGCTAGCTTTCCATATTAAGTTTGCAGTTTACGTTTGACAGATGAAAATATGGCCTTAAATTGACTTACCTAAATTTGGCCTTCGGAGAGAATAATGAATCCGACATTCCATTTGCGCGTGTCTGTGCCCGCTTCTTCCATACACATACACATACGTATTAATCATAATTATCCAAATTTCAGTAGCAGGGTGAACTCAAATTATAAGTTATTTTAAATTTTAAATTAGGCTGAAGCAATATTTTAATTGGGTTGGATTATAATTAAGTTATTTTAATAAATTCAACATAAATTAATATCAATATATAAAAAATTCACTGGACTGAGCCGGTGCAGTCGGTGAGAACATCTGCCCATACATATACTCCCTCCGTCCCACTAGAAACGACACGTTTCCCTTTTCGGGCCGTCCCACTAGAAACGACATGTTTCCTAAAATAGAAATATTTATCCCAACTTAAGTTTTTGTTAGTCACTAATTAACTATTACTCACTACGCTTAACACTAATCTAACTTATCTAAATTATTTACTCTTTTCCACCTAAGCCTAACCCTAGATCCCTCATTATTTCTCCAACTTCTCTCTCTGTTCTTGCGCCGCTTGCCTCTCCGTTTCGAACTCTCTACTTCGCCGCACCTCCGTCCACCGTTCGCAACCTCTCCGCCATGAAGAATAGCACATCCAGATCTGAGACCTATGACGGAGATTCATCCTCGGCCCCCTCCGCGATTTCTCCCCTTCCATTGTCCGGATCTGAGACATGTGAAGTTGCGCCATCATCGCCCCCCTCTGCGATTTCTCTCCTTCCATTCTCCAGATCTGAGACATGCGAAGCTGATCCTACAGAGCTAGATCTGTCTGGATCTGAAACGGGCGAGATGTCTCCGTCGGAGGGGGAACTACGATAGCCTTTCTCAGTTGATGATGAAGTTTCGTACAGATCCTAAGAATCTAGATCCTGAAATCCGGGATGCTGACAAACGGTGAGTGGAGAAGAGCTCGTCACCTCCTTCTTGGAGCGTGGCTACTTCAAGAAGGTGAACGTACGGTTCCCGGAATCTTTCAATAAAAAGTTCCCGGGTGCGGAGGAGGAGCATAACTTGAAGAGACGGAGATACAAGGACGCGCTTGAGAATTAGGCATATGGACCGAGAATTAGAATTGCCTCTGAAGCCTGCAATGATCTGGTGAGATCTTTCCTATAGTTGTTTGAAAATCAGCATGCTTTTACTTTTTTAGTTGCTTGTTATTGTGGTAGGAGGGTGATGAAGCTTGAAATGATAAGAAATGTGCCCACACTTAGGTTGTATTGGTTATTGACATTGTTATGATGACAACTCTAGTGCAATTTGGCAATTACTATGACTGATGAACTGTCCTAGATTTGTTATTGCTTATTGTTGGTAATAGTCCTATGAATTTGTTGGTAATTCATAGCTGTTTGTTGGTAATGTTCCTGGATTATTACTTGAGATCTTTTTATATTTCGTATAATCCATAGTTGTGTAGTTAAATATCCATAATTGGTTGTTGATAATCTTACTGGAGTATTGCCACTTATTGTTCTGTTAGCCACTTATTGTCTTGTTGCATATTTTGCTCCATAGTTGCATACTTCTACATAGCTACTTTGCTGCATAGCTACCTTGTTGGTAATAGTTGGTGATAGTCCATAACTGCATACTTTGCTGCATACTTGTGATCTTTAATGGTTGGTAATAGTCCATAGTTACTTATTATTCTGCTAATGCTATCTGTTAGTAGTCTCATAGCTGCAAATTTTTATGCATTTATTCATAAACATAAATTACAACATCTACAACTTAGAATTAAAGATGCATTCATTCATAAAATAGAAGATATAGAACTTTACAACTACACAACTCTTGGTTTATGTAAACAAAAACTTTGACATTGTCCCAAGGCTGCTATTTACAAAATATTAGTTTCATAAGCCTTGACAAAATGAACATTCTTTTATCATCTTCCAACTGTCCAATCATCCACATTCAGCCCCAACCTCTCCCTAAGCTCTTCTATATCAGTTAGACAACCATTTTCCAACATGTGGTTGATGCATTCCTCTGCCAAACTATTGGGAACTTCTAAGTCCATTGGAAGTGCTTCCCTTCTTATTAGGCTATCCTTCTTTAGGTGAGGGGTTTTGTAGCTGTTGTTGCCTTTAACCTTCATAATATTAATCATGCATCCTTGCGAGCTTAGAAACACCTTGTTTAGACTCACCGGTGATAGTTGTTCAAATGATAGAACAACTGCACTTATTAGTTGGTCCACATTGTAGCTTGATAGGTCTTAATTCGTACTATCCATATTCCGTTTATATTGGCGATACTTTGGCCGTTGGATTGCGTTTTAGTGTTGTTTTGCAGTTTCTTATGATGATGTGGCGGTGACGAGGCGTTGATGTGGCGGATGCAAATTAAAGGCAATATAGGCTTAATCCGGAAGAAATTAAGAGGAAAATTAAGTATGGAAAAAATTTGATATAATATATTTTATATTATATCTTTCCATACTTAGAAGACCTAATTCTACAAGGAGGGGATAAGCATATATATATGGGAGATTAGAGGCGCCGCAGACGATATCTAGATACAAACGCATGCTACACACCGAAATAATTATTGATCTTCATTCACGCAAATTCATCATCATCATTCGACACCATTCATCCAAACCGAAGCCGAAGGGAGAGAGATTGCTGAGAGCCGAGACCGACCGAGAGCCAAGAGAGATTGCCGAGAGCCGAGGGAGATCGAGACCGAGTATTTGATCATATTTTTAGAGTTCGAATTTCATAATTTATTCCGCTATTCGTAGTTAGATTTGGAGAAGAACAACATGTTCCTGCTTTCGTTTCTGTTTCCGAATTTGGATGCTTCCGTATTTATTTCCTGTTGGATGATTTGAAGACTTAATTTGGTATATTATAATTTCTTAGGTTTAATTTCGTTTCAATTCGTGTTTAGTTGAATTCGTAATAGTTTAGATTTTCGTGCATATTTATTTCTTGATTTTAAGCATGTTTTTGTGTTACGTCCCAAAGAACCGGGTCATGCCGCGGTCCGCCCCGATATGCGTAGCTAAGTCTTTTTAGGGCCGGCGAGATGTGAAACACACACCACCATATTTTCGTGAGACTAGGGCTTAAAATTAATCACTTAGGTTCTGAATTAATCTAGGTTAATTAATTGAATTAATTAATTTAGGCTTAATCACCCTAGGTTAGTTTAATTCATAGTTAATTTAGTACTTTCATCGTTTCTCGTGGGATTAGGCTAAATAAGTAGCAAATTGTTCTTAGGACAATTGGATTAATTTGGTAGGAGACTATTAGATGCCCACCATACGAGTAGGCTCCTAAATTGGGTTCCCTTATTTCTTAAAGCTGATTAGGTGTTAAATCTTTTGATTGCCCACCAACGTAGGTTGCATCTAATTTAGAGAAGTAGTCGTTTCAATGCCCACCATGGCGATTACCGAATAATTAAGGGGGAATAGGGGATATGTCAGTTTAATTACGGTGTCCTACAACTAATTGACTTAAGTGGATTAATTAATTAATAGTGTCAGTGATCGATTGTGAGTGTGTGTGAATCATCTTGTTGGACCCGTTTTATTTGCATAAGTTTATTCCGTTTTTAATTCCTGTTATTTACTTTCTTTGTTTTAGATTAGAAAATTTCTCAAACTTGTGGTTGCTAACCAAACCCTGATTGATAGGAATTTTAGGTCTAAAATACTCCGTTCCCTGTGTTCGATACCTGTTGCTATACTAATTTGAGTTCTAACAATTTTGCAGGATTATTTGGTGTAAACAACGATCACCATAGCTAGCTGTTTCAACTTGGATACTTTGAATTGCTCGAAAAAATCCTAGATCTAGAACATTAGTGTCAGAGCTATTAGGTGGCTGTGATATTAATCTAATATCAAACATGTCCTTGTTAGCTGCCTCTCTAAATTGGACATCATTGTCTTTGATGTGGGACTTAACATTATCTTGTTGTATAAAGATATGCTTGCTAGCATATCTTGGCCACTTTTCTCTGATTGCTGGTAGTATCTGCTCAAAAATCTAAAACTGAAACTGCATCAACTCTAAAACTGAAACTACATCAACTTTAAAACTGCATTATAGCATACTTAAATATAGAAATACATTATAGCAGACTTTAAGATAGAACTGCATTTTGGCTCTGCCTCTAAGATAGAACAACATTGGCTGAAGATACAAATGACATGTAGATACTAATGCATAAATTTTATAACTGCATACAATACAATACATGTAAAACCATATCAGTTTCTATTACATTTGAAGCATACTTCCTTGCTGATCCGTACCTTGTCTATTAGGCAGACTTTAATCACATCTTTGGTAATAGATGGTATAGGTTTGGTTTCCAATGTGCCTGCTGCTCGATTCTTGCTTTTCCTTTTTGCTGCTATTTGTTGCGTGAAGGGAAAAATACCTATTTTCCCATCGAACAACACCGATCCATCTGGATTGAATAAAGGACGGCACACAACACACATAAACATCACTTTTGTGATGAATTTCTTATTCTTACAAGTTCTATGTGGCTCTGCCTCTCCGGGAGTAAGATAAAATCTGTGTGATGACCTAGTTATATAGAACCATTTTTCATTTATATGTATAGTGTTTTGCATATCCTTAAACTTCAAGATTTTAAGATTCAATCAAACTCTAGTGCTTCCAAAGAAAACCTTAGCCTAAGTAACCGACAATTAGTAGTTAGGTCTGGCCTTATTGCACTAGTGTGGGCTTTGATCAAGCCCTTCTTTGCCCACCTACCAACTGTACTGCTACTACAATTCACTTCGTTAGCTAATTTTCTAATGGTTGATCTTTTATGTAGCTCGAGTTCTTGTATCAATTCCAAATCTATCGTTACTCTTTTGTTTGGTCTAATCTTACCTATCTTTGCACTTTGAAGAAAAATTACCTTACCCGCATTTTGTTGTTTCTTTGCATCAGCCCAGAGACGGCTCACCGTGCTCCGAGAACAATCCCGCTTGACCCTGACTTCTTTCTGCTTCCCTCTAGCTGGTTTTCCATTTTGGCAGTTTTGGAGCAAAAACTGGATTAGTTGGTTTCTTTGCTTGGTGGTCAGATTCTTGGGTGCCATGAGTGAAGATAGAAGATTGAAAAAACTGGAGTTGCTTCTGTGATGAATACTAATTCTGAAATTGTGTTTAATAGTGTGCTGAGAAGTTGTTCCAGATATGTATTTAAAGAATTTATTTGAATTTTAGATTTTTGCTTTTGACAATTGTTTTGGCGGCAGATTATGGGTTTGCTGATATTTTCATTTGAAATATTTTCATTGTGTGGATTTAGGCGGCAGCAACATAATTCTATTTGAAATAATTCTAGGTAGTAGGTAGAGTATGAAGGAATTAAGAATAAAATAATTCTATTTTAAATAAGTGGGCCAACAAGGATTAAGTATTTAACACAACCTCCTAAATTCCCGTGCCCACTAGAAACGTGTCGTTTCTAGTGGGACGGAGGAAGTACATATGTATATGCACACCTTTTGTAACACAGAGTTGGCATGCATTTGAGATGAAAATTGACCATGTTACCATAGGTACAGATCTAGGTCTAGCCATGTTTTCTAGTTGTTGTTTTTTTAGTTGTTGTTGTGGTGGTGGTGTTCGTAGTGGTATGACCAATTAATGGTAGTATGATTATCATGTTAACTTAATGCTTTTATTATTATTATCAACTTGATTCGATATACTTAGAAACTTTTGTCATTAATTCAAATTCATTTGCCTCAACAACTAGTTAAGTTAAGTTCTATAAGTAAAATAAGCTGCTATTACAACGAAATCGGTAAGTCGGAAAACAAAAACAAATAGAATACAGAAATGAAAACTTCGTCGAGTCGAGGAGTCGAAAATGCAGTCACAAATCGGATATGTTTCGAGGCTCAAAAATGCAGTCAAAGATCGTTGATTTTTAACCAATCCACATTAGCATTTAATGCTAATCTTAATTCCATAAATATCATAATTATATATATACACATTCGATTTTCCAACAATCTCCCACATGAGTGGAAATAGCCAAATGCATGCATGCAGACACACAACTCTGTCATCAAGAGACAATAAAGCATCATGGTAGATGACTTGTGACCTTGAACTTTCCTTAGTCAGCGCTATCGAATATACTGGCGGACTAGTAGACACGTGACCTTGAACTATTCCTCCACAGTGTATACTTAGAGCATCTCCAACAGGAGACTCTATTTTTAACACCATTTTGCAGTTTCTGTCACATCAAACAATAATCTCACTCCAACCCACAACCTCAAATTCATCCTCAAAAAGAATATTCTCCATATATTCCATTTCATACTACTTTTTCTATTTTTATAATAATACCCGTATATTTCTCAATATTACACATTAGACCCACAACAATTTCAATAAACAATTATATATGAAATATTTTTTATTATATAATTGAAAAATAAACAAATAAAAATAAATAAATTACTTGTGCTTTAAATAATAGAAAATTACATAACATGATAAAAAAAAATTACAATAAAAAAGATAAATCTGTGCACATTCTTTAGTAGCCAATGAAGATTAGTATTCAATCTTCGGAACTGGTAAATAATAGAAAATTACATAACATGGTAAAAATAAAATTACAATAATGCATTTCGAAGTTCAAAATGACCATTTTGATCTCTTATGTTATTGTAACGACGAACATAATCATTTATTGAATCTCGTTTATTCAACAAGAGATTTGGTTGTGGAGTAGTCTCCATTGTAGCTACAATTGGAGCGGTAATATCACGTTCATCTTCCACGATCATGTTGTGCAGAACTATACATGCAGACATTAAGTCCTTTAGCACTTCTTTCCTCCAATAACGTGTCGGACGTGCTACAATTGCGAAGCGCTGCTTGAGAACATCGAATGCATGTTCTACGTCTTTTCTACAAGCTTCTTGTTTTAGTGAAAAATGAAGAAAGAAAATCAAAAAGCTAGGGATATTATGCAGGCAACAAATGCAAAACTCGGGCATATGTGCGATCTTAAAACAATGAAGGAAGAAAACAAAATTCTAGCTATAAACTTGAACTCCATAACAGACCCACGATGTCGTGCACATGTTCAAGCTCAACAAGAACGTATATATGCAACTATAGCTCAAGAACAAAGCCAAGGAGATCATTTTGCAGCTGGTTATGCTCCTTACTTTAACAACATTGGAGGATAGGTTCCGATTTACACACTATTAGTAGTGTTTTATTGCTATCGTAGTGTTTTCTTATTATCGGCTATGTTATGTACTTCCTAATATTTTTCTATTACTATTATTGTTCTATGTTATTGTTCTTATTGTAACATGTAACCTCTCTTCAAATATTTAATTTTCTTATAATTCTTATTACAATATGTCGACCGGCCCCAAATATTTAATTTTCTTATAATTCTTATTAATCTTACTATCTATACTTTGCCACATCATAAGCTCGGAACCACTGGATTTAATCATCTTATGGATTGTAATATATTATGCTTGATATATTAATAATGAGACTAGATCATGCAGTTAAGGCATAAACATATCTATGAAATTTGAATTAGTATTGACTTTTTCTCAGCAATATTCTAGAATGTTTTTACAAAACCATAAAAAAATAATACTCCAAGCCCAAATAAAAATATGTGGCGTCTTTCTTCTTCTTTCTTCGCCTCTTCTTCTTTCTTCTCCAGTCGGCGGCGCCTTTCTTCTTCTTTCTTCTTTCTTCTTTCTTCTCCAATTCTTTCTTCTTTCTTCTCTAGTCAGCAACGCTCCATCTCGAGTAAAAGGGTTGTTTTGCAATTTTCACAAGTATTAAGCATTTTTCCAGTTCATGAACAATAGACACCAAAAATCCAGTTCTAGGAGAGAGAATAGGAGAATCTTCTCATTTTGTAGTTGTAAATCCAGTTCGGTTGGTCTTGATTGGAGATGCTCTTAGACAATAGCACTAACGATCTAAAGTCTCAACCTCGTCCGTTCTCACGTTTGTGTCCTTTACAGGTCATAGACAACCTCTTTGGATTCATAAGTGTCACATAAAAGCGGCCCTCACTTCTCACTTACATAGGTGATTCTTACTCGAGTATCCTGCCATTATCCACCTTCTCAAGGCATCCACGAATCATTAAAAGTCAAGGACTTAATCTCACCACTTGACCGATCACCAACACTTTCGAGCTCTTTTAGGGAATAGAATGATTGAGTGTGGTGGTATCAACAGACTCATATAACTTAGTTTTTCCATTGAACCAAGTTCATGGGATCTCCAGAGATAATCGTCAAATTGTGGATTTAACTCGCATTCCCTCTACGAGCTTATACATTTGATCTCGATTCAAACTCTTAGTAAGCGAATCCGCTAGGTTATCTATAGACTTGACATGGTCTACAGAGATAACCCCACTCATGATCAAATGTCTGACGGTATTATGTCGACGACGAATATATCTCGACTTACCATTATACAACCCACTCTTGGCCCTACCAATAGCCGCTTGACTATCACAGTAAATCATCATAGGTGGCACGGGCTTCGTCCAACATGGAATATCTTCAAGAAAATTACGGAGCCATTCGGTCTCCTCACCCATCTTATCCAAAGCAATAAATTCGAATTCCATGGTGGATCGGGCTATGCACGTTTGTTTCGTGGATCTTCACGACATAGCTCCTCCCCCTATAGTGAACACATAACCACTAGTAAACAACGAGTCTTTAGTGTCGGATATCCAATTCGCATCACAGTACCTTTCATGTACCGGGGGATGTCTAGAGTAATGCAGCCCAAAGTTAAGAATGTATTTCAAGTACCTTAGAACTCTCACAAGATATTTCCAATGCTCTCTACTCGGATTACTAGTATAGCGACTCAGTTTATTCACCGAAAAAGCTAGATCGGGCATCGTACAATTCGTGATGTACATAAGACAACCAATGACACTAGCATAATCATCTTGAGCAACATGATCACCCCTGTTCTTGCTCAAATGAACATTAACTTCTAGAGGAGTCTTTGCCGGCGCACTATCAAAGGCATTAAACCTCTTAAGTACTTTCTAAATATAATGAGATTGAGACAAAACAATCTCATTTGGAGTTCTTTGGATCTTTACTCCTAGAATAACATCAACAACTCCCATACCTTTCATATCGAAAGCTCTCTTAAGCATAAACTTGGTGTCATTGATGACTTGAATGTTTTGTCCCATAATCAACATGTCACCTACATAAAGACAAACAATTACAAACCCATTCTTCGTAGTCTTTATGTAAACACACTTGTCACATTCATTTATTTTAAAACCATTCGACAATATAGCCTCGTCGAATTTCAAGTGTCATTATAATGGTGCTTGTTTCAACCCATATAGGGATTTCACCAACTTACATACCTTTCGCTCATGGCCAGGTACTACAAACCCTTCAGGTTGTTCCATATAAATTTCTTTTTCTAAATCCTCATTTAGAAAAGTGGTTCTCACGTCCATTTTGTGAATCTCAAGATTGTACAAAGCAGCAATAGCGAGAAGTACACGGATAGACGTAATCCTCGTTACAGGTGAATATGTATCGAAGAAATCATATCCTTCAATTTGCTTAAAACCTTTAACCATTAAACATACTTTACGTTTATCAATTGACCCATCTGCCTTATACTTTCTTTTAAAGATCCACTTGCATTCTAAGGGCTTACAACCTTCAGGTAAGTCAACTAAGACTCAAGTGTGATTTTGCATGAATGAATCAATTTCACTTTGGACGGCTTCTTGCCAAAGTGGGTCATCGGGTCTAGAAAGAGCTTCTTTTATAGACCACGGTTCTTCATCCAAAAGAAAAACTACATATCAGGACCGAAGCCCTTAGCAACCCTTGCTCTAGTGCTACATCTTGGTTCTAAAGTTTCAAGATCGGCAGCTTGCCTTTTATGTGTAGCAAACTCTACCCCCACATTTTTAGAACTACTAGCAACTTCTCTTGTTTCACCACTAGAAATCGATTCAACTTTATCATCCTTTTTACATGGATAGATGTGTTCAAAGAATATAGCCTTCCTTGACTCAATAGTAGTTCCAACATTCATAATGGGCACGACCGATTTATGAATGATAAACCGATATGCACTACTATTCAGTGCATATCCTATAAAGATACATTTGACGGTCTTAGGTTCGATTGCAACTTGCTTAGGGAAAGACACTTCTACCTTAGCCAAACACTCAATGTTTCCTTCATTTCTACAGCTCGTGTGGAGTAACATCTCTACCTTTAAGATATATTTTATTTAACAAATAATTAGTCGTCGATACAGCTTCCCCCCCCACATGATCTGGGGCAGTCCAGAACTTATTAACAAGGCGTTCATCATCTCCTTTAAAGTTCGATTTTTCCTTTCAGCAACACTATTTGATTGAGGCGAATAGGGAACAGTGGTTTGATGAATTATTCCACTTGACTTACACAACTCTTCAAAAGGAGCTAAATACCCCCCCCCACATCTATCACTTCTTACCATTTTGATTTTACAATCAAATTGGTTTTCGGCTTCAGCTTTAAAGTTAATAAAAGCTTCAATCGCCTCATCTTTAGTCCTTAAAAGATAAATAGTACAATATCTCGTACAATCATCAATAAAGGTTATAAAGTACTTTTTACCTCCTCTAGGTTGCACAAACTTTAAGTCACACACGTCAGTGTGAATATGTTCTAGAGGCTTGGTATTTCTTTCTACAGAATGAAATAGAGACTTAGTCAACTTTCCTTCATCGCAAACTTCACACTTGGTTTTGTTAAACTCATTTACTTTAAGTAAATCAAATTAATTAATCTTTTTATCGTATTTAGATTAACATGTCTTAATCTACAATGCCATAAATCAGAACACTCAGTCAAGTAGGAGGAAGTAGCTTCATTTTCATTATTCTTACCCTCACGGGGCTCTTGGCAAATAGCCATTACAGATAGCTTGAAAAGGCCCTCAGAGAGATAACATTTTCCTAGAAACGAAGCAAATTTAGACAGAATAAACTTGTCAGACTCAAACACTAGTCTAAAGCCTCGCTTAACTAGTATAGAGCCGGACACTAAATTTTTATGGATATTGGGAACATGCAGCACCTCTCCAAGAGTAAGGTTCTTCCTGCAGCTCAACCTTAGCACTACAGTACCATAGCCAACTACCTCGGACGAGGCCTGATTTCCCATATTGAGCTTCCTCCCTTAGAAACTCTTGTACTTGGTGAAGCGGCTTCGGTCACCACAAACATGTGTCGTGGCAGCGGTATCAATATACCACTTCCCCTCATTCTCCACCACATTTACTTCTTCGGTGACAACAGCCGCAAGGTCGTCTTCAGTAAGCTCTATCTCCAACATGTTGGCTTGACGAACCTTCTTCTTCTTCGGCTTACGACAGTCCTTGGACATGTGGCCAGTCTTGCCACAATTGTAGCACTTCCCTTCAAACTTGTGGGCTTGCACTTTGCCCTTCCCTTTGGGATTGTTGTTTGAACGCTCTCTTTTCATTTTGTTGGAGTTTCCACCTTTCTCTGCGAGGTTAAGTCTCAGTTCCACGGGTGCTTTGCCCTTCCCATCTCGATTCCTCATGTCGGTCTCGATACGGAGCTTGATAACAAGATCCTCAAACGTCATTTCCTTTCGCTTGTGCTTCAAATAGCTCTTGAAGTCCTTCTAGTTCGGGGGAAGCTTCTCTATCACGGTTGCCTCAGTGAAAGCATCTGGCAAAAGCATTCCTTCAGCGTGGACGTCATGGATAATGAGTTGAAACTCTTGCAGTTGCTCCATGACCGGTCGAGAGTCCAACATTTTGTAGTCCAAAAACTTGGCGACAACTAACTTCTTGGTACCAGCATCATCAGTACAATATTTCTTTTCAAGTGCCTCCCAAACTTCCTTCGAGGTCTTTACATTCGAGTACACACTATACAAGCTATCCTCTAGTCCACTTAACAAAATTTTTTTACAATAATAATCAGAGGTAAGCCAATTCTCATAAGCAATGCGGACTTCAGCATTCGGCTTAGATTCACTTGGAGGTGCATGTACGTTCTCCCTCAAAATGGTACTGAACCCTAATATTGACAAGTAAAACATCTTTTGTTGCCACCTTTTAAAGCCGATACCTCCAAACTTTGGTGGCTTCTCGGCTGTTGGAAACACTCTAGACGAGTGTAGCGGTGCTGTCATCGTCGGGGTCGAGCCCCCCACGATACCAAGGTGGCTCACATTTCCAAAAGGGACATTATTCTGCAAGGCAGAAGACATAGCAGTGAAGTTATGTGCCGAGTTAGTGGCATTAGCACGGTTAAGTGCGATTCGGGCGTTAGTAGCTGTAACGCCCCGAAATTTTTAATATAAAATACATTGCATATCTATTCATGCATGTTATCAATTGTTTTAGTTCTGTAAGTCGCGTCTTAGAAATTAAAATGAAAATTAAAGCATCTATATTATTTTTCGTTAAATCATTTTTGTTATGTAAATTTATTTTGGATTTTGAATGTGTTTGTTTATTTAGAAATCATGTTAGAATTATGAAGCAAGAATAATATTTATTTATTTTGGATTTCCTAAACCTACTAGGATTCATGAAAGGATATAATATTTTATATTTGTTTGAAATTATTAGGAGATAATTTTATATTAAATTTTATGATTAAAATAGATATTTTATATGTGATATAAATATTTTAGGATAAAATCTAGTTGTGGTTATCCATATCCTAATTTATCTAGAATTGAATGTTTTATATGGTAAGTGATAGAATAAATATTATATAAAATATATAAGGACGAAAATAAATATTGATAAAATATATTTGATACCTTATAGGATTAGGGATATTTATATAATGATTTCTAGGCCTATAAATACCCCTTAGTCGCTCATAATATAACATCACATAAACTTTTCGAAAATCTGCCAGCATACCTTGCGAACTGTTTGAAGAATTATTTACGTACCTTCCCGGTATCACATCATTGTGAAATTTTAGGCAAAGCTTCCTAGGTATGTCTAGTATACTCAATCGAGTTTTGTATAATTTTTCAAGCATGCTAAGTAATTGTTTAAAATTTGTTATTCGTAACCTGCCAGTTTCTGACAGCATGTTCATGATCTTGAAAGGAAATTGTTTTACATGTGTTATTTACCTTGTTTTCGATCATGATTAATTTTAATGGGATATAATATATGTTAGGTCATTCATATTAAAAATATAGAATTTTTAGGATACGTGTACTATTTATTTGTTAATTTGTTTCTTGATGTGTCCGATTCTATTATGTCAATTCTTTGGTTGTTAAAATGTTTAGGTTTCATGAGAACAGAAATCTGTCCTGCAATTCTACCTTTTCTGCCGTGAGTACCAGGCCAAATGGACGATCTTATGTTACTTTAAAAATTCCATAAAAATTATAGAGACAAACTTTAGGATGTCTTTAAGATTTCTGTAAATTTTTGAAGTTTTTAAATAAGTCTTTATATTTTTAATGAATTTATACTTTTACACTACCGTGAAACCATGCATCAGGGATAGGGCTTAGGAAAATGTTTATATCTCACTCCACAAAACTGGTTTTGACTTGATTCTTTTTCCTAAATACTCTAAACACGTAGGGATATGTAGAAATATTTATTTAGTATTTTTAACTTATGTGTATGAAAGCAGTTTAATACAAATGTCCGGGTAGTCAGTCAGAGCATGCATTTTCGTATTCTGATTTTGGTAGAAACTATTCTGTATTTTATGAAGTTGTTACTTATCTATACAGATTGAAATTTTGATATGATATTTCTACGTATGTCTCCTAGATGTGTGTTAAATATTAGAATTTTTAAGATATGTTTAGTTCCCGAAGCTTATTGTTAAAGGTCAGTAGGTCATAAACCGCCTTCGTTGACGCAGTAGATACTGTTTTAGTTATAACTCTTAGATGACTTATTATTTTGATATGAAACCAAATCTGGTATGTTTGAGACTCATTAAGGAATCTATATGTGGAAAATTAAAATTTATGGAATGAATTCATGTTCTGTGGAATGTTTTTAAAATAGGTATTCTACACAAGTTAATATAGAACATTGAAACCTAGTTACACTAATGACCACATGTATATATATATATATATATATGATATTGTTTGTAACCTAATGACTATGAGGTATTGTTCTATATGTGAAATACGTACATGACTTTCATGAATCATTAAGAATTATTAATTTCCATGTTTAGGATCGGCGCGCAAGAATTAAACATCTGATATCCATTCTTTTTCATCAAGTCGAGGTTAAGGTGGGGAATGTTATCGTTTATCTTTATTATGCGTTGTGCTCGATATTACATGTGATTATAACAGGCATGAAAGGAAGGGTCGAAATCGGGCCCTAGGATCGAAATCGGATCCTAAATGAAATGAAGGGTCGAAATCGGGCCCTAGGATCGAAATCGGATCCTCTATGAAAAATCGGTCAAAATCCGGCCGTCAGTCGAAATCGGACTGTTTGAGAAGTTCATGTGGTCTGTGTGGCCGAGTATATCTTTGCATGATCTAATTTTCCATGTTTTATCGGTGTGATATATAATTTTGGTAAATGTTTACATCTCCCACTGAGTAGTCGTACTCACCCCATTATTTTAACATTTTTCAGGAAATGGCTCGGCCGATGCGTAGAGGTGTTGGTGGTGATGGTCACACGAGGAAAGATTTATGAAACTTATTATTGCATTAAACTAGTTTTATCATGAACTATGCATATAATTTTCTAAAACTAATTGTTGCACTTGCTTTTATTTTAAGGCTTCCGCTGAGTATGAAAATAAATTGAATTTTTTTAATGATTCTATTGAATGAAAATGTTTTGAAAGAGTTGAAATATGCATGTTAAGTATGAAGTAGCGTCCCTAGTTAATTTATGAAAATTGGGGCGTTACAGAGTGGTATCAGAGGTCTACTTTCCTGTAGACTTGTTTCATGTTATGCAGGAAATTGACCATCATCACTACCACTGCATCGAGCCGACGAGGTAAGTAAAGTTTTAAAGTCATGCAAAGTTTTTAAAATTCATATATTGCACAATTCTGAAAAAGACATAATTTTTCATGAAAGTATATGCATTCATGTTTTTAAGCTAAGCAATTTTCGAGGACGAAAATTCTTTAAGTGGGGTAGATTGTAACGCCCCGAAATTTTTAATATAAAATACATTGCATATCTATTCATGCATGTTATCAAGTGTTTTAGTTCTGTAAGTCGCGTCTTATAAATTAAAATGAAAATTAAAGCATCTATATTATTTTTCGTTAAATCATTTTTGTTATGTAAATTTATTTTGGATTTTGAATGTGTTTGTTTATTTAGAAATCATGTTAGAATTATGAAGCAAGAATAATATTTATTTATTTTGGATTTCCTAAACCTACTAGGATTCATGAAAGAATATAATATTTTATATTTGTTTGAAATTATTAGGAGATAATTTTATATTAAATTTTATGATTAAAATAGATATTTTATGTGTGATATAAATATTTTAGGATAAAATCTAGTTGTGGTTATCCATATCCTAATTTATCTAGGATTGAATGTTTTATATGGTAAGTGATAGAATAAATATTATATAAAATATATAAGGACGAAAATAAATATTGATAAAATATATTTGATACCTTATAGGATTAGGGATATTTAGATAATGATTTCTAGGCCGATAAATACCCCTTAGTCGCTCATAATATAACATCACATAAACTTTTCGAAAATCTGCCAGCATACCTTGTGAACTGTTTGAAGAATTATTTACGTACCTTCCCGGCATCACATCATTGTGAAATTTTAGGCAAAGCTTCCTAGGTATGTCTAGTATACTCAATTAGTTTTGTATAATTTTTCAAGCATGCTAAGTAAATATTATAATTTTATTTTATGCAAGTGAATTATGATTTCTAGGCCTATTTTAAGTAAACTAACTAGATTTTATGCAACATTGCATATCTATTCATGCATGTTATCAATTAGTTTTGTATAATTTTTCAAGCATGCTAAGTAAATTGAAACTTATTATTGCATTAAACTAGTTTTATCATGAACTATGCATATAATTATCTAAAACTAATTGTTGCACTTGCTTTTATTTTAAGGCTTCCGCTGAGTATGAAAATAAATTGAGTTTTTTTAATGATTCTATTGAATGAAAATGTTTTGAAAGAGTTGAAATATGCATGTTAAGTATGAAGTAGCGTCCCTAGTTAATTTATGAAAATTGGGGCGTTATAGTAGCGGCTGACATAGCGGAAAGAGTAGGATTAGGTACAGTCACCGGTGTCGAGACATTGTCGGATGAGGCAGAGGTGGTAACAACCGCGGCAAAGGTGGCGACGGTAGAAGCAGCGGCGGTGGCGGCATCAGAAGCATTGGTGGCGGCAGCGTTGGAGATGGCAGCAGATGAGGAAGACATGTTGCAGTTTTGTTCGTTTTCCGGTTAACTCCAAGCAGCTTAGGTAAGGTAAATATTTCGTCTTGCGATTGTAGTAAAATAAGCTGCTATTATAAGGAAACCGGTAAGTCGAAAAACAAAAACAAATACGAAAAACAAAAACAAATAGAGTACAGAAATGAAAACTTCGTCAAGTCGAGGAGTCCCTCTCCGCAAGACGAAATACGCCCCAGTAGTGCTCTCGATTTTGGCGTATCGTCCCCAAAGATAAAATGATGTTCGTCTCAAAGTTTGCAGCACCGCAAGATCGTCGACCTCCGGCGAACTGGACAAGGCAAGGACAGAACTGCTGGACAACTAGAGCTAAGAGAATGCAAGTGAAGATTTTGATGTTTTGAAATGCCATGCAAACTAGCCTATTTATAGGCTGTTCCAGCTAGTTGAATAATGATGGAAATAAAGACTGTCAATTATGGCGGGTAGTGGGGAAGGAAAGTGGAGAAAGTGGAAAGTTGGAGATCTCTACAAGTAGCCCACCAAGCCCAATACCAAAGTCCAACTGCCAAGCCCAATGGTCACCCAAAGGACCAATTGCCAAGATCCATGTCCAAGGACATGGACCAGAATCGGAATCGGGCACGGGCTCGGCGCATCACGCCGCGTATGAGGCGGTCGGCGAAAAAGCTCGCGCGCATGAGCATGTGTGGCCCAGACCCACCACATGTTACTTTGTTATCTCCTACAAAGTGGTATACTTAAATACCACAAAAAACATTACGCATTAATCAATGTGGGACATTGATTAATGTAATAAATCTCCAAAACCCGAATAAGGTAAGTTTCTTCACTTTAAGTAACGTATTAGTTTTGTCCCCAAACTTCGAGTGACTATTTCTCACTCACCGAAAATCGGAATCGAGAAATTAAGCACACTACAATTATCTACTTGAAACGTAGATCGACGCTATATATCTTAATTCACAAATCGGATATGTTTTGAGGCTCGAAAATGCAGTCAAAGATCGCTGATTTTTAACCAATCCACATTATCATTTAATGCTAATCTTAATTCTATAAATATCATAATTATATATATATATATATATATATGAATTCGATTTTCCAACAAGTTCATTATATAACTTGGCACAAGATGAATCTAAAACTGCAAATATGCAATTTTAAGAGGGAGATACGAAATAACAATTTGATTAGTAGAGATTTTTTTTCGTTAATTTTTGAAAAAAAACAACAAGAATTTTGAATGATTTGAAGGCAACTATCCACACCTTTCCGTGGCTATGCATAGTTTAATGATCGAAAGTTCAGATTCTATTGATAGTTTTTATTTAAAGACTACCATAGATGAGGTTTGGGTCAATATACAAATCCAAATATTAAACTATATATATGGAAACAATATTTATGCAGATCGCACTTTTGGTAGATCTAACAAATTTTCCGTCACTTTAAAACAAACAAACAAAAAAAGATTTCAAATCGAACGGCGGGTGAGAAATAAAATGGTTGCAAGGATATGCCACAATTTTATGATGGCGATATTGAACGCTTAAAGGCATAGGGATGCGACAAGCTATAATGATTGTACACTCACATTAATTAACTGTTATAATTAAGGCAAGAAATTGCATTTTAGTGGTTGATTAGTGTTGAAACAACGTCATTTTGTCTCGCAAAAGCGAGGAAAATCCGATTACGACCAATAAAAATCTAGTTCCCTTATTATTTAAACCCTTAATCGTATAAACACAATTTCATACCAAAAGTAAATATATTGTGAATATCGAAATATACCGTATGATCTAATATAAATATTTGTAATCAATATGAATTACGATCACTATGCTTTATTAGATAATAGTAGTATTAAACAATATTGCCGAATACGACACTAGAAATTAATATATTACGTCCCTTTGGGATGGCATAGCGGTGAAGGTGGGTGGCCCGGGACCGATAGGTCATGGGTTCAATTCCCACTGGACACGCTATATGTGTGGTTTGCGGCTATTTTGATAGGAGCGAGTGTTACCTGCGCGCACCAAAGATAGCGGCCGCGGGTTCTCGTCAAAAAAAAAAAAAAAAAAAATTACGAAATAATTAGATCGATTAAAGATTCGGGACAAGGCCTTTTCTTTTTCAACACAAATTTTCTTTGTTTGTGGACCCCATTCCAACACCTTTCTATTTATTCACCATTTTTCAGTCACACACAAACAAACGACCCTCCTTCTCTCTTCCATTTTTCCTACACGGATCAATGGGTAATTACAGGTTCAGATTCTCCGACATGATGCCCAACGCTTGGTTCCACAAGCTGAAAGGTATGAGCAAGCCCAGAACCTTAAACCACACGAAGAAGAAACGCTCTCCGCCGCCATCGCCGGAATTGTCAGACCAGAGGAAGTCGTACTACTACACTAGAGACCTCACTTCCCGACAAGATTCCCCAATCAAGACGACCACACCTTCTGACAGAAATCCCATCGCCGAACCGCCACGAAAGTCGTCGCGGAGAAGGCGGCGGAGCACCAACAGACACTGCCGCCCCCTCGTTTCCTCCTCCGTATCCGGTGGCTGCAGCTGCCGCAAACCGGAAGACTCGCCGCCGTCTCCCGAAGAATGCACGAACTCTGGTCCCGACCGGAGCTCGCTGTCGTCCGAGCCCGATTCTGTATTGACACAATATGGCTCGGACAGAAACCCGGGCCGTAGCCCCGATTTCTGGTCGAGTCCCTGCAAATGCGGAAACGACATCGTAATAGACATCGACAACGACGAAGACCGCCGCCGCCTACCGCCGATCATCACTAAGAAAAGCGAGATGACGAAGATTCGTCGGACGTCGGCGGAGTTCTCGGAGACGAACGCGTACAGTTCGATGTCGGTTAAGGTTGTGAAGGAGGATTTCATCGCCGCCGCGGCGCCGGTGAGGCGGTTTCCGGTGAAGGCGTCGTCGCCGGGGGTGAAGCTCCGAGTGAACTCGCCGCGTATCGTTAATCGACGGATTCAGGGGAGGAAATCGAATTCGCGGCGGAGCATTTCCGATAGCTTCGCGGTGGTGAAAGCGTCGAAGGATCCTCGCCGCGATTTCAAGGAATCGATGGTGGAGATGATCGTGGAGAATAACATCAGAGCGTCGAAGGATTTGGAAGAACTGCTTGCTTGCTATCTGTCGCTGAATTCTGACGAGTATCATGATCTCATCATTAATGTATTCAAACAGATTTGGTTCGACTTTGTTCATCTTCGCCTTAAGTAATTAATTCCAATTACTCCCTTGTAAATCAATTTATATATTTTATGTGAATATATATACAATATTAATATTAATATATAGTATGATTAGTTTTCATACTAGTCCTTATTTGATAAAGAGTGATAGAACTCATGATAGTCAATGCGTTTTGTTTGAAAAATAGAACTTAACTAATTAAACAGTGGAGATATCACTGTATTATACAAAAATATATATTATTTCCGTCTCACAAATAATGTCCCTCTTTTTTTCTGGGACGTCCCACGAATAATGTTCATTTTCCGAAAATAGCAAATTATTACACACAACTAACTATTCTTTTTTAAGAGTTCCATCACCTTTACTTACAACCAATCATTCTCCTTAAATCCCGTACCGGAAAGATAAAAAATATTATTTGTAGGAGGGAGAGAGTATATATATACATATCCATTATCAATATAAGCAGTTATTAAGCACACGACACCTCTTTATGAGTGTAATTCATCTAATGTGTGCTTTGATTAACAAATTTAGATTTTTCTCACAAAAAACTCATAAAAATAAAAAATCTCGTTAATTATATAATATATTTTATCTGTTAGATTAATAACATTTTGTTTCTTAAAGAAGGTTAAAAAAATAATGTTTTATGGTGTATATTTATTTAATTTTTTGATAGTTAATTTTTGTCTACCTATTTTGTGCTTTTTTTAAACAAGATATTTTTAATGATATAACTCAATAAAGAATACAGGATGTTACCAATGATATATTTTAATTTTGTATTGGACAAGTCATTTTTGTCATGTATCTTTTTCTTTTCCTTTTCATTAAATAATAGTAAAAACAATTTAAAGATATGGGCAAAACTTAATGGAATATGTAAAGTTATCCGATTAGTGATCTACTCGTATTCGTCACACTAGAGAATTTCCCCGTTCTTTTTTAAGGTGACATAATGATTAGCTGACCCCAAAAGTAGTCCTTCGAAAACAAAGCACTTCTTAAAATAATTAATTTACACAAATAATTTTTAAAATGATCGAACTACTTATAAATCGATCCTTAAATAAAAACATGATTTATATTAGTTTTATAGAAAGACTTAAGCAATAAACGAAAATATAATAACAAAAAATTATCCAATATAAAAGACGGTGGTTCTGATTCTTCTGAAGGAGTCCCATTCATATTATACGGTTAATGTGGAGGGGGGTTTTATTCAATTAATGTCAATTATATATGAACGGAATTTATTTAAAATATATTTACATTTGTAAAGAAAAAGGAAAATAATTTACTTAAAATTATAGATTTGGGTAAATTCGTTTAGGATTATGAGCAATAATATATTTTACTAAATATGCACACTAAAGTAGAGGCATTAATTGCTCAAAATTTCCGATTTTGATCATTCAAAATTGCAGACTTCTAAATTCTAATCACTTTGGTCTGCCTTGGGGAGATGAATTCTTTGTACTATATATATGTGATATAACTCGAAATTATAAATCCGAATCCCATAAAAAAATGTATAAAAGTGAATGCTTTTTGAAGTAAAAACTCTCGTGCGAAGATAAAATGTTAAAAATTATCTATAAAGTTGATGAATAGAGAAAAGGGCAATACCCTTTAAGGAGAAAGCTAGATTTCAAATTATTTTTAAAAAGTTGCTGCCTTAGTTTGTCTTGGTACTATAATCAGCTTTAATTAATAAGGTACTACTGCATTAGTGGATTACAAGTTTCATCTCCGGATATAGGTCTAGGTGTGAATATCATAATGTCGCATTCTCTTAGTTTTAGCAATGTAAGGTGTGTGACCACAAACCTAAGGACGAGTATGAGGTGTGGCATCCGAGTTTAAGTAGCTAGATCAGTGATATCGGTTTGAAAGTCAGTTTCAGTTTCAGTGTACAAACCTAAAGACAAATAAATATGATGATCGTTTGTCAAGTTCTATTTAAACCGTCCTCGGACTACTTATAACTACTATATATGAGATAATAGTATACATCATTGCATGACACACATACATTAAATTTTAGAGGGAAATTGAGAATAGTTAGAGAGAAAAGAAGCGGAGGGTATTAATTAAATTTATGTTGTAACTAAGTATTCGTGATTCTACTTAGTGAAATCCAATCTTTAACCTTCCGTTGCACTTCTTGTGATTTATTTCGTTTAGAAACCCTAAAAACGGGGGACTGAACCCAGCGGAGTTAACTTTTTCCATAAATTAGAAGGCTTAAGTAGTACAAAAGGCTGAATTATTCTATATGGGGAAAGCCATTATACTAGGGTTATAAAGCTTTCCAAGATTCAAATTTAACTAATAGTACTGCACCGAGAAAATATTTATTATATCAAAATTTACCCACGGGAAAGTCAAATAATTTTTCGTGCCCAACTGCTCAATTACAATGCTAACATAAGCTTTTTTGATTTGAGTGCAACTTTGTCTAAAGCTGAGGCGATTGTAAAGTAAAAGTTTCATTGTAGATTCCAAAGAATCAAAAATGAATTTCAACCATTAATTGTCAACTTCTTGGGTGGATGCGGGAATTGGTAGAATTCAATCTTATGACTTTTTAATAATGTTATAGAATATTTAAATACGAAGAGTATACTGACAAATTAATTATTAATATCTCTTGCACGATGACATTAGTTTGGACTTGGTATGAAAGTAGGGGAGAGTGAGCTATATATATTTCTTTAACATAATATAATTAGTCATCGGGGTGGTTTCATATGTGACCTGGTATATATATTTTTGTACCGTCAATACCCTTTAGATCGAGCTACGTACTAAAATTATGTTACTTGGGACAGAATTAGGTTACGTGCAAAATATATATATATAGAGAGAGAGAGAGGGGGGGGGGATAGATTAGGTTGATGAAAGGCCAATTATTTGAAAAGGTAAAGCGCTGATTGTGGGTGTCATCTCATCCAGAGACACACAACTTCATGAATCACATAATGTCAATAAATTTTAAATCCCATCAAATTTATGCAAAATATTGATCATATATATATTTGATTTTTCGAATGACCAAAGATATTAATAATGTCCCCAGAACTTTAAACGAGCGCCAGTAGCTGTCGGTTGAAAGTCATTTACATATTTTTTGTAAGATTATTGCTGTCTGAAGCAATAAGAATGGACACCACACTATCAAGTCTCGACTTTTATACGGACGTACATGAGGAATTACATGGCCAATTTTACCAAAGATCATTAAAATGGACACTTTTTCACTGAAAACAAAATTCATAATAAATGACAATGCCATCGACCCTGCTTTAATCATAGCACAAAATCATGGACACTTTACTATTTTCGTACAAGACATTTTGAAATGTCCTGCGTCGACATGCTAGTAACACATATTAATTTATCCATGTGTCTATAGATGTAATTAATTGCATGGACCCTAGACTTTTATGAATTTTTGTCCCAGTCAATATGCATATGGTAGTTAACCAGATAACTATGATATATATACATCGGCGGGATTTTGGCGAGATAGAATTCCTCTCTCTTTTAATTATTGGAGTAGAAAGACAATCCAAACATAGGATAAAATCGATTTAATATATAAGTGGTGTTTCCAATGTAAATATCTTCCAATATATCATAACAATACACCGTCGCTAATTACTTTTACGATTATTAATTCGATGTAATCCATTCTTTTCCGTAGCTAAATTCCTCTTTATTGCTTGAGATTTTTCTATTTTTTTTTGTGGGTAATATGCATAAATAATATTATACACACGCATAATCTTGTAATTCATACGTTTACTGACATTATTTTCCTTTCAGCTCAAATTAATTAGAATCAACAGAAACAGTTTTTCTTGAATAATCTGCAGTAAAAAAGCAAGAGTGTATATATTTCTTACAGAAGTAGTTACAATATATTGCAGCGTAATCAATTTTCAGGAACAGTTGCAGACAGAACTGACGAAGCATTAATTTTAAATTGACTTGAGAAATGAGAATTTTTAAATATTAATAGGATGCGCAGGTACAATTAATTAAAGAATAATTGCAAATTAAGGGACGGTGGGAATTCGATTAATATGTATATGGTCTGCGTCGGCGAGCCGCAAGGGAAGACCAAGTTGTGCTTTTATTTTTATGACAAAAATACAAGGAAAATATATCAGCAGTCAAACACACATATTTTTGGACAACATATACCGGAGATTCTGGGTTTTGCCCCTTAACAAAAACATCTCTCTCTCTCTTTCTCTCTCTCAATAGTTATAATAGCATGACTGGATAGTGTACCAATAATTGCTCCGGCATCTATTTTTGATGTATAAAAAAAGCTCTTATAATTTTGTTATGTAATAGAAATAGAGGAGATGTTTAATGTATAGACCCAATAAATTAAATATGGCTCGTGGTATTATTTTTATATGAATTTCATTCTCCGTTGGTGTTACGCTGTTAAATTAAATGCATGTGGAACGTGATAAATTAAAGAGGGTGGGGTAGGGTAGATGACACGTAAGTCTGCGCACACGAATGCGCTACTCATCTCACCATGTGCACATCCATGTCTTTTTATATTTCTACGGCGTCGAGAGTTTTGTCATAACGCATTACATAAGAGAGAGACATCAAATATTAATTACACAATCTTGATTTTTTTATATTTTCTTAATATTCGATTGGAGCTCCAATAAATAGTAAACCAGAAAATCTCGATCAATTTGTATATACTCAGACTCGATTAGTACTGACTGTGTTTTGGTGTCTGAATCCTTTTGTCTCATTTTTTAATCTCTAACGATAGTAATTTAAATGACTATATGATAATTTTAAAATTTAAAATCATAACTATCTAGATGAGAATCATTAAAATTAAAAAGGCAGCGAGACAAGAGCATGCCGTCACAAGAAAGTGGAACAGCTACATTATTTTTATGGAAGTAACGTCTTGAATGGAAAATCAAGGAAGACGCAATCTAGTAGCGTTGACAGCTAATAAAAGTACGGTGGAAGTATTTTAATTTATTGAGGAAATATTTATGAAGACTCAAGTTAAAGGTCAGGTTTCTGAGAAAGTGATGAGATCTTCGACTATGTGTCATTAGATTTGCGTGGGGTGTTGATGGCGACTATTCAACTAATTAAATGTTTACTCGTCAAGACAAAACAATTTAATATTTTAGAAATGTAAAGAGAATCTACAGCCACCGTCGAGATAAAGTTATCTTTTAATCCATCTAGTTTATTTCAGAAATCTAAAATACTCTCATGCATATAAGAAATAATGTTAATTGATTTTTCATGTATACGATTGCATATGAAAATAAATGAAAAATAAATTTAATCGAGCGACAATCAGAGATGGATACCTGATTTTATATGTTTTCAAATATTTTGTGTTTCGTCCTCCCGAAATTCCACTTATTTTTCACTAAAATTTAAGTTTCAGTTATCCTTTCTTGTAATTTTGGATCCATTTACTCGATGACAACTTATGTGATAATATCATATAAATATGTTAGGAAAAATATTTATGTGCCCATTAAAGGTACTTCAGACCATTTTTAAGTCATGAACAGATCATTTGTTACAATAATAATGTATTTTACAAGCTTGAATACTATGAATAATTAAGTCTATGATTTCGTGATTCGTTAATTATTTTATGGACCCGCCCCGAGTTATACCGAAATGAAGAAAAGATTGATTGATTGAACTTTTTAACTAATTGTCAAATCATTATAATATGTGACTTCTACCTTTCCTATCCCACTAACATGAGAATGATTAGAGAATTAATGATGCATAATTATATATGTAATAAGTGCTTCACACATATCTCACTTATCCATCCTACGACAATCGAATACGGGATTATAACCAAATCATGGAATGTAGGACTTTGAATTCACTCGAGTTTTTCTTTAATTGGTGAGTCACAGTGACGGAATTAGAACTTTTTAGTCAGAGAGTTGAAATAGACATAAGAAAGAAATAGTGCCGATAAGAGGGTTGAATGAAGTGAAAAAATAAAGGCGGAACAAATAATTTTAACCCCTATAAAGGCGAATTTCCAGTAGCCGGGGGTCGGCCGACCCTCCCGACTCCCTTAATTCTATCCCCGGTGAGTCATATTTTTAAACCAAATATTTCAATAGAAACCAATTAACATATGCATAATAATAGACGTAGAAGGAACAATTCAATTGGTTGTGAGTGTGTTAGTAATGGAAAATTAATGAACTCAGATAACACACTAATACTTTCTAGATTGATTTCATTGTAAAGCGCTTACGACTATTGCATTGAAGAAGAATTCACATGGAATTCATTCACAATTAGCATTGTAACACCCCGAAATTTTCTTATTATAAAATTAAATTTAAATAAGAAATTCATTTGCATCTCATGCATGATATCTTGTGGGTAAGTCCAATAAGACGCGCTCTAGGATTTAATTAATTGATAAAATATGATCATCTTATTTCTTTGTGCTAGATTGTTAATTTTATATTTTCTTTTACGTGAGTAGATAAATCTTTGGATTTTTGTTTATGTGACGCATTATAGGATTTACATCTAAATTATTATTTTAAACCCTTTTTTGGATAATTATGGGCATCTAGACTAAATCAATTTGTTATTTGTAAAAATAAGATTAGTTATAATTTTATACTATTTAAACTATTTACGTGAAGTAATTATTTTTTTTTTCAAAAACGAATATATGCATGCATATCTCCTTAATTCATAATCTTAAGCTTAATATTAATATTTAGATATTTATTTATTTACTTTTTCTGCGCCTTAGACTCTTTAGGTAGTTACAGATAATATATCATATAAGATCTTATCCTAAACATAATTAAATTTGGGATTAGGAATTATATATATATATGTCCCATTAAGCGATGCACCCCCCATGCTTCAACAAAATCTTTTTTTTTTTTTGCTCCACGTTGCACACTTCCAGAAAATTTTCTTCTCGTAGTCTGCATCGTAGTTTTGTTGTCAAGTTGCAGATTTTGATTTCCTCTCTTCTTCTATCAAAGGTACAATTGTGGTTTCATTAAATTGCATGCTCGTTGTGTTTGTCCATGGTATTATGACATTTATCTAGTTAAAAATATATGTGGAAATTTAAAACCTTTTATATGTATTTTAATTATTATTGCTTGGGATGAGAATTTTACTTGGGGTTACATGTACACTTCACATGTCGATAAAGAGGACATTCACAGAAAGTTTTTCATGCATGCTTTATGTTTTCATTTGCCTTCGTAGTATTTTATCTTAAACAAATTACCCAAAGACCTAGATGTGATAGGAAGGAGCTAATTTTAGAATTTTAATTGATCTTATTTTTGTTACTTCCCCAACTTTCCTGATGATACAGATAGCATAAATTCTTAAGCCTACAGGGTGTGGTTTTGTTGTGTAAGTCAGTTTCATGAGGGTAAAAGTTTAAGAATGTATTTAGAAATCAATAACTCTTTTGTTGTCAGCCATCGTGGTACTTTCATAATTAGGAAAAGGGGTTAAGTCATCTTCTAACTTTATTAGAGTATTAGCTGACTAGGATGCAGATAGGAAACGTGGGTGTTGTTTCTATAACGGTGTTAAACATGTGCTCGTATGATATAATATAATATATATAAATATTAGGGTTATTTTTGATAGCTAGTGGTGAGAGGTTTAGAAAAGTTTTAAGATTATAAATACTCTTCTATTTTAAGAATTTATCCGATGGTTAGAACTCTTCAGTTTTTATTTTTTTAACACCGGATTATTTTATCCGGTGTGTAGTTTCACATGAGAATTGGAAAAGAAATAGAGGTTGATATTTATTCATTCCACCTCATGCTAGATAATAAATACAAAGGAAGTAAAAATGGAATTGAGTTACTCTATTTACGTGGGCTTCATATCAGTAGTATAGTATGACCATGCAAAGCTATACCTATACCTAGCTTTGTGACTCGGCCAGCCTTACCTAGCCTTGTGACTCGGCCAGCCTTAATTGCCTTATAAATAGTAGATGCTCCTGCTCATTTCCTCCAGCATTTTCATACGAAAATTCAGCAGACTCCGAAATAAGGTAGACTTTGGAAGAATTGAGAAGAAGGTTCAGCTAAAAAACTGAAAAGAGGACCGAAGAAATTCAGCATAGAAGAACAAGGTGGGTTATATTTTACTTACGAAATCTATGCTTGAGTTATTAAGCTCTGATATTTATGCAAGTTAAAGTTTATGAATGTTCATGAAAATTGCTTCGCTCACTATTGGAATTGTGCATCTACTTGAGTGAAAATGGGTTGTGCCCATAAGTATTGAATACGATCGGATCCTGAGCTAGATGTAGCCAGGGTTAGTGTACACCAAACGTCCACGGAGTTAGCCTTGGGAGAATCTGTTTTTCCCAAGCCTAATGAAGGAACGAGGTTACTCTCGGTGAATATGTTTCCCCGAGTTTAACGAGAAGTATGGAATGCACCAATAGCCGAGGAAGAAAAGTTGGCCAAATGAAAGTTTTGGTATACATAGATCGCTTTCGATTTTAAAAACTCGTCTATGTGATACCGAAGTAGTGCATGAACATTTCATGGTTTTAAAAAGGATTTTCGAGAGGTTTATTATCACCGCATTACCCATCGAGTACATTAGTACTCAGCCCAAATGTTTTCAAAAATGATTTTGCAGGTCAAGATGGCGGTGTGGAGGTGACGGTGCTCGAGTTGGTCTCGTTTGTGTTATTGTACAAATTCCGTCTATTTTGAGACGTTTCCCTGTGATCGATATGTACGTTATGCTCTACCTCTCTTGTTTCTACCGAGGTAGTTGGATCTTAATTATATAAATACAAGTACTACTGAATTTCACATGTTTCAATTTCTTCCCCTTTCTTTCCCGTTTCTTTCACCCCTCCCCAGTCGCGCCCCGACCCAGTTGTTTTCCTTCGGGAATTGGGGCGTGACAGAGTGGTATCGAGCTGAATTTCTTGATTCTTTAAGGTCTCTATCGAGTGAAGTTCTTGGTCTTTTGACTTAAGGTCTTTGTTGTATTTTGCCGTCTGTTTGACCTCTCGAGCTCATTTCAACATGCTACTGAACTTTCTATCTACTGAGTTCAGTTGAACATACTACTGAACTTTCTATTCTATTGAGTTCAGCTGAACATGCTACTGAACTTTTTATTCTACTGAGTTCAGTAAGCTACTGAACTTGTCTACTGAGTTCAGCAGACGAATCCGGAGATTATTTCCAGGATATGCATTATCATTCAAGGAAGTCTAGATTTGATTCGCTAGACTTCAATGTTTCAAATGCAAATTATTATTCACAGAAAATCTAGATTCCGATGTTATTCAGTGACTCTCAGCACCCTCTCCGCTGCCATTGAAATTCAAAAAGGGATTTTCAAGTTGAAAATAGAAAATAAATGAGGAAATTTGAAATGTGAAATTATTGGTCGCGTTAGGGACTCGTGAGCCCTACGACGTAATGAAGAATGATATGGAAAATACCTTGTTGAAGGTGTGATTTTTACGGGACTTGTGAGTCCGCATGATTAAAGTTTGAAATGTGAATTCAATATTTTTTTAAGTCCTTTAGATGTGGTAAAGGACTGTCGGACCTCTGATGAGGCGAGCTTTTGGGTGTAGATTACACCGAATATGAATTTGGGGTACTACCGAACCATAACCGAACCGCGCTTCTTGAGTCGATATCGAACCGATTATTGAGCACCGAGTCGATACTGAACTGATTATTGAGCGTTACTATGCTGCCTACTAATGCTTCGGACGCTACTCGAATGTTACCGAACCATTCATCGGATACTACCGAACCGAACCCCTACCGAACCGCTTATCTACCGAACCATACCGATCTCCTCTCATCGAAGTTGTCATCGAACCCGAGTTTCACACAAACTCGGTAGATGTGCGCTATAAGAGTAATAACGCCGAGACGAAGTCGGAATTTGTAGAAATACTCGTTACATACTCCTACGATTTATTTCGTATTTACCTACTGAACGTATTACTGAACCGTTACTGAGTATTGCTGAACCACCCTACTGAGCTGAACTACTGAACCTTCCTACTGAATTTATCTACTGAACCTTTCCTACTGAACTTATCTACTGAACCTTTCCTACTGAACGTTCCCTACTGAACTGTTCTACTGAACTCTCTTCTCGAACTGTTCTCTATCGAATTTTTCTACTGAACTGTCCTACTGAACTGTTCTATTGAACTCTCCTACTAAGCTTTCATACTAAACTTTTCTACTGAGCTTTCCTACTGAACTTTTCTGAGCTCTCCTACTGAACGTTCCTACTGAGCTTTCATACTAAACTTTTCTACTGAGCTCTCCTACTAAATTTTCCCTACCGAATCCCCTCTACCGAACCTACTACCGAATCCGAACTCGCTATTTGATACGAGAGTAGCGCAGTGCAAACGCAGAATGGGCGTCCGGTGTCCGTTTTGGCTCCATAATACCTTTTCGGAAAGGGAATCGCGTTTCTGATTCAACTCACTACTATCTAGTGATGTATGGGCTCGAAACAGCGTTTGAGATCATCTAAGGCCCGAAATCAGCATTCCAATATTTTTCGAAATTTCAATTTATTTACGTTTTGCCATTTGGTCTTTGCTAGCAGCAATTGTACGTATTTGTAAGACTTCAGCCGCAAATTTTTTACCCTAATACCAATTTCGAGAATTTTTTTCACATCTCCGGTGGAGTCAAAATTAGCGTTAACTGTTCGACGATTTATCCGACTGCGTCACTACTAGACTTGAATTAGCTACTGAACCAATATTGAACTTACCAATAGCTTTATTATTTTCCTCCTTACAGCAGATGTTTTTCCTTACTTGATGTTTGATACTGGTCCCCTTAAACCCTACTGAACTACTTGAGAAATTGATTCTCATTTTGTAGATGGCTGCGGGAAAGGTAACCGCTAGAAAAAGTATCCCCACACGCCGACCCAATCCTATACAATGATTTAGGAACTACATAAGAGATCCAATTCTCACCATCGGTGAATTCGTCACCATATACTTCCAACTGTGGCAGGAGGCCAAGATGGAGGTGAAGGACTTCGAGGCTTCTAATCGCCTCATTGAACAACTACCCTCGGAGTGGCATGCTTAGACACAATATCAACTAGATATCAGTGTCTATAGGGACCCAGTTACCTACCAACCTGTCTCGCGGTTTTCAAAGACTTTGGTGTCCTCAGTTTTCGACAAATGGGTTATGGGTGACAAACTCTTGATGTCAGAAACTGGATCTTGTAGTGCGATCCCAACGGGATTCTCTGGCCATAACATCCAGTTACAATATGAAGGGTATGATCCGAATGACAACAACACTCTCTTGTTATTCACCATGGGCGAAAAAGTGTACGAGGCAGGACCGTCTATGCTATCACCGCGAGACTTACCCGCTGAAGAACAGGTTCAAACTCCCAGAACCCGGGAAATGGCAAGGAAAGGCACGCACGATGCCGTCAGTCGGGGAAAAGGGAAGGAAGTGATGGAGGAAGATCCCAATATGTAGATAATCGGGGACCTTTTTGCTTTTCTTGTTAGGTAGTCGGGCATCATTTTTGTTGTATATATTGCCCGTATAAAAGCATTATAGTTGAATATTGTAAAGTATGAAATGAAAATTTTCATTGAGTGATACAAGTGTTCTATGGTTGCGCTCTAAATTTTATGGATCCTTTTCAAACCTTGTTCTAATAATATTATAATCATCGAATGTCGCAACCTCGAAGTTCAAATTGTTGGAGAACCCGAAGCCCATAATGCAAGAGAAGGTCGTCAAGAGATTCCAATACGGCATGGAGCAGAAGATATACCGCGACATAGAGCAAGAGATGACTTTTTAAGGCAAAATCCACCTACTTTTGGTGGAATGGGAGATCCTATAGAAGCAGAAAAATGGATCAGGTCTTTAGAACGAATATTCGACTATATGGGTTGTTCGGATAAGGATAAAGTAACATGTGCGCTATACCAATTGACAGAAGAGGCTGGCTATTGGTGGGAATCAACAAGGAGAACGTTGTCACCACCACAATGGGAAGCATTTAGATGGGAAGATTTTATGAAGGAATTCAACAGTAAGTATATACCTCTGAGTTACCGTATTAAGAAGCGACCGAGTTCGGAACCCGCAACAAGGAAAAAGAACGGTCACGTGAATCATGATAGGTTGTTTAATCAACTATCTCGATACGCTCCGCACTTGACGCATACGTAAGAGAAGAGGTCTGAAAAGTTTAGGAGAGGTCTACGACCTGAAATAGGTATGTCATTGGCCAGTTCAGGACCATTGACATATGCTGAATCCTTGAGTAGAGCACTGGACATCGAGGCAATGATGCCAGAAGAGAAGAAGGTACCTGTGATAGTACCTATCCGAACCTTTGATAACAAGCGCAGATAGGATGATAGAAATAGGAATTTTAATAACAACCAAGGAAGAAGGCCGTGGCAGGGGAATAACCAAGAAAGACAGCAAGATCAACACCAACAAAGACCGTTTTGCCAGAATTACCGTAAAAATCATTTCGGCATATGCAAAGTCGGTAATAATACTTGTTACCGATGTGGTCAGAAAGGCCACTATATTAGAGATTGTCCTGTAAACCAGCAAGGAATGCCAGCCAGACCATATCAAGGAGGTCCCCCGAGACAAAACCAAAATCAACCCAGGAACCCTCAACAAAATCCAGGACAAAGGCCACCTCAAAGGGCTCGAGCTTATGCCCTTAATCAACAGCAGGCTGCACAGGCTCCTGAAAACTTGGCAGGTATGATTAATGTTTCTAACATACCTGTCATAGCATTGTTTGATACGGGAGCATCTCATTCCTTCATTTCCAATCGAGCATGCGAAAAGCTGAATTTGATTCCGGAAGTAGCAAATAATGCCTTAGAAATTAGCACTGCTGCACAAAATACAATGACTTCAGAACATGTGTGCTCGAACCTAGAGCTTAACATAGGGGATGAGAAGTTTAAGGCGAATCTATATATCCTCCCTATGAAGGACTTTGATATAATCTTAGGAATGGACTGGTTAGAAACGTCTTTCGCAACAATAAATTGCCACGAGAGGAGGATTACTTTCCAGCCGATTGAAAAGGAAGAAACCAGCTTCTATGGCGTAAAAATGGGAAAAGAAGTAGCAATAATTTCTGCAGTGAAAGCGGCTAAAATACTAAGAAGAAAAGATTGCAAGGCTTTTCTAATCAATTTCACTGGAGAACTGAAGTCACAACAGAAAATTGAAGAGGTGCCAGTGGTTCGTGAATTTGAGGATGTATTTCCAAAAGACTTACCAGGCTTACCTCCGGATAGACAAGTGGAGTTCACTATAGACTTGGAACCTGGAGCTGCACCAATATCTAAGGCACCATATAGAATGACTCCTAAAGAATTGCAAGAACTTAAATTGCAATTACAAGGACTTTTGGACATAGGTTTCATCCGACCTAGTGTATCCCCTTGGGGAGCACCAATTCTTTTTGTGAAAAAGAAAGATGGCACATTGAGGATGTGTATAGACTACAGAGAGTTAAACAAATTAAATATCAAGAACAGATACCCCTTACCAAGGATAGATGATTTGTTCGACCAACTTAAAGGCGCCAGAGTGTTTTCAAAAATTGATCTACGATCAGGATACCATCAACTGAAGGTACGAAAAGAAGATATCCCTAAGACCGCCTTCAGAACACGGTATGGTCATTACGAATTCACTGTAATGCCTTTTGGACTAACAAATGCCCCCTAGCTTTTATGGACTTGATGAATCGAGTTTTCCACCCATACTTAGACAATTTTGTCTTGGTATTTATAGATGATATACTCATCTATTCAAAGAATAAACAGAAACATGAAGAACATCTAAGAACCATCTTGGAAACACTTCTTGTAGAGAAACTTTATGCCAAATTCAGCAAATGTGAATTTTGGCTCAAGGAGGTAATGTTTCTTGGACATATTGTATCTGCCGAAGGAATTAAAGTTGATCCTGCTAAGGTAGAAGCAGTGAATAGTTGGAAATCCCCAACCAACACTAACGAGATCCGAAGTTTTCTTGGCCTAACGAGGATATTATAGGAGATTTATTGAAGGATTTTCAAAACTAGCTAGACCAATGACAGCTTACTCAAGAAAGGATCAAAATTTGTATGGACAAGCAGGAGTCCGAGGCGAGTTTTCAAGAGCTCAAAAGGAAACTAACCACAAAGACGGTACTAGCTATTCCGGAAGGGAATAAAGGATTCGTGGTATACACAGATGCATCAAAATTAGGACTTGGATGTGTCCTCATGCAAAACCAAAGGGTAATAGCATACGCATCTCGTCAGCTAAAGCCTCATGAACTAAACTACCCCACTCACGACTTGGAACTAGCTGCAGTCGTTCATGCGTTGAAAATTTGGAGGCACTATTTATACGGAGTTAAGTGCGATATATTCACAGACCACAAAAGTCTGAAGTACATTTTCGAGCAAAAGGACTTGAACATGCGACAAAGAAGATGGCTCGAATTAGTAAAAGACTATGATTGCACCATCAACTATCATCCCGGGTAAAGGCAAACGTGGTAGGCCGATGCCTTAAGCCGAAAAACTCAATCTAAACTAGGATACTTAATCACTCAACAGGAGAAGCTGATTCGTGATTTTGATAACCTTAGTTTGGAAGTAATTTTCCCTTCGGATAGAATATCCGGATATGTAGCTAAACTTGTAGCTATATCAGATTTAAGGACAAGAATTGTTAATGCACAGAGGGAGGATGAATTTTTGAAAAAGATGCGCATAGCAGCAAAGTCAGATAAACACCAAGCGTATACTGAGGTTAAGGATAATGCTCTCCTATTCAATGGAAGACTATGTGTGCCTCAAAACGAAGAATTAAAAGATATCATCATGAAAGAAGCTCATGACACTCCATACACTGCTCACCCTGGAAGTACAAAAATGTATAGAGATCTGAAACAAAACTTCTGGTGGAACGGAATGAAGAAAGACATAGCATCCTTTGTAGAACGATGTCTTGCATGTCAACAAGTGAAGGCTATGCATCAAAGACCGTATGGACTATTATAACCACTGCCAATCCCTGAGTGGAAATGGGAACACATTAATATGGATTTCGTAGTCAGTTTACCAAAGTCTGTGCGTGGAAATACTGCTATTTGGGTTATAGTAGATCGTTTAACCAAATCTGCACACTTCTTACCGGTCCAGATGACATTTGGGTTGGAGAAATTTGCAAAACTTTATATAAAAGAAATAGTGCGATTGCATGGAATACCAGTGTCAATTACATCTGATCGTGAACCTAGATTCACGTCAAAAGTCTGGACTAGCTTTCAAGAAGCTTTGGGCACTAAGCTGAAATTCAGCATAGCTTTCCATCCCCAAACCGACGGGCAATCGGAAAGAACGATACAAATCTTAGAAGATATGTTACGTGCCGTAATTATAGATAGAGGTGGACACTGGGAAGACTTATTGCCTCTTATAGAATTTGCTTATAACAATAGTTATCAAGCAACGATTGGAATGGCACCATACGAGGCATTATACGGCAAGAAGTGCAGATCCCCACTTTATTGGGATGAAGTTGGTGAAAGAAAGCTTTTGGGGCCAGAACTAATTCAACAAATGGTTGATAAAGTTGATCAAATTAAGCAAAGAATCAAAGAAGCCCAAGATAGGCAGAAATCTTATGCTGATACGAGACGAACGGAGTTACAATTTAATGAAGGCGATCATGTTTTCCTCAAAGTATCTCCTTCTAAAGGAATTATACGATTTGGTAAAAAGGGCAAATTACGTCCTAGATACATAGGACCTTTTGAAATCCTAAAGCGGAAAAGCCCTGTGGCATACCAGTTATCCCTACCACCGAATGTGGGGAATGTGTATGATGTTTTCCATGTGTCTCAACTTAGAAAGTACGTGTATGATCCTAAGCACGTAATAAAGCATGAAGATGTGATTCTAGATCCCGATATGAGCTATGAAGAACGACCCGGCTCAAATTCTTGACCGTAAGATCCAAGTTTTGAGGAACAAGCAAATTCCATTGGTAAAAGTGGAATGGAACCATCACGGGCAAGAAGAAGCTACATGGGAACTAGAAGAAAGAATCATGTCCCAATATCCTGAATTATCTTACAAAGAAATGTAAATTTCGGGACGAAATTTTTTTTTAAGGAGGAAGGGATGTGATATCCCAAGTTTTGATAATCTAGTTCCTTAGCACAATTTAATTAGTTGTTGAAATAATTATAAAGAAAGGATTATTTTATCCGGTGTGTAGTTTCACATGAGAATTGGAAAAGAAATAGAGGTTGATATTTATTCATTCCACCTCATGCTAGATAATAAATACAAAGGAAGTAAAAATGGAATTGAGTTACTCTATTTACGTGGGCTTCATATCAGTAGTATAGTATGACCATGCAAAGCTATACCTATACCTAGCTTTGTGACTCATCAGCTTACCTAGCCTTGTGACTCAGCAGCTTAATTGCCTTATAAATAGTAGATGCTCCTGCTCATTTCCTCCAGCATTTTCATACGAAAATTCAGCAGACTCCGAAATAAGGTAGACTTTGGAAGAATTGAGAAGAAGGTTCAGCTAAAAAACTGAAAAGAGGACCGAAGAAATTCAACATAGAAGAACAAGGTGGGTTATATTTTACTTACGAAATCTATGCTTGAGTTATTAAGCTCTGATATTTATGCAAGTTAAAGTTTATGAATGTTCATGAAAATTGCTTCGCTCTCTATTGGAATTGTGCATCTACTTGAGTGAAAATGGGTGTGCCCATAAGTATTGAATACGATCGGATCCCGAGCTAGATGTAGCCGGGGTTAGTGTACACCAAACGTCACGAAGTTAGCCTTGGGAGAATCTGTTTTTCCCAAGCCTAATGAAGGAACGAGGTTACTCTCACTGAATATGTTTCCACGAGTTTAACGAGAAGTATGGAATGCACCAATAGCCGAGGAAGAAAAGTTGGCCAAGTGAAAGTTTTGGTATACATAGGCGCTTTCGATTTTAAAAATTGTCTATGTGATACCGGTAGTGCATGAACATTTCATGGTTTTAAAAAGGATTTTTAGAGGTTTATTATCATTGCATTACCCACTGAGTACATTAGTACTCGGCCCAAATGTTTTCAAAAATGATTTTGCGGTGAAGATGGCAGTGTGGAGGTGACGGTGCTTTGAGTTGGTCCGTTTGTGTTATTGTACAAATTCCGTCTATTTTGAGACGTTTCCGCATTGTATCGATATGTACGTTATGCTCTACCTCTCTTGTTTCTACCGAGGTAGTTGGATCTTAATTATATAAATACAAGTACTACTGAATTTCACATGTTTCAATTTCTTCCCCTTTCTTTCCCGTTTCTTTCACCCCTCCCCGGTCGCGCCCGACCCAGCTTGTTTTCCTTCGGGAATTGGGGGCGTGACATTGATCCTTAAAAACGTGTTGTGTGTACCACAGTTGTCGTGCAACTTGATATTTGTAACTCAGCTAATTGATGATACAAGTTGTGTGTTACAATTTGCTAAATATATTTGTGTTATACAGGACCTACTGACGAGGAAGGTGATTGGAGCAGGTGAGAGAATGGATGGACTTTACTTTTTCCGTGGTGTTCCACAGGTGAAACTTCACAGCGTAGATAGCGGAGGATCGCTTGAGTTGTGGCACCAACGTATGGGACATGCCTCGAAGAAAGTATTGAAGATGCTTCCTGGCGTTAGTGGGTTACGTCGTAAGAATTCTACTACTTGTGATGTGTGTCATGGTGCCAAGCATTCTAAATCCGGTTTTCGTTAGCTTGAGTCGAGCTAGTCGTGTTTTTGAACTCATTCATATAGATTTGTGGGGTCCGTACAAACAATCTTCATCAAGTGGTGCTACGTATTTTTTAACCATTGTGGACGATTTTTCTTGTGGTGTTTGGGTTTATTTATTGCAAAATAAATTAGATGTGAAATCTGTTTTCCTTGAATTTGTGGATATGGTGGCAAGACAATTTGAAAAGGTGATCAAACGGGTGCGTAGTGATAATGGAACGGAATTCAAGTGTTTGTTTGAATATTTTCATGAACACGGCATGTTGTTTGTATCATCGTGTATAGGGATGCCACAACAGAATGGGAGGATTGAGCGAAAACACAAACACATTTTAAATGTGGCACGTGCCCTCCGTTTTCTAGGGGGTTTGCCTATTGAATTTTGGGGTGAGTGTATTCTTGCAACTCGTATTCTTGCCCTCCGTCATCTTATAAATCGAACACCATCTCGTATTCTTGAGGGAAAAACACCGTATGAATTGCTTTTTGGTAAACTTCCTAATTATTCCACCTTGCGCGTTTTTGGTTGCTTGTGTTATGCACATAATCACCGACATCACAGTGATAAATTTTCTAGTCGAAGTCGAAAATGTGTTTTAGTGGGCTATCCATTTGGAAAGAAAGGTTGGAAAATGTATGACTTGGAAATCGGTGATTACTTTGTTTCTCGTGATGTAAGATTTTTTGAGCGTGAATTCCCCTTTAGACAACTCGATCCTCGTGTTGAACAACCCATTGCCGTTGATAATTTGGGTTCTAGTTACTTTGGGAATACACATGTTGATGATGGATGGGGTAGTGAGGATGAAGATTATAAAATTATTGGTGACAACCCACCAACTGCCTCAAACGGACGCATTTAAAGGGAGTTGGGGTCTTCTTCTTCACCCATAGTCAACACTATGAATGAACCAATTGATGAGTCAGCTTCTAGTGTTGTGGTTAAATCAGAGGATCTTGGTCGTGGGAAACGTCAAAAAATCCCGAATCAGCGTTACCAAGATTTTATCACTCACACCGTACGGCAATTACGTCCATCTCTCTCACCACCTTCGATATCGCCCTCCTCAGGTACTCCCTATCCTATAACATAGTTTGTAACTTGTGAACGATTCTCGAACTCTCGTAGAAATTTCATTGCTGCCATAACATTAGGGCTTGAGCCCAAGAGTTTTAAAGAAGCGTTGCAGGATTCTGGATGGCGTGAAGTCATGAATAAAGAAATTTGTGTTGTTGAGGACAACGAGACATGGGAGATGGCGCCTCTACCGCCCGAAAAAAGGCTCTTGGCAGCCAATGGATCTACAAGATCAAATACAAATCAGATGGTAGTCTTGAACGACTTAAGGCATGACTTGTAATACTTGAAAATCACCAAGAAGAGGGCATTGATTACAATGAAACATTTGCACCCGTGGCCAAAATGGTGACAGTTCAGACTTTCCTCTCGGTGGCTGCGTCCAAAAATTGGGAAGTTCATCAGATGGACGTGCACAATGAGTTTCTTCATAGGGATTTGACGGAGGAAGTATATATGAAAGTTCCTCCGGGTTTTAAGACTGACAATCCCTCAAAAGTTTGTCGTTTAAAGAAGTCGTTATATGGTTTAAAACAAGTGCCACGTTGTTGGTTTGCTAAGCTTTCAAATTCATTGAAGGAATATGGCTTTGTTCAGTCTCTCTTGGACTACTCGATGTTTGTTTATTGCAAGGGTATTGTTCAACTTTCCCTCCTTGTTTACGTAGATGATATGATAATTGTTGGGATTTTGTATACAGGAAGCAAATTTTATGCTTGTATACAGTGTGTTTTATACTTACCACTATTTTATTCTCCTATCTGATAAATATATATTTGCACATGTAATCATTTATCTTGTATAAAAGTTAGATTTGTTTAGTGTGTTGGGTATCACAGAAGACTACACAAATTGGTTGAACTGACAAGATATAAACGAGTTATCACGATAGAGACAACTTAAGGATAAGTTGTCGGTTTAAGCTGCAGTTTAAATAAGAAGTGGCTTGTCTTAGCTGCTTGTCTTTACTGGTACACTTAAGGTGGTGTATTGATGGATCATAGTGAGATGTGTTCTCCTGACTGACCTAAGTGGAGAACCAGGATCTCGGTGACTTAGCTGGTCTTAAGCTTGGTAAGACTTCAGCTGAGCGCATTTGACTATCTATCACTTTGACCTACTATGGTGAACGTCATCGCGGCCGGATCTACGTATCTTGAGTGTTAGTAGTTATTTGTGGTTCAGGCTGGTTGTCTGTATCTTGCAACCGTATCCTAGTAAAATGAGATAATAATATCCCTTTAGGAACTCGTAAGGATTAGCACACTAAACCCGGCTGGTTGATTAAGTTCAGGTATGTTAATAAGGTCGAGTGGTACTACTCGGGAATATAATAAGATGTTAATTAATTTAAGCTGTCAGTGAGCTTAATTAATTAACGGATATTTCTATCTTAAATACGGAGATCGATTAAGTCTAAAATAGAAGTCCTTGCTCAATTTGGGATAAAAGGGTAAGTCAGCACATATTCTCTAGTGGAATGAATCTGTGTTTATTAATTAATTTTGCTCTGGCTGAGCATAGATAATTAATTAGTTTGAGGCCCGGTGGTGATCGTTGTTTACACCAAATAATCCTGCAAAATTGCTAGAACTAGAACTAGTATAGCAACAGGTATCGAACACAGGGAACGAAGTATTTTAGACCTAAAATTCCTATCAATTAGGGTTTGGTTAGCAACCACGCAAGTTTGGGAAATTTTCTAACCTAAAACAAACGAAAATAAAGCAGGAATTAAACACGAAATAGACTTATGCAAATAAAACGGGTCCAGCAAGATGATTCACACACACTCACAATCGATCACTGACACTATTAATTAATTAATCCACTTAAATCAATTGGTTGTAGGACACCGTAATTAAACTGACATATCCCATATTCCCCTTAATTATTCGGTAATCGTCATGGTGGGCATTGAAACGACTACTTCTCTAAATTAGATGCAACCTACGTTGATGGACAATCAATAGATTTAACACCTAATCAGCTTTAAGAACTAAGGGAACCCAATTTAGGAGTCTACTCGTATGGTGGACATCTAATAGTCTCATACCAAATTAATCCAATTGTCCTAAGAACAATTTGCTACTTATTTAGCCTAATCCCACGAGAAACGATGGAAGTACTAAATTAGCTATGAGTTAAACTAACCTAGGGTGATCAAGCCTAAATTAATTAATCCAATTAATTAAACCTAGATTAATTCAGAACCTAAGTGATTAATTTTAAGCCCTAGTCTCACGAAAATATGGTGGTGTGTGTTTCACATCTCGGCGGCCCTTAAAAAGACTTAGCTACGCATATCGGTCGGACTGACCAGACAGACCGGTTTGCTGAACAGAACACAAAACATGCTGAAAATCATGAAATAATTATGCACGAAAATTCCAACAATAAAAAAATACTTAGACACAAATAAATACGAAATTAAACCTTAGGAATTAGAAACTCATAAATTAAAGTCTTCAAATCATCCTACAAGAAAATAAAAACGGAAGCATCCAAAATCGGGAATGTAAACGGAAGGAGGAACACGTTGTTTTCTCAAAATTAAACTATAATTAACGAAATTAAAATATGAAATTCGAACTCTGAAATCTTTGATCTAAACCCTCGATCTCGGATCTCCCTCGGCTTCGGCACTTCTCTCCTTCGGTCGATCTCTCTCTCTCGGCTTTCGGTAATTCGATCTCGGCTTCCAGTGATCTCTCGGCTTCGGTTGGTTGGGGGTGTGAAACGGTGATGATGAATCGGCGTTAATGAGGATGAAGATGGTTTTGGTCTGTTCGGCGTGAGTATGGGATCGGGATCATGTATCTCGTGCATGTCTACGGCGCCTCTTCTAATCCCATATATATATGCTCATTCATTTCCTTCTCCAATTAGGTCTTCTAAGTATGAAAAGATATAATATAAAGTATATTATATTAATTTCTTTCCACACTTAATTTTCCTCTTAATTTCTTCCGGATTAAGCACATATTTCCTTTAATTCGCACCGCCACATCAACGCCTCGTCAACGCCACATCATCATAAGAAACTGCAAAACAAACACCAAAACGCAATCCAACCGCCAAAATAAACGGAATATGGATAGTACGAATTTAGACCTATCAAACCTCCTTACACTTAAACCATACTTGCCCTCAAGTATAAGGAAAACAAAAGTATAAGTACTATCCAAATTCCATTAACCCCCAAAAACTCAAGACTCTAAAATAAAAAGACACGGACGAAAACAAGACAAAGAAAAGACAAGAACACGACTCGAAATAAAGGAAAAGAACAACATAAAGACAAAGACAAGAAAACAACACGAAACAAAACAAGAAGCAATACCAATCATATCCGTAATCTCTACACTCAATGAACTAGCAAAACATGTGAAACTATGCAAATATGAATCTCATCAAACAAGTAGAGTTGCAAATTTAAGATTAGGCACACAAATATCAATTTAGTCAAAAACCTAAGCAAAAGTGGATCATCCTCACGGTTCACTCAACACTCTCTAATCTAAGTCCGGTCAAGCCACTCAAGAAAATATAGTTCATCCGTCACGATAAAAGATTGTCACAACTGCAATTTCAAGGATGTCTTTTTCTTTGGTTGTAATGGGGCTTAGGACATAGACAATTTTTTGTTGGTAGGGGTCCTAGGGGTTCTAAGCTCCACAAAATGTACATCAATGTCATGCATGTAATACTTGCTAAATTCGAGATAATCTAAGATGGAAAATCAATGCCTACCATAAAAGAAAATCATATCAGCTGCTACCAAATTATTCACGAGTACCTACGAATATTGTTTCGGATATTTATTTATTTTATTTATTTTTTGAAACAACGACATAATACACACGAAAATTCAGCATATTTCATACAAAAATTCCGGATACAAAATGAGCTGACCTTTAAATACCACTATTAATGCACAACTCCGGTCAACTATTATTTTACAACAAGCAAGTATGGTAGCAAGGAAAATCGGTAGGCAATAAGATATAATATGATCAATCTCAAATAGCTTGTAAAACATACAATGACATGGGAAAAAGAAAAGCTAAAAAGGCCTCGGTTTGTATTTTTCTGACTAAATCAAAGAATAGGACAAGGCACAAATTAGCTCACTAGGGGATAATGCAAGGTAGGAAAAATATTGTCGCGGTTAAATGGCTCAATCCCTAGTGCCTCCTATCACTTATCATAAGTGACTCACTTTTATTGCAACTTCATGAACAAACACTCTCAATGAAATTAGTAGGAAGTGTCCTACTTTAACGGCTCGAGTCTAATATACGGAGTGTGTGTCAAATTTGATCCACAATTCACTTATTATTCGTCATCCCAAATCACATACAAATGTACAACCAAATCCTACTCCTCACAACAACTACAAGTTTGCATATTGAGACATAAAGCACAACCAAACATGCTTAAACCAAGAACAAGAGTGCGCATCAACAACTTCTATTTTTGGCATGCTTCGACGACACAAAAGAAAGGACGACACATAGTGAAACGACGTAAAGACATCCCTCCTTAAACTTAACCCCTTGTGTGCCCTCACACAAGAAAAGACAAAGAAAATGGACGGAGAACATGACAAAAACACATAACAAATACCCCTCCCTTACACTTGATCGTTGCAAACGATCAAGTAAAAGAGAAACAAAACATAGACACGAACACAAAAAACACAAACACACAATAAAATAAAAACAAAAGAGGGGAGAATGGCATCACCGATCGCCCGGAGGCGGAAGACGAGAGAGAACCGTGCGCTCCAAATCATCAAAGCACCGCCGAAGAGCAACAACCTCGGCCTCAACACCTGGACCGAATCATTAGGAACCTGCGAAGCTACATAGGGAGCAGCACTCGGGACTCGAGGTCTCGATGGATAAAATCTAACAATACCATTAGGCTCCCTATAGCAAATTCGGGCATGGCCCATCAACTCAAGGTCAAACAAAGGTGGAGGAGATAACTGAGTGAGCAGAGAATCATCAAATATGATAAAATTGCGTGCAACAAATGTAGCAAAGAGATGACACAAAGTAAGATGCCTAGTCGGATGAGTAGCAAGATCACTCATGCTACGAGCTACCCAATAACCAAGATCAACCCGCCGCACCGTATACATGACAGTAGTAAAACCAGTCCAACGCCCAGTCAAATTGTGGCAAATAAACTGATGACACAGACGCAATGCAGGATCAGTAACATATGAAATATCAGAGTAAGAGGGGCGGAACATCTGGGGATCAGAAGGGGCAATCAAAGTCCAGACATTCATAGAACCAACATAATCACCAAGAGCAGAAGGTACACCACGAGGAGTAGAAGCATATGTATCATCATCCAAATCCTCTAACAACACAGTCCCTAACCGTGTAGACCACTCAGCCAAAGACATCTCATAAAATACACAACTAATACGAAATGATATACTCTTCACATACACATCAGTCACATGCGTAAAAGAGAATGTATTGAAGAACTCAGCAGTAAGAGCATGATAGCATGGATGATGATGAGATTCAGTTAACCAAAACCAACCAATACGGCGAAAATACTCGTAAAATGTACCTTGGACGCCCGTAGAGCGGAGGAAACCGTGATCAATGGTGCGACCATTCCGGAAATTCTTACTGCGGTGAGTAAATGCGCGATGTCGGTCCGGCTCGTCCTCAAAGGTGGCCACTGCACGGACTGCATCTCTGTCCGGAAACTGCAATACGATGAGGTTCCCGTACCCGCGGCGGAGGACGGAAAAGATGAGGACTCGACGAAATTAGCGAGCGATAGCTGCTCCAGAGATAGTTCCTCGTCTTCAGTAGATGGCTCGTAATCGGACTCATCCGAAGGTAGATCCGAAGTAGCCCGAACCTCTTCAATCCAATTAATTCCGTCGAACCTTGGAGGCGGCATGTACGGGCTAGTTTCCCGGAGGAAGGGAAATCGACCATATAGATCGGCAGAGGGGAACTCGGCCTCCGGTATAGACCAGTCGATGTCGGCGGCCGGAGAGGCGCCGACCGAGGTAGCAGGGGAATCGACGGCGGCAGCCTCGGCGGGTGGCGCAACGACGGCCGGCTCCTCCTCGTCGATGAGGAAGTGACCGGTCATCGTGGGGTTGAGGGCTCATCGGATCCGGCTTGTGCGACGCGGCGGCCGCCGAGTAGAGGTGTCGCCCGTGGTCGTCGACGGTGAGGAGGCAGCTCCTTCACTTGCAAGTTTCGATTTCTTTTTCGGAGCCATTACGTTGAGTTGGGCAAGGAGATTTAGCGGTTATTTGGTAAGGATTTGAAATGGAGGTGAAGAATTTGAAGAGGAAGACGTGGTTTAGTTGTGAAAAAAATGGGGAATGTGGGGTAAAAACGTGTATCGGCGATTTTTCAATTTTTTTTCCAAAATGCAATACTTACGAAAATTGCAAAATGGCCCCTAGGAAGAAAATATCATTATTCCCAACTCCAATTCTTCGACATTTCGACTCCGCTTTTAATCGTCTCCTTACACTTAAGCTCTATGACATCTTTTATAGCCTAGATCTGGAAAAACAACACAAAAAAAAACAAAGACGAAACCAAAATAAATAAAAGGAACAAGAACAGAAAAACAAACCGGGTTGCCTCCCGGTAGTGCCTCTCTTTATTGTCTTCGGCTAGACTCCTTCTAAAATCAAGAATAAAAGGGAATGGACAAGCTAAGCTCATCCACTACCTCCAACCTCTCAGCAACATGGTAGAGTTTCAGACGGTGGCCATTGACGGTGAATTCTGCATTAGAGTCCAATTTAGAAATCGTCACTGGTCCAGTTTTCGAAACAGATCGAATCCAAAAAGGGTCGATCCAACGTGAACGGAGCTTGCCCGGCATGAGACGGAGGCGTGACTGATATAACAACACCAATTGGCCTTCCTCAAAGCTCTTAGTATGAATGTGCTTGTCATGCCATGCCTTGGTACGATCTTTGTACCTCATTGTCGTGTCATAGGCCTCACGACGGATCTCCTCAAGCTCTTGCAATTGATACTTCCTCTCTTTCGCACACTCTTGAAGATCCATATTAATCTTCTTAACAACCCACCATGCCTTGTGCTCCAATTCCACGGGTAAATGGCAAAGCTTCCCAAAAAATAAGCCGATACGGAGACATACCTAAAGGAGTTTTGTAAGCAGTACGGTAGGCCCATAAAGCATCATCTAACCTCAAACCCCAATCCTTCCTAGAAGGATTCACGGTCTTCTCAAGTATGGCTTTAACTTCCCTATTGGAAACATCGGCTTGCCCATTCGTTTGTGGATGGTAGGGCGTAGAGATACGATGCTTGACACCATATTTCTTCATGAGTGCTTCTATAGTGTGGTTGCAAAAATGGCTTACGGCCTTAGCCTCGACCCATTTAGATACGTAGTCTACGGCAAGCAAAATGTACAAGTTGCCGCATGAGCTCGGGAAAGGACCCATGAAGTCCATGCCCCACACATCAAAGATCTCACAAAAGCGCAAAGGCTTTTGGGGCATTTCATCCTTCTGGGATATGTTGCCGGTCATTTGGCAACGTGTACATGTCTTGCAGAAATTGTATGAGTCGAGGTTTAAGGTCGGCCAGAAAAAACCTGCATCCAAAACCTTTTTGGCAGTACGTTTTGGACCAAAGTGTCCACCATAAGGTGACGAATGACAATGATGAAGAATCTCACCTTGTTTTGCTTCAGGAATGCAACGGCAAATTACTTGATCCACTCCCATCTTCCATAGTATTGGAGAATCCCAAAAGTATTGTTTGCATTCGCTCTCCAATCTTTTCTTTTGGGCATGCGTGAAGTCGGAGGGGAGCTGCTTGGAAGTCAAGTAATTAACAATGTTAGCAAACCAAGGGAGTCTAGAAATCTTACCCAAGGCATTTAGCCATTCTGGAGCAAAATCGGTATGTCTGGTCAGTCGGAGCCGTGGCTGAGCAGTGGCTGAAAAACACTGAGCAGGGGCCTGTCTGTCCAGACGGGCCAGACTGGTAATAGATTCGGGAACCGCATATTGATGCTCCTCGGGAAAAGTCTCCTTAATTGATTCTTCATCTTCCTCTTGGATCAAACGGCTTAGATGGTCGGCCACTTGATTTTTTCGCTCCCCTTTTGTCCTTTACCTCCCAATCAAACTCTTGAAGTAAGAGTATCCATCGAATCAAACGAGGTTTGGACTCCTTCTTGGATAGAAGGTGTTTGGCTGCGGCATGATCGGTGTAGACCACTATTTTGGAACCAAGCAAGTAAGATCGGTACTTGTCGAATCCGAAGACAATAGCCAACAACTCTTTCTCTGTGGTAGAGTAATTACATTGAGCTGGGTTGAGTGTCTTCGAAGCATAGTAGATTACATGGCTCTCTTTTCCATTTTTCTGCCCCCAAACTGCTCCTACGGCTCGGTCGGATGAATCACACATGATCTCAAAGGGCTTATTCCAATCGGGAGGCTGCATTATTGGGGCTGTGGTGAGCTTCTTCTTAAGGAGGTCGAAGGCCTCCTTACACTGTCATCAAACACGAACTCAACATCTTGTTGTAGAAGCCTTGTGAGTGGTTGAGGTACCTTTGCAAAGTCCTTGATGAAACGCCGATAAAATCCGGCGTGCCCTAGAAAACCTCGGATCTCCTTTGCAGATGTGGGGGGCGGTAGCTTTGCAATCAAGTCGACTTTAGCTTTGTCCACTTCAATCCCTCTGCTAGAAACCACGTGACCAAGTACAATACCTTCGGTCACCATAAAATGGCACTTCTCATAGTTAAGGACCAAGTTCTTCTCCACACACCGAGCAAGGACTTTGTCTAAATTCTTCAAGCATATGAATTCCCGTAGACTGTGAAGTCATCTATGAATACCTCAATGAAATCCTCGATCAAGTCCGAAAAGATGCTCATCATGCACCTTTGAAAGGTGCCTGGTGCGTTACACAATCCGAATGGCATACGTCGATATGTGAAAGTGCCGAAGGGACAAGTAAATGTGGTCTTGTCTTGATCCTCCTCCTTCACATTGATCTACAAGTAGCCGCTATAGCCATCCAAAAAGCTGAAGTAGGCTTGCCCCGCAAGTCTCTCTCACATCTGATCAATAAAGGGTAACGGAAAATGGTCTTTCCGTGTAGCTTCATTCAACTTCCTGTAGTCGATGCACATACGCCATCCAGTCACCAATCGCATCAGCTCCAATTCATTCTTCTCGTTCTCCACAACTTGAAAGCCAGACTTCTTCGGTACCACATGAACGGGACTCACCCATTTGCTATCAGAAATAGGGTAAATGATACCCATAGAAAGAAGCTTCAGTACTTCTTTCAAAACCACCTCTCGCATGATAGGGTTGAGCTTCCATTGGTGATCTCGGAATGGCTTACTATAAGGCTCCATGTGAATCGAGTGAGTTCAGATGTCAGGACTAATGCCGGTGATGTCGGCTAAAGTCCAGCCAATCGCCTTCTTATGCTTCTTCAAGACTTCCAATAAGGCCTCCTCTTGGGCTTGATTTAACTCCTTGCTAATGATGACTAGCAGCGTGTCATCATCTCCAAGATAGGCGTATTTCAGATGCTTTGGAAGTTGCTTCAGTTCGAGAACTGGTGGCTTCACCAATGAGGGCAGAATTCTGTCAGATTCGGCCTGCCTGTGCAGTTCGGCGATATTGCTGACAGTAGCAAATTCTGGCGATACATAGAGTGCCTTGATGCTGTCTTGGATCTCTTCATCCCTCATGTCCTTAATGTCGAGATCAGTCAGCCCTTTGATTAGAGTGAGTTCCATCTTATCCTGCAACAAATGCGTCTCAAGATAATCTTGGACAAAACTCTCAATCTCGTCAGTAGATACAGCAATTTCATTCTCATGATCATAATGTTTCTTAAGTGCACTTGCAATATGATGAATATAAATCTCATTATGATATCACACACTAATAGAACCTTCATCCACATCAATCACAGCTTTCACAGTTTTCAAAAATGGTCTACCCAACAAAACACCCGCAGTACCCTCAACTTGCCTATCATTTGTATCTATAACATAGAAATCAACAGGATAGATAAAATTATTAATTCTGACAAGGATATTTTCAAGTAAACCAACAGGTGCAATGCATGATCTATTAGCAAGCTGTATAATCACATTAGTAGACATCAATTCAACTCCAGTTAATTGATTATACATAGAAAGTGGCATAACATTGATTGATGCACCTAAATCACACATAGCCTGCTTAACCATCACATTTCCCATAAGACAAGGTAGAGTAAACATACATGGGTCCACGCATTTTGTAGGGAGCATCTTTTGGATAATTGCTGACACAAATGTGTCCATAAACACTTTCCCGGTTTGCTGGATCTTGCCTGCTATGAAATCTTTGACAAATTTCCCAAATTGGGGAATTTTCACAGCCTCCAAAAAGGGTATGTTGATTTCCAGCTTCCCGAACAATTTCACATAGTCCATATAGTCCTTGTTCGGTGTTCGTTTCCTCTCCAATGCTTCAGGAAACGGTGGAGGTATGGCAGTTTTAGGGTCCGTCTAGACAAATCGGCCTTCTACGCTTGGTAGAACTTCATCGGTAAAATTCCCGCAACTCCGTCGGGTCTTTCGGGGCGATCGGACCTTCTCTGTCGATCGGCTCTCCATCGGCCCGGATTACGCAGTGCAGCCGGGTCTTCCTCGGGCGTCGAGAATATTCGGTCTGGTCAGCTCGGCCCTGTCTGTTGCAGATTGAGTCTTTTTGGAATTCACCTTCGATACGGGTTCAGACAACTCCTTCCCACTCCTCAACATGATTTTATTGCGATTGTGGGAGTTCGGATTAGGCTCAGTTTGAGATGGCAATTGCCCTTGACTTCCTCTTATCTCTTGAATTGAAGAATTCAACTTGGAAATCTGCTTAGATAAATTCTCGAAGGTGCTTTGGGTATCCCTCTTAGTCTGAGTAAACTCCTCTTGCATCTGGTGTTGGTATGCAATGGCATTCTTCTGTGAATTGATCATTTCAGCCATCATTTTCTCCAATGGATTTCTCCAATGGATTGCTCAGAAAATTATGATTTTTATCTTTTTGAAAACTTTAGATTATTTCTTCAAATACAATATAAAAAAATATAAAAAATAAAAATCGATTGCATTTCACTAGCCTTGCAAAAATTTGGATAATTCTCATTTCTTTCCACCAACCACTCCTCGAAAACTGTGTCATTTTCTTTACACAATTAAAACTCATAAAATACACACTAAATTAAAATTTCTTAATCTCCGTGCCGAAGTCAACTGGGACGTTTTTAGCGGGACGGAGGGAGTATTATATTAATTTCTTTCCACACTTAATTTTCCTCTTAATTTCTTCCGGATTAAGCACATATTTCCTTTAATTCGCACCGCCACATCAACGCCTCATCAACGCCACATCATCATAAAGAAACTGCAAAACAAACACCAAAACGCAATCCAACCGCCAAAATATCGCCAAAATAAACGGAATATGGATAGTACGAATTTGGACCTATCACCCGGCTTTATTTCTTGTATTGGATCCCTCGTATAGCCCAATTAGCTGCCTAGTATTTATTCTGCTCTCTCAGAAATTATTATTAATAGATTAATATATTTATATATTATTTAATAATATAAAATATTTATCTGGAATTAATTGGATGGATCAATTAATTGATAAATAAGTAACCAAGTTATTATTAATTATATTACGGACTGGATATTAATTTATTATTATAAGCCCATTAGCATTATAATTACTAATGGGCCACAATTATAATATAATATTTTATACATTATATATATATATATGATAAACACGTTCATTATGATTGATACACAAAATCATTAACGCTAGAAACGTGAGTTACGTTTGGGAGCGAGAAAAAATTATTCCTCTCGAGATCTCCGCCACACGGAGGAGCGGAAGGGCCGGGACACAGATCAGATCTGACACATGAGCAACAATCAGAACTGCAACAACATACGAAGGAGGAAGGTAATCGATTCTTCCCTCTAATTTCTTTCAATAATTGCAGGTAATCATAAGGATGAGATGGCTCGTTTTAAAACTTATCCAGCATTGCTTCCAAATGAAAGACTTGGGGATTTTGAAATACTTCTTGGGATTGGAAGTGGCTCGAAGTCGTGAAGGTTTTTCGCTTTGTCAGCGAAAGTATGCTTTAGAGATTATCTCAGAAGCTGGTCTTTGGGAGCCAAACCAACGAATTTTCCAATGGATCAACACCATAATTTGGCTCTTGCAACTGGTGAGTTCTTTACGGATCCAAGCTCGTATCGGAGATTGGTTGGCCGATTGATTTATCTCTCCGTTACGCGTCCGGATCTCGCATATTTTGTTCATGTGTTGTCTCAATTTATGCAGAAGTCGCGTACCGAGCATTGGATAGCAGCACTTCGTGTGGTTAGGTATCTAAAGAAGAGCCCTGGTCAAGGTATTTTCATTCGATGTAGTGATGTCTTGAATCTTGAAGGGGTGGTGCGACTCGATTGGGGAAAGTTGCCCTCTTACTCGGCATTTTGTGATGGTTGGTTTGTCACTCTTGGTGGTTCACCTATTCGTGGAAGACAAAGAAACAACATAGAACACACGGTGTCCCGCTCGTCGTGAAAGCGGAATACCGCGTCATGGCTACCGTGGTGTGTGAGTTAAAATGGCTAAAACAACTTCCTCCGGATGGGTGTTTCCTATGTCTCGGGGATGCGACTTTATTGTGATAGTCAATCGGCGTTGCATATAGCACAAAATCATGTGTTTCATGAAAGAACGAAGTATATTGAAGCCGATTGCCATTTTGTGCGTGATGTCGTGACGAGATGGTTTAATATGTCCATCGTATGTGCCGACATCAACACAATTAAGCCGATATCTTCACTAGAGCTCTTGGTCGAAGTTCTTTTGAATCCTTATTGTGCAAGTTGGGCATTCGAGATCTACACGCTCCCACTTGAGGGGGGGTATTGGAATATATTTTGGGATATGAATATATTCGGGCGTAATCTTTGGGATTTATATATATATAGTTTCGTAATATTAGTTTGTAATATCTTTTCCTTTTAGGACCTTCTTTCTTCTTGTATGTATAGGCATGTATTGTATGGTTTCATCACTCGGGGAAAAAATAATACAAAAGGACTTTCTACTCACTCTCATTTGTTCATCATTTGTTTAAGAAATTGTCACGACCCTTATTTCCACTTACTTAATCGCCGTAGCCGCCATGTTGGGCATCGAAATGACTACTCTCTAATCTAGTTACAACTTACATTGTTGGACAATCAATAGATTTAATAACTAGATAGTTTTATTGATCTAAGGGAACTTAGGAGTCTACTCGTATGTTGGGCATCTAATAGTCTCCCTATCGACTTAATTCAATTACTTTTACGAATAACCTTGTTATTTTCCTAATCTTATTCCATCGAAACGATCGAAGTACTAAGTTAGGCAAGATGGGCAACCTAGGGAGACTAATCCTAAATCGTATTTAATAAATCAAAATTAACTTTGAACCTCCTCCGGTTAATTTTAAGCACCTAAAAGCCTCACAAACTATTCATGTGTGTGTTTCACATTCCAGGACCGGGCAATAATTTAGCTACTCATGAAAATATTAAGCAAGACACTACGCTGGAACAAAACATAAAAATGTTTAAACCTAAATCGAACATGCATGAAATTAAAGAATGAAAATTGGAAATAAGAATACGAAATCTCAAAGTGAAAATATGTTGAATGACTAAAACAAAGGTACCGAACAAAATCTCTAAAGCAACGAAAGCAAAAAGCGAATTAAACTTCTTCTCCAAGCTAAAAAATAAGAACGGAATTAAAAGCGGTTGTTTCTCCGTAATTCTAAACTAAGAACGACAATTGAGATATGAAAATATGGTGTCAAGAATGTGTCAATTTCGTGCATGTCTCCCCCTTTATATAGGGCTCTCATTTTCCTTCTAGAAGTAGGGTAAATCTTTTTGATAAGGAAGGTAAGATTTTGATACATTTGGTAACAAATATTTCATTATCCATCTCTTATCTTGAGCTTCAAGACTCATTTTTCCTTCCATCTTCAATTTTCGTCAAAAACAACTTCAAAACATGTCTTTTAGCTCATAAAATCGTTGTCACCTTGCATCCTAGTCATGCGCCACATTAGAGCTCTAATTTCTACGGACGGTCGGAGGGAGCTTGCTTATAGAAAGAAGATAGGCCCGTCAAAGAAAAACAAGGCGCAACTCTTGTCCGTAAAAGTACTTATCAGTGCGGTTAAGTGACATTTCGGCTATAAATAAATAGGTGCGAAAACAACTCATCAAAAAAGACAAATATATACAATAGAAATCAAATTCAAAACCTCCACCCCACCTCCAAGGGTTTGGGCTAAAGATTGAGATTGTTGAGATTTATTGGCCCAAGTCTCGTATTTGATCATGACTGACAATTCAGGACGGCCCACTAAGTTAAACCTAGTCCCTTTTGTGTGTGTTTGTCCATTCTATCTATTACCGTGCATTCCTTTATTGATTGGAAAGAGTGTGTGCTTGTATAAGATTAAGCGATATTCTTCACCGCATTATCTTCTTCATGAGTGATCTGATCCTTTGTATGATCCTACAACCTTAGTGGTGTAACCGAATTGTTGGTGGTCGGATACTCGGATTCGATATCTTTCTGATCCAATCTTGAAGGTGTATCCAGATCCTTACAATCAAGACAATGAGTTGAAGACGAATTGACGACTCGAGATTCCAACATCCCCAATTTGCAAAGATTTGCTGGTAGCATAAAGTCAATACCTAAAGTGGATATATAAAACATCAATGAAACGCGCTAAGCCACAGCGAAACACAAACAAGCAGCAAGAAATCAAGATTTACATTGAAAACCAGTTTTGATGTGAAGAGGTAAAAATTACAAGACCCTTAATTAAGTCTTAGTCAAATCCAATATCACCAAGTGCAGTGCAAAGTCGATAAGTACAAAATGATATCTAGCTCCGTATAAAGATACAAAGGCATTAAAATCGCAATCCACAGAACTAGCAGCTAGCAAAGTTTCTTCACAAGTTGGAAGCCCAATAAACCCAATTATTGATTGTCATAATTATTTTTGTATAGTAAAGCTTTTTCTTCTTACTCAAGAAAATAAGTAAGAGAAACAGTTACAGAGCAATATAATAACGAGTAGAATCAAAATCTGATCCAACACTGATACAACTTTGTCCAAATCATCAGGGACAGCAATTCTGGCGGACTTGGAAAGTGTCCATTTCTGTTGTAACGAAAATGATGGCCTGCTCGTGTGGAGAAAAGGCTTAAACGCCACTTTCCCTTGACCCGATTTGATTTCTCCGAGGCTCCACTCCTACATCAAATACAAATCAAATCAATTTTACTCCCTCCGACTCTGACTCAAATATGTTCGGAGAGCTAGCTAGCTAGTCTCACCTCAAGCTCCTTCCCCATTGTCACGACTAGGGTGTTGGGTTTCGTCTCAAACGACAAGAAACCCAAGCCCGAGCCGGAGTCCGAGTGGAGACAAAACTCGCTCGGTTCTAGGAAGAGATGGAGGCTCAAAGCATAGGGCCCAGATTGTAGGATTGTTTCACCAAATACTGATGAACTTCGGTCGATGATGTTTGCTCGATGGTACCTGTAAATGTTGAACTTGGACGCTCCAAATTGAATGCTTTCTTCGTCTTCTGCCTCTCTGCTACCAATAACCTTAACCAACTCTTTTGCAATCTCTTCGAGTTCTCTTGATGCATTCTCCATCTTTTGGCTGCATGAATAATGTTAAGAGTCGCCCCAAATAATGAGATGAGAAATATATATATATTTCATTTAAAATCTAATCATATGTCACGCTAATGTGAATCGCACCAGTTAACGGATCCCAATTGACCTAACATGACATATACGTGAGTTTTCATTGTTTTCTTGGTAAATTAGTTCTCAGCCAGCCAAAAGAATTATTATTAATATTAGAGAAATTTCGACCTGTTCAGCGCAACCTACTATTTTGGGCCGAGAACGAATCAAATGAAAGCCCATGTAACAGCCGAAACTTCGGGTTTTCATCACCAGAATTGATGTCAACTGCGACAAATATTCAGAATTGGAAATTAATCTCACTTGAAAATCTGATAATTCCGCTCGCCTATAGCCGCCGCAGCCTCTTGGGCAATCCGTCGATCATCGCCACTCCAAACAATCTTCTCGTGATCTCCATAACTGGTGCAGCAATCAACCGTTAGCCCAAAAATGCGGTCGCCGTTAGCCAGAGCAAATCTCATCTCCTCCGTAGGAATTCCATGATCGCTTACTCTAACAACTCCAAATTCTCTCAAGGATCTGAAAAATCTTCGATCCGAATCAGCTTCCCTCAACACGATCGATTCGTAATTGATATCGTCTGGTCCGGATCGAGCGACTTGTGGAGGAAGTTTTAGTTCGGGGATCTGAGCGGATCTGTCGATGTGTTCGGATAGAACAGGATCCGCCGCGGACCTGTCGCCTTTTCCCGTGGGGATCGGCGATGGCGGCGGCGGAATCCTGGCCATCGAGAATTTAAGTGTTTAAAGTGCATGGGGCGTGGTGTGGTGGGGTGCACGTACGTACAAGTCATCCGATGCACGTCTACGGGCATGCATTGCACTACTAGTACTTCAGTTCTACTAAATTGATTCCGTCTACCCTTGCTCGTACTCGTACAAAGACTGTCCGAAGTTCCCAACTCATGGTCCATACTCGATTTTGAGCAGCAGTAGCCACGAAGCTTGGCTTCTGAGATGGAACCAAACGAGTGATCTCGAAATTGATCATACCAGCAATTTCACAAGGCTCCCAATCTGTTATATCCAACTCCTTCACCATTTCTGTTGCGACGTCGATGGCGGTGTCGCTTCCAATCTCGAAAGGGAAGTAGATGTTTCTTGCAGGGCCTGCAGCATTGAAATCCGAAACCGATCATTTGAATTCCAAATCTGGTGGAGATTGATCATGTTAGTTTCTGAAACAATATAATTTACACACCATTTTTATCAGAAATCTGGACTTTGAGAAAGATGGAGTCCTCTTCTTTGATTCATAGTCCCGGTGATCGTCATATCTGTGGTTCTTGCCGGAGGAGGGAAGCTCCGGTGAGCCTTTGAGATGATTTCATTACTTTGGTGGAAGGCGGAAGATCTTCAATGGATAGAAATGGATCATTTAAAAGCTGGCTAGCTGATGGCCTATTTGGAGCCTTCTCCAAGCATCTTCCTATGAATCTTCGAGCTTCCTCGTCCTCAATCTTGTAAAGCGACGCGGGCAACTTCCCTATGAAATTGATTAACTAGTTTTTATAAATAAATTAATTTGTAAGTAAGGAGAGCAAATGAAAGGTTGTGGTGTTACCGAGGTGACTTTCTTGTAAATTTGTGCAGGGTTGGAGCACTCGTTGTACGGATACTCACAAGTAAGCATTTCGACAACACACATTCCGAACGAGTAGACGTCGACCAGCTCGTCGTACTCCTCCTCGTACAGCTCGGGCGCCATGAACTCCGGCGTCCCTATAACGCTATGTGCGTGGTGCGATCCTTTAAGAATGGCCGCCAATCCGAGGTCACCAATCTTAACCTGCCCTAGATGGCCATTCACGAAGATGTTGTCACACTTGAGGTCCCGGTGTATCACGGGGGGATCGAGGCTGTGCAAATACTGAGCCCCTCGAGTATTTGTCGCGCCCAGTTCTTGATTGCGCGAATGCTCACGCGCTTGTTCCGCCTCCGGTACTCTCTTAGGGTTCCGGAGGTGAACATCTCGGTGATGAAGTTGAAAGTCCTTCGGCAGGGATCGATCCACGAGGAACGAAACTTCATGATGGATTCGTGATCGAGATTCTTGAGCAAGTGGACCTCCGAGTAGAGCCTCTGTAGATCATCGGGTGAACTCAACATGTTGTCGAGTTTGATCTGGTTCCAAGCCACTTCGGTTCCGAGAATCTCGTCGAATGCTCTGTATACCGTCTTCATCGCCCCCTTCCCAAGAACATCTTTGAACTGCAACGATGAAGTTCGGACAAACAGTTAATACACGTGACGTGTATTGATGAAGAAAAATACCATCACTTAGAACATATTAGTCCAATTAAGTGATACTTAGAAGATTAATTAAATCATGTTGTTTTTAGATAATCATGAGGCGTATTCACGTGCAACAAACTAGTTTATTAGTTGATTAGATGAAACAGATTGTTCTTGCATAGGTCTATGACTGTTGTCTGTTTGTTTGATTATATCAAATCTGGCTAATGGAATTCTTACCAACCATGAACTAAAGGTGACGCGTGAGCAAATTGACATTTTTTAATTGTTTTATATGTTTAGCCACCTACCTCAGCATTATACAAAAACTGCTAAAAGTCAATACATGGCAGGATTCATTCACCAGACAATTAGCAACAATAATGTCGTTGCTGCAATATTAACAAAATATATATATATATATATATATATATAGAGAGAGAGAGAGAGTGAGAGAGAGAGAGAGAGAGAGAGAGAGAGAGAGAGAGAGCGCCCATGACTTTAGTTTTTTTAAGCATATTTTTCTCAATGTTGGAGAAGTATTGTTTATTGTCAACTATCTATCAGCACAATACTTTTGATCAAAAGAAGAAATCCTAGTTTTTTGTCATTCATTGATATGAAAATCTATAGGGAAATTAAGCATCTAATATCATACAAATCAGATCTCAACTAAGAAGTGTCTATCATGCACGTAAAAATAAAAGATGTCAAACAAAAACACAGCCCGGGTTGTCTTTATTGATGGAGTGACGAACTCATGATTATAAAGGTTATTGACTCGAATACCACCAACGGGTATCAAAATTAAAACTACGCATACACTTATGAGCAGAGTGAAGGAATAAGTTTCAATTGAAGAAGAAACTAAAACTAATAACATTGGAAAATAGAAACTTACTCGGCCATATCTCTCGGATGGATCCATTTCCACGTACAACTGCAGCTTTCCTCCATCATCAGTCGCTTCAACGCCTCGAGTTTTATACATGATTGAGCAGCATATATATATATATATGTAGAACAGAAAGGAACCCTTAAATTAAATCTTGATGTTCGTTTAACTAAAGCAGTATGCAGATGAAAAAAAGACAGAGAGACAAACTATTTTCTTGCAGCAACTAACTAAAGAAATGAAACGGTCTTGCAAGTTGCAACTAACGTACGCACGCAGATGCTAAAAAATCCGAGGCTTTCCTTCGTGATTTTCGTATGAGAAAACGCCGAACAAGAGCCAGAAAAGCCGCGAGTAATCGATTCTGAGCATGATCCAAGCCATTCCCAAAACTTGACGTGAAAATTCGTAATCCCGAGAATTCATTTGCTCCCACAAAACAAATTAAAGCAGCGCAGGCAATAGTATAGGATAAAGAAAAAAGCTAACACTGTAGAAGGTGGAGATGGAGAATATATGAGTGCGTTATTTTCAAAAGCTAGAATGATCGAATAGAGGGGCTTTTTTTAATGAAACTGGGCTTCTGAATTTGAAAAATCTGTGGCGAAGTTTGTGAAGCACCATTTGTGGTTCAGACAAGGATCCAACACCAGATTCTGTTACAGATTCAAGAGAGAGAAAGTGGATAGGTTTTTTAAGGTTGCAGCGATTGATGAGGGAGAAAGACTGTGTTGTAACTTGCAATCGGAAGCAGGCAGAAATTTGATAATTAAAAGCAGACGAATTTATTTGTCCATTTTCGGAGCTGGCTGGCTCAATACGTGCACACGAGATTTTCTATTTCTTAAAAAGTATTTTAATATAATTTAATGTATTTATTTTAATATTAATATGATGGATAGGAAACAATATTAAACTATTAGCTTTACTTAAGTGGATGGAGTCAGATAAATCATAATTTGTTACAGTTTTCAAGTGTTGTGCGCCACGTTGATTATTTGCTGATGTTTTGTAGATTGAATAGAATTAAGTATTTAATTATCAATAATTGAGGAGCGGCAGTTTTAAAGGAAAATACAGGTCTATTACTAACTAATAATTCATGATAAGATTTTAAATGCACATTAATTATTCTTGCAGTTTTTAGAATTACTAATACAAAGTCATTGATGATTCTTGTCCCATTTTCATTGGCAGAAATATATATCTATACGTGTGTGTATTTTGAGTAGCATATCATATTTATCTAAGTAATTAATTAAATTATCAATACATGAGACAAAAAATGTAGCAATAATGCAATACCAAGAAACAAAAATAGCAACTTGTTTATATATTTTGATGTCACGATGACAAAGACGGCTAACCCCTCAAATAGGCCAAGCAATAATAATGCACAAAAATATATATTAAAATTGTTTATAAATAATAATTCGAAAATGACACTGTGTTTGACTTTAATCCCTAGAGGTGTCGTCCCTTGAATTCCCTACTAAGTTTCTAACAATCCATCATGTATTAATTAAAGTTTTGATGATTTTTTTAACAAAAACGTCGCAATGCAGGCACAACTCCTTAATTTTCAAATCAGGGACTTGTGTTCAACATTTTCTTTTAATTTAGTTTCCATTTTTCAAGTTAGTATTTCATTCATAAACTATATCCATTCTAGAAAGAGCTCATACTTAAATCACAAAATTGAGATATAAGAGTTTTTTTATTAAAAAAAAAAAAAAAAGGCAATTTCCATGTAACAAAACATAGCCATGTGCAAACTTATGTTGCAGAATTGACTAAAAATGTAGTATAATACAGAATTGACTAAAAATGTAGTTATCTATTGCTCTCTCTCACGCACAAACACATAGTTAATGAGAGAGAGGCAGCATAATTTCTATAACTTCAGCACCAGAATATTCATTCTCTGTAACAACATTTGACACCTTCAGCCATGACTAAACTACACAAATTATGAAGATAAAAAAAAAAAAATAATAAAAAAAAGTTAAGCATCAAGAATTGAACTGTCCTATGCAAAAACCCTTTTCCGAAACCTATGTTGCCAAACCACCAGGGTGAGAATTATGTAGAAGCAAAACGAAACCTTTAAAGTTACAACAGTTTCAGAAGGCGAAAACCACGAGATTTGGTTTCTTAAGGAAGGCGACGCCACAGAGGAAGAAGCCTCGGGCTTACTGGTTTGGCCACGAAATCGTTCACTCACACTTAAGAGTGACAAAAAGATAACACTTTTGTTACCGTTCTCATGTGGACAATGGAGGGAAGTCGTCTTCATCTTTGAGACGGTATGAAGATCTCAACGAAATCCTGCACATACATAGGATTTAGAAACCCCTCAAATATAAGCTACTAAAAATGGTTGTATAGTTGAGAGTGGATTCATTACCTTTCCTTCTCTTTGCTTGGTGCAGTTTGCGGCCTCTGCAACCCAGATCCGGTTCTAGGTGATGAAGAGACTGTTCTTTGTGGCCGACTGTTTTCTGACACGGATGCATGTCCGATGAGCTCAACTTCATGTTGGATAGACGATCCATTTGCATGAAATTGCCCTTTCTGATGAGGAGATGTAAGGTGGCTATTAGAAGAGCTAGCCACCACAGTGTTGTCAACCGGTTGCGGCAGTTCGTGGCTGCTTCTGTCTGACATATTTGGCTCTTGAAACGTCATAATATTTCGCCTGTTGTGTCGTGGGGATCTTGATGGTGCCTGGTTCTTTACTTTCATACCTGGAGATCTATTACCATGTTGGGATACAATCTGAAAGAAAAACAGAAGGCCAATTACAATAAAGAGTCAACATAAAGGAAATCTGAAGCTTAAATGACATACCGTATTTGGCAAATATGTTCCAGTGCCCCGGTGTTTTGGGGCATCTTCCCATGCAAAAGGAACAGGTGGTAGTAGTACAGGTTGCATGCCGTAGATTGCAAGATTGGGATGAAAACCATTATAAGGATGGGCGAAACCGTTCTGCTTATAAGGTAATAGAGGGAAGACACCATCCCATGGGTAGGGAGAGCTTGGCGGCAAGGAAGGCACGGGCAGTGAATGCATACCTAAACTGTATTCATAGCACCATCGACCATAATGCAAATGTTGAATGTACCTTTCGTAATCCCCGGTAAGCTCTAATGATGAATTTACAGATTCGGATGATCCATTCCTATTTGCTCGGCCACGGTCCGTGTCTGTATGATTTGAATATCCTGAAAATGAGAATGACTTCTGATCACCAAAAGTTTCTCCAAGTTTAATTGAAGCCATTGCATCATCTTTGTCAACTAACACATTTTCGTAACAACTCCCAACGATAGAAACTCCTCCTTTACCGGTTTGAGACAAAGTAGAGATTTTAAGGCCTTCAAGAACAGAGGAGCTGTACTGCTCTCTATTTTCTATATCTGATTGCGATAAATCTTCAGTCAAACTACCCAAATTAGACTGTCTATCTGCAGTTGAGACAGAATACTCATCCAAGTCTTCATAAAAACTATCTGTTCTACAAAACCCAGCAACTAGAAAGGGTGCAATAGATGCAGGCCCGGTGTTTACTAGTGATTTGTCGAGATCCTGAACATCAAGCCTCTGTCCAATTCCATGCCTTGCCATGGTATTTGCAAAGAATTTGTTCAGCTCATCAGAAATGGAATCTTGAGGCTGCTGAAGTATCCGTGCAAGTTTTCTAGCCCCATAAGAAAAGGCACTGCGTATACGGAAGAAGTTCCCTGTACAGATCATAAGACATAACAGAAATCGACCATGAGATGTCTCATAATAATACATAGCAGTACAGTAAAACTAGTCTTACCTTTGCTGACACTACGTCCAAGATTATTGATCTCTTTCAGTGGATCAACAATGTTGAGATTCTTCCTCTGAAACACATGTGGATTTCTGTCACCGACTCTAGAAGGAACTGAAAACATGCCAACACAACTATTCAAAAAATCATTGCTTAGCAGTAGATTTTTGTCACTGCCTTCTGGGATCTCAACTGTAAAACAGAGAGGAGAATAAAAGGTTAAATTTCAATAGCAATACCTTAACTATGCAACCATGTGATTTTGACTAACGACATAATGCTCACCATCAATAGCTGGCAATGAAGAGAGACGGACTTGGCCTTGTAAGCTAACACAGTAGGTATCCCAATCAAATTTGCTGAAGTAGTCCAAAAACTTGTATAGAACCTAAAGCAGAAAATATGGATTAATTAGGTTCATTTTCTCAAGGAGAAATGAATAAATGGACTGCACATGGGACGACTCACAGTTAAAGGTCCGTCTAATGTTGAGTTATAAAAATGGAAAATGTACAGCACTAATGTCTCCAAGGCATATGTAGAAATCAACCCATGATGAGCACCAAGAATACGACTTTCATAGTAGCACCATGCCTTGATCAGGATAATACTGCATTTGAATAGATGGTCTCTGCCAATCAGGCGATCAACCTGAAAAGCAAACGCATTGCAGCTGTTGCATCTACATTCTTTGGACCCACTTTTTTGTAATTTTGTTAAGTAACATGCCACCATTAAACGATTAGTTTGCAAAGACATAATTCAAATTGACATCTACCATAGTTATTAATAGTATTTGCTTCTTTAACTAAAATCAATAAACATGCACGTAAAGAATTTCCGAAGAATCATATAACTAATTACACAAGAAATAACTTATGAATTGATGTGAATCATATCTGAATAAGTAATATAAAAAAAAATCACTTTCTGCAGAGAAAGTTACATATTCTGAGTCAGATCCATCAGAAAATACCAGTTAATTTATCATGCAATCTGATCAGAGTAGAGAAATAAATCTCTGAAAGTGTTATCGCCAGCAGGGTTTAGTATTTAGAACATAATTACCTGCTCGAGAAAGCATAAAGTACAAAGGCCCCCAATTTGATTAAACGATACATCAACAACAATGTCTTGAACAATACATTTTACAAGCTTCACCTGCCATAAGAACGCTGTTTTAGTAAGCCAGGCTATGAACTTCCACATATTTAAAGTGATTTATACAATCATCTTTGAATAAATACCTAACCTTTTATCAGAAAAGTTCAAATGTGGAAATGGCACGCAACTAAAGCAACATATTACTTATTGGTTCTAAAAAAAATATTGCCCTCAACCTACAATATTCAGGTTTACTACAAGATAGTTCGACAAGTAGAGCCAATTTTAAGATAAAAATTACTCCCTCCGTCTCATTGATATAGTCCATTTTCTTTCGGCGCGGTTTTTAAGGAAAGTTGTTAGTTGTGTATAGAGTTGTGTAAAGTTATGGGCCCCTCAAATAAAGTGTGTGTAATTGTTTACTAAAAAAGGAAAGTGGACTATTATAGTGGGACAGCCCGAAAAGGAATACTGGACTATATCAATGGGAAAGAGGGAGTAGTATTTGTTGCTTGAGCCAAGTGCTAAGAAAACTTTCACCCGTTAAACAGGAAAACTGCAATCCTTACGAGAGTTACAAATCCACGATTAAAAAAGTAGGTGCACATTCCAACTTCTGAGATCAACTTTCAGTTAGAACTATTGTGATACGAAAGCACATCACAATGGACACAGATGATGTCTTTATCAATGAAAGAAAACTAAATACAAAGTTCAAGCATATTCTATGATCTGGAAACCATGGAAAGATAATACACGTAAAAATGTCAAGGGAAAAGAGTATTTTCTACAGATGTTAGAAACAATATTCAAGTGTACCTTTAGGTTTAAAATATGCTGCATGGGCAAATACTTTAGGTTGCCAAAGAAAACTACCTTTCTAGTTACTTTGACTCCGATAAGCTAAGATTTGGATAAGCTAATTACTTTCTTTGTTTTCTACAAATAAAAACGTGTTGATTCTTATTTCTAAAAATAAAACATTTAGTTATAGACTTATCGTTTCTGTCTCAATTAACCAACTATTCATGCATGCTGCAAAACCAGATGATGCAACTAGAACCACCTAATCAGGAAACGGAGATCACAGATCCAGTATTTATTATTTGAGCAACACCCAGTCGAGAGATTGAATGGTCAAGTAATATCCATGTCATATCAAACATATTCACATATAAATACGAAGCATACCTCAGCACGAATTAGCTGAACATCCTTTACTACAAACTCAGCGGCTGTATTTCTCTCTTCTTCTTCAAGTACAGATTTCATTTCATCAGCCAATGTATCCTCAACATTTGCACCACCAAAGGCAGTTAAATCAATGTCTCCATCCGGAAGATAAGTTTTAAGGGGCACAGATCCATATGGGAAGACCTGCAAAAATCCAACCTTTGATCCAACAAACAGAAATGTAAGGTTTGAGCAAAAAAAGAAAGACCATTGCCCTAATGTTTTTTGAGCCAATAGTCTCAAGCATCAGAAACTTCTTGCAAGTATATGCATGCAGAAACCACGAAGGTGATGTGCTAGTCTGGTGCAAACAGAGAACACAACAGGAAATCGAGCACAGAGAAAAAACCTGGTCATTTCTTTCAACAATCTCATTTCATTTGTTACAACTTACAAATATGGTATAACTTAAGCTGGTTAAATTTATTTGAAATGGACATCATATGTAATTATGACGTCTACATGAGTGAGAGAAAAGTTCATAGGTGCAATACTGCTCCTAAAAAAATTGCATGGGGCAACTCATTGTACGTGCTTTCTTATAAAAGATTCTCTTCATCTTGTTAAACAAATCTAAGAGGGATACTGTTTTCAAGTAAATCTCAATAAAGAGATGCAGCAACTACAACTGGTAAGAAGAAGTATGTTTCATTTTTCTTACCATTTATTGAAGTTAGATAGCAATGAAAGCACTAACCCAAAGGAATAGATAAGGGTGCCCGAGTCCCAACAACTCCATAAGATTATAATTCAGCAGAAGTTTTAAATGGAATAATTTTTATCTATAAACTTATTAAATGTTAAGTATAACTTTGTTGTTTCAGGACAACACATTAGCCATGTAACTCGAAAGAGTAGAAGCAAACCTGTTCTAAGTTACCTTATAAAGGACGCTCTAGTGAGACAATATATTGACATAATACAATCAGGTTACAGAATATTATCATATCAGTTCATAGAAAGAATAGCTTTATGAATAAGTGCAAGTAACGACAAAAGTTATGCGAACATAGAATAGAACTAATAGCACCTAAATAACAGAAAACCCCGTGTGACTTCATATTAATTACTCCCTCCGTTCCACTTCATTAGTCCACTTTCTTTTCGGCACGGAGATTAAGAAAGTTGTTTGTTGTGTGTAAAATAGATAAAGTAGTGGGGTCCACTTGAATATATTAGAGTATTATTTTAAGTTAAAAAGGGAAAGTGGACTAATGGAGTGGAACGACCCAAAAAGGAAAAGTGGACTAATGGAGTGAAACAGAGGGAGTACATCTTTAGCCGATTGCCTCTATAATAATTCAAAACTCCTTCTCGTTCAGATGAAAGACGCGTGGACAAAATTGACGGATCATTTTGAAGTTGTTAGATGCAATTAATAAATATTTACTTCCTTTCATATCTAACATGCAACATCCTCGTATCATCTCCACGCGTCACAAAAACAACTACATACCTCATATCACCAACATGCTTCCATTTAATTAAGCATAAACCAGATTGAGTGTTATCTACATTTACCACAAAGCTTTCCTGGTACACGAATCAAACTATATCCATGCATGCAAACCCTTGTTATAACTTCACAGAGTGGACGCTGAACATCATCACAGAGGCCACTGATCCGCCTTACGCAACACAAACACCATAAGTCCATAGCATAGCATAGCATATAGAGTGCCATTATCTACCATCTCCAAATGCAAGATTTATCATCAAGCAATCACCACAAGTCCATAACATAATAAATACAATGCCACCGATACCATCTCTAAAGCAATATTTCTCATCAGATAAACATAAAGAGTGCTGATATCTACCATCTCTAAATGCAATATTTCTCAAACCCGAAACAAAAAACAGATGTGCATAGAAAATATAAACATATATCGAAGAGAGATATAATAACTGCGAGTTTTCACCTCAGCACCAAGGCAATCCCTGATTAACTTCTGAATATAATCAACCACCTCTTTTCTCCTCTCTTCGGATACAGGAGTTGGTTGTACCTTCCGAATTATTTCACGGGCCGCTCTATCAGCCGCCGCCCAATTCTCTGCTAAAATCTCTAAGCGGTTTGGCTCGGCGAGTGGCGTCGAATGTGAAGCCATATGCTTCACCTCCACCGCTCCGCCGCCACCAGGAAGATCACCCATTTAATTTAATATCTTTTAAAGAAATAAAAGACAGAACTTGATTTCTCCACTACAGCAATTCATACACACACAATAATTTAAACCCAGCACACACATCGCATCATGAACACATTCGATCAGGAAAAAGTAAACAAACACGCAACCAGATTAATAAACCGCAAGAAAAATAGCAAAAAGAGAGAAAAGCGCGGAAAGATGCTTCTTTTCTACACACTGTGCGAAATGGGAAAAAGGGTTTAGAGGCTAAAAGGTGGAAACAAAAAGATGCCTACTCAACTGAATAATAATGATGGGAGTTTTTCGGAGAGTTAAACGAAAGACTAGACTGAATGAGTTTATGAGGTGTTCAATTATATGTTCTTGCTGTGTTACGTCCCAGCAAGAACAAAACCAAAAAAAAAAAAAAAAAAAAAAACAGCAGAGAAAACGCAAAAATCTGTATGAATTTTGGTTCGGATTTTGTAAATTAATTTACAGCAATTCACATAAATATTACTCTACCCACTGCAGATCATTGCAACACGAAATACATTTAATTCATCAATAATTTTACCACCGATTACGCTGCTCTCTCTTTTCTTCAACCCGATTTAAATTGAGGTAATTTACTGTTATTAACCCTAGTTAATTTGGTGCAAGTTTTCGACTACTGTGAACAAGAGTTTTCACTCCTGCAAATCCCTTTTTATTTCTTTTTTCCGTATTTATTTTATATTTGCTTTATCTTTGAGTACTTTCGGTTATATGATAAAGGATGAATTTATGATGCCAGGCTTTTAGTTACCTAATTTGTGGAGGGCGATTTCATGATTAAAATATAGAGGCTTTAAGTGGGAATACTATTGTAAAATTAAAGTCTTACATGTTTTGTTTTGGATAAAAATTTATGTCATTCTCGTCTGATTGTTTCCACCAAAATGTATAGGTGGTTGGTGTTGTTTACGAAAGCTGCTATTACAATTCGAAGAAAATAGTAAGTCGGAAAAACAAAACAGAACAGAATGAACAAAACTTAAACTTCGTCGAATCGAGGAAGGCTCGTTTCCGCAAAACGAAATACGTTGCGGTAGTGCCCTCGGTTTCCGGCGTATCGTCTCCAAAGATAAAACGACAAACGTCTCGAAGTATTGCAAAGACCGCAGTAACAACGAGCTCCGGCGAACCTGGACTTCCCGCAGGGCGGCGAGCGCTGGACAACTAGAGCTAAGAGATGCAGAAGAAAATGTTTGATGTTGGTGTATTGAAATGCAATGCAGACTGCCCAGGTGAAAGGTGTTGGAGCCATTAAGGCAGATGGAGTCGTGGAAAGGAAACTGAAGAGGTGGAGAGCTCTCAACAGTTTCATTCCAAAGACTTTCAAATAGACGTAATTTGGGTCAACCCACAAGTAGCTCACCAAGCTCAATTGTCAAAGCCCAACTGAGCCATTAAGGCAGGTGGAGTCGTGGAAAGGAAACTGAAGAGGTGGAGAGTTTTCAACAGTCTCATTCCAAAGACTTCCAAATAGACGTAAGTTGGGTCAACCCACAAGTAGCCCACCAAGCCCAATTGTCAAAGCCCAATTGACAAGCCCACGAACCACCAAAATGACCATTTGTCAAGATCCAATGACCAGAACCGGGGCACGAGCGCGGCGCGTGAGACGATCGGGCGAAAAAACTTCGCGCTCATGAGCACGTGCGCCCAAGCCTCACCACATGTCACTTTGTTATCTCCTACAAAGTGATAATGACATAAATACCACAAGAAACATTACATATTAATCAATGTGAGACATTGATCGATGTATTAAATCTCCAAAATCCGAATAAGGTAAGTTTTTTCACTTTATGTAGTTTTGTCCCCCAAACCTTTGAGTTATTATTTCTCACTCACCGAAAATTGGAATCGAGAAATTAAGCACACTACAATTATCTAATCGAAACGTAGATCGACATCATATATATTAATTTTCAAATCGGATATGTATCAAGGCTCAAAAATGCGATCAAACGGACTGAATTTTACCTAAATCAAATTAGCATTAATGCCAACATAATTTCCATATATATATATATATATATATATATATATATATATATATATATATATATATACGATTTTCCAACAGTTTGTATATTCCTTAGTTTTTAGTTTGTAATTGAAGAACTTTTTTTCTGGAAAACAAGCTTGCAATTGATTAGGTGATACTGCTTTTAAAAATTGAAAGAAAAACTCCACAAAAGCTCAACTTACAACTGTACATTTTCTTGGACAAACTTATCAGTTGTATCAGTTGGTAGAACTTGAATATGAACCTAATTTAGCCTTTTTTCTGTTTATATATAAAAGCAACAATATTTTAGACAATATGCCTTAATTTGGTTTTAATATTGTGTTCTAAATGAGTCGAAGCCAAATTTATTTCTAATTGCATTGAACTTTAATAGTTGGTTTGAAATAGTTTAAGTTTCAATTATATATTATATATATATATATATATATATATATATAGTAGCTCGTCAATTTCAAATATAGTTTGTTGTTATTATCAATTTCTACTTGTCAAACTATGTTTGGTCGAACTTTATATATCAAACATGAAACTTTTGATATGTTAAAGAATTGAGCTAGAACTAAGTTTTGACGAATGATCATGAGCATCAAATAACTCTACATCGCAAAACTATATTATGTAGGAAAGGAATAATGGAGGATTGTGATGTATTGATGGCCAACAATCGAGACTGCGGGAAATAGAAATATTCCAAATATTTAGGAATTTATAATCACAAGTCTTTTTACAATAAAATTGCATGGAGATAATGTTAATCGGTTAAATTGATAGAAGAAAATAAAGATCGAATTTGATATATATATAATTATATATATAGAGATTGATGCAAATGTTTCTCATTTTAAATATTTATTAGGAATGGATGAATGATTGAGAGTAGATTTAGACAATAACAAAAATTGTATAGACATCAACCATTTAAATGACATCGTTCGCGGTATAGTTAATTACATATTCGTCGCTCTGTAAAGTGCGTGCGCAAATAGTCTTTGTTTGGTTGATGAGATAGAATGTGAGGAAAAAAATAAGTGAGAAAGAAAGTAGAGAGGATGAGAAAAGTGAGAAATATAATAGATTTAATTTATTGTTTGGTAGAAGAGAAAAAAATAAGAAAAATAAGAGAAAGGGTATTCTCATCTAACCATCCTTATTTTGTTGTATAGAAAATAATATGAGAGAAATGTTGTTTAATTCAAAAGGACAAAAATGTCCTTATTCAAAAATATATAGAGCCCATCAAATTTTTTATACGAAGATATAATCGTCAATTATTTCAATTTCTCTCTACTTTTTCTCATACGATATTTGGAGAAAAAGAAAAATTGTATGGTCCATCAGTTTTTCACCTTAATTCTCTTTCTCCTCTCTAGCAACAAAGGAGGTAAAACATTAACGAGATATTCTACTCTAAATACATCAATTTTTTTTTAATTTCATTTTCGCATACTAACTTTCAATTTAGCCTATAAATAAACCAACTTTCGATTTGTTTCAAATTGCACATGGGCCAAAAATCAAAGTTGACATGTTATTTTTCGGCATGACGTGACTGCTGACATTTCGAGTGAGTCAACTTCAATCTTATCCGATTTTTCAGTAAATACACAAATTCTTTACCGTTTCTCTTTTTTTACATGAACGTTGAATTTTATTTTTTTGGCAAAGAGTCAAAATTACTAATCCCTCCGCCCCATTAATGTTGTCTTGTATTCCTTTTCAGGTCATCCCAATAAAATTATCTTGTTTCATTTTAATGGCAAAAAATATTATACATTAAAAAATGAGGTGGATCCTTCATTACTCACTATCAACCACACATTTTTATATACTTTCTCTCTCCAAAAGCTTCTCTCTCACACAATTCTATTCCATTACGAAATCAGAAAAATTATGATTTTTATCTTTTTGGAAAATTTTGTTATTATTTTATTTACAATATGAAAAAAATGGAAAAAGAAATTATATCAATTGCCTCAATTATGCCTTAATAAAATTTATAAGGTTATTTCTTTTGTCAGATACTCCTACTCATTTTCTTTAACTAAACAGGTTGTGCCATTTTGGTGGTATACAAATCACCATTTTTTTTCTTTATTTCTTGTACTTGATCCGAAATGATTATTCTGTGTGTTTGTTTGAGCTCCATTGAGGCTATCATCTGATTGGAAATCTCATCCTTTTCTTTTGAACTCTTACTCTTATCCTTCTATTTGGTTATTAGACAAAATTCATCTTTATGGTTGATGGTTGATCTCTGATAATTATTCTATTTGTTTGTTTCTAACCTCGTTGAACTATATGTTTAATTCATATATTCATGAAATATCTTCCTTTGACGATATAGCCAAACTCATTTGGTGTTATATATCCCTAAGAATCTATCTTGTTACTTGATCACTGTCAATTATCATTACATATGTTTGCTTAAACTCGATTGAAGTATCATGTAATAAAATCCATAATTACAATGTTATCATTTTCTTCTGGAGCCCAAATCATGCTATTTCACTAAATAGAGCTTTGTACTACATGGATTAGTATCTATATTGATGTTTGATCCCTATGACTATTGTACTGATTCATTTCTGATCTCGTTGAAACATTTGTTTTACTCATTTTGAAACCCTTTCTTCAGAGATATAATTGATATAAATTAGTATTATATTTGCATAAATACCCATCTCCTTGCTTAGTCATTGATTATTATTACCTCATTGAGGGAATTCTTTGATTTATTTATGTATGATACTCTCTCCTTTGAGATACTATTGTATAGACAATTTAAATAAAGGTTAAGTCATATTAGCAATGACTAAATACGATCTAAGGACTAAAATGGCGAATTGATAAGGAAATGAATATTTAGAGAATATTGAATGACTAGTGAATTCTCAAACGACAAATAACGCTCTCATGTTTGACAAAAGATTGTGTCTGCCTCAAAATAGACAAGAAATTAAATGACGATATTAATAGAAGTCATAAAATTGGATATAAAATCCATTAAAGAAATCCTAAGATACACCCGGACTCGAGAAGAAATTCGTGGTGGGAAGAAATGAAGAAGACCGTAATTTTGTTCGTAGGAAATTTCTTATTTTCATCAAAATATAAACTACACGAAAGACTATGTTGTTGCACATTCGAACTCCAAAGAATAAAGGAAGCAAGTTGTCGCAAGCTTTACAGCACAAATACCGCTACGTGGATTGAAGCCAATCAACTAACAACGTCAATACATCTTTCTGCAAAATCGAATGGCATTAAAATGGAGAAAATTAGCAAAACGCTATATTAAGAAGATTGACGTCTATTTGGCGTCTAAGGGCACATAGGTCAATTCCACCTATAGAAACCTTATGGAGATCCCTCACCTTTTATGTGCATAATTACTTTAAAAATCTGCTAACGTTTGCTATGCTAAAGACTCGAAGGGGGCAAATTTTTCACCACACGCACGTAGGCGTAGCTCCACGTATCAAAAAAAAAAAGATTGACGTCTATTTATCTTTAAGGGAGTGGTCAATTGGAGTAGCTATCACAGCAACAAATAATGTGGCAGCTAATAGAGTCTTATACGACCGCAACTACTTTACCAAAGAGAAGTTGGTAACACTAAAATGTTGAAAACAACTGATTCATAGATTGTGAAAAATATTCAATGAAGAATGAGGAGGAGCTCACGAAAAGTAGCAAAGCTATAAGGGGAGGCGTCTTTTAAATGGTTGATTCAATGAACATAATAAATTCATTCAATAGTGTATTTATGGATTAAATTGAAAGTTTGTGTGCAAAAAGAGAATTTAAAAAAGTTATATATTTAGGAGAAAATATCCCAATATTTAATTTATGTCCAATTTCTCTATTCATTATATTTTTTTCTCTCTAACTTGGTTTGCAGACCATCGCACAAGCGAAAGGTTTACTCAAGCACACACCGAAGATAGCGGCTACGGCTCAACAAATCAAAAAAAAAAGGCTAATAAATTTTGTTCACATACAATATCGTATAAACTACACAAAATATACTTCATAAACAATGATGTTGGTGAGATTGGAAACCCAATCCTGTGACTATAGGCTACAAAAGGCCACCCAAAGTAAAAGATTTGAGATTTTTTTTTTGGGAAACATTTGACAAACTAAATTAGGGTTTTTTGCTTGGATATTTTAGTTTGCGTCCAAGTTAAATTTGATAAAACGACGTCGTGCTACACTGATCCTCTTCTGATCCAGTAGTCGTAAAAATCGTGCTTAGCTCCGGCCTCCGAGACTGGTAGCCGTCGGTGACCAGCGAAGCCATGGCAGCAAATTGCAGAACCACTTCTTCAATGGGGGCGTTGATTATGATTCTACTGACTTTAGGGCTGCCGATCTCACTCGCTTATCGACCGGGAGACATAGTTCCAATGAGTCGAATGGGGCAATATCACGCTGTAACGCTTTACATCTTTTATGCGATTCTGATGCGAACTGGTTTCGTGATTTTCGTCTGATGTGATTTTGAATTGGATAACTTGCAGTCAAGAACCGTTTGGCATGATATGATCGGCAGGCATTGCCCGACATTCGCCGTCAATCGTGAGGTCAGTTTAGTTTGGGTTTGGTTTGAATTTGGGGATTCTTTGTGTGGAGTGCTAATTGATGGTTTGACTCGGTGTGCAGGCGTTGATTCCGATACCTAAGCCCACCGGATATACTGGAGCTGATCCTTACAAAATGTATGAATCAAGTTCCCTTTTGTATTGCTCGATTTTAAAATGAAATTTGTCACATGATTTCTTAGTGTCAGAATATGACTGGTTCCGGAAGATAGATTTTTAATTTCTCCAATTGCTTTATGTTGATTATGCAATTTTAGTTTCTTGGTTTACTACGATTGACGTTCATTTTGAAGTCACTGAATGTATTTAGAACCAGCTGCTTGAATTCGGTACTGAGTTGTTATGATATTCTTGTTAGCTTAGGACCAAAGATGAGTTGTTATGGTATGTTGTGAAGACAACTTTTACAAATCAGTTTAGTCTTAAATTTGAATATTGAGTGAATGGGACTACCTCTTTTCATAATCATCACTCAGACAAATGTAGCTAGTAGTCTGCTTTAGTTGCATTGTTATCTAGAATGGCAAGTGGGACTTGTTTTTAGCGGCAAATTGATAGCAGCAATTGTGATATTATTTAACTTGGACTTTATGCTTGTTGTCAGATAGTAAGTGTCTTTCCAAGAGCATTGAACTTAGTATTAAAAACCTCAAGTTTGGCGCTGATTCTTATGCTGTTTTTCTTTTGATGCTACTTTCAGCGTACAATTTTATTTCAAATTAGTGGAACTCAACTATAAAGAGTCAGATGTCATGTTATATGCAATTTGAGAAGTGATTATGTTAATTGCTAGAATCATTTATCTGCAGATCATTTCAAGTTGGACGAGAAAAGTTTTTTGTTCCTTGGCTTTTCGTCATCAATCGGAAGAGTTCTGATATCCCAATGATTGAGATGCATCTGGTAAGATTCCTCAAATATTTGAAATTTCGAAATCAAAACTCTTCATATGATTTTTTTTCTATCGAACTGGATAGGCTGCACTTCACGGATTCGAAACGACTTGTTTGCATATAACTTGGAGTTTTACAGCATTAGATTCCATGGCACCTTCCTTAATATTGGACCTATAATTTCAAAACCTATTTTGCGTTAGCTGAGAGAACACCCAGTTGATGTATACCGATGTCTATGCACTAGTTAGTTTGCGTGGTGCCTATGCTTACGATATTTCCTCTCTTTCCAGAGGCACTCGGGAGCTGAACTGCTTGGCGTCACTGCAAAAGTTGTAGATATGCCTAACAGCTGTATGAATCATTTCTAATTAACTTTCTTATACCCCGTTAAAATTTCTTACTTGATCTTTGATTGTGCCATAAATATGCATGTGACTGTTGAGAAGTTTGATATTTTTGCTAAATCTCTATGTTGATGCGGAATCTTTTTGTGATGCTTTTAATCTTAATTTCAATATTGCTTCAGATTAGAGCCTGACTTATATCCGGACCAAATTTCGTCAGTAATGGCTTTTGTTATTTCAAAGTCCCCTTGGCCACTAGTAACATTTAAGGCAGAAGAACATGGTGAATGACAATTATAGCCTGTAGATATTCTTGATTTAGAGGGAATTTTCCTCATCTTCAATAATTCTCTGTAAATCTTTATGCCCGTGACCTGTTGATGATACTTAAACTTATCAGTATCGACCAATTACCACACAACTCTTTTTAATATTAAAGTTCTGCATTCTAATAGGGTGGTAACACCAAGTGTGTAACTGTATATGGACAGTTAGTGTTGTTTAACGGGTATTTAACAGTCTAAACATCTATGGCCGTGCTGAATGTTGCTCTTTCTGAAAATTCTGGATGTTCTTAGGACCTACTAATGCTTTTTGAGTTATGCCTTCCTGTTTTCTGTACCTTCTTCTGGCGTCACCTCGTAACACGTAAGGATGCCTCTGATAAATCTTGTGATTTTCTATTATCACCGCATTTTGCTTTTGTACCTGTTAATAACTGATTCTTTCCGTCATACTGTTTAATAGCTTATAGCTGCAGTCTGACGTTTCTCTTCCATTCTTATATTGAACAGATGTAGAACTTCATCCAGACATTCGCAAACAATTTTGGGATCAGCAAATATGGCCTAAACATATACTTGTCAGATACACATGGTAAATTTCTGTATCTTTTCCTTGGATGTCACTTGGTTAGTTTATGGGATTAATCTAATGCCAGTTTAGAATCTAGCGAGCAGTAGACAATTGTTGAAAATGCATTAATTATGTTTCTTGAACAGTTGTACTAGGTTTTCTGGAAATTATGATGTAGAAATTTTATGATTGAATAATCAATTCAAGGATATATATTGAGTTATATCATGCTTGGTCAATTCTTTATAGGAATAGAGGTTTCCTTGTTCTACCTATTTCAAGTGATCAAAGAAGGATTCGTTTAGTTCTTCCAGTTCCCAATTCATACCATCTCGATATCGAATTTTTGTTTCTGTAAACAAGAGTGATACCATGTAAAGAAAACAATTATATGCAAGTATGAAGACTATCAATATAGAGTGAGAGCATAGAAAAATAATTGTGATAAACTCCAATAAAGGATCATAAATATTATACTCTTCAACAGTTTCATTGGCATATTTTTGAATTGGTTTCTCATGCATGATCAATGTGCAATTATTCAAAGGTCACTGCTCAAATAACATGCAAATCAGCCATTTGGGAAATAGCTCATGTATATGATTCTACAAGTTCATTGTTTACATTGAAGAAGTGATATTCAATCTTGCTGGTTTCAGTGTCCATGATCTATAACAATTTTCCATGATTAACTTCTTTCTGCTAAGCCTGAACACTTGGGTTTCTTATTTTATGACTGATAGGAAAGAGCAGTCAGAGATAGATGTGGCTTCTGGATTCTATGTTCTCTTTGGATCTGGTAAGTTACATTTCTTTAAGTAAATGACCGGAAAGCACTTTTAATCATTTGACTTTTTATTGCTTTGTGGTAGAGCCCTCAGTTAGATGTTGCCCTTGGGAATTTAACCGTTGCAGTTTTCTTGGTGTATTTTAGATTACATATATTACAGTTATCTGTCATATCTCTATGATTATTCTTATTGGTTCTCAACCAGGACTGATGCTTTCTTTCATTCTCTCAATCTACGTTTTACAATCATCACGAGATAAATTGGCGAGGTATTATTTCCCTCCACCGTGACTATGCTTCAATTTCTTAGTTCTTGGATCATATACTGAATTTGATATTCTATTTGCTGCATATGATCAAAGTTGGATTGTTTCTGTTTCTGCTTCTAGGTTTGTGCAGGAGACAGTAGCTGACAGCAGCTTGCCTGCCGGAGGTGTCGCTAAAGTTGAATGATCTCAAGGTATGTTCCTCTGTAATTGTCAAAATCTTGATGACATATGCCGATTGCAACATTGCATGCAGAAGAATTGGGTGCAGTTTGGCATATATAGCTTGTAGAACATGGGAAAACTGCGAAGCAGTTGTCTAATAAGCATTTTTTTTTCACCCACTGGCTTGGCTCTTCAACCAGGAACCTGCATGAGAGTTTATGAACAACTAATTTGAGTTTTCTTAATTTTACCAACTTATTTTTGCCCCTAATTTACCTTTTATATTATGATTTTGTTTGTTTGTGCAGAGTGATTAGGTGAGCAAGTGAAGTATGCCGTGTTTGTAGCGATTGAGAGGTCTGCCTTGCGAAATAGAAAGGAAAATGGAAATGATGTAGAAAACTTACCCATGTGTATAACTTGAAAGTAAAACAATCACAGATGCAGCATTTACATGGTCGAATTAGTTGCGTTTTCTTTTCTTATAAACTTCCCCACTCCAGTAGAAAATGAAACAAGATTTGAGAAATTGTCCCACCAAGACACACATAAAGGCTCTGTCACCTATGATTAGCCCCCTCCCGTTTTTGCAGCTAGAGCATAAGAGTGAGATTTATTCAGTGTGCATTTTGATAGTGGTTGGGGTTACCTCGTCATCCAAAAAAGAAGATTTGGAAAATTGTTTAAAATTAATTTGATCTATTTTTTAAAGACAAAACTTATCATTTTCAATCGAAGTAGTATTTCAAAATTATTAATCGTCTATGATATGCTTTTCTTGATAACTTTTTCTTTTCATTTGGAGATATTTGCTTTAAGACCCAAATTTTCGCCCAGCAACCAGTGTTTTTTTCTTCGTGGTTTTTGACATCCTTGATAACGACCAATATATAATTCGATTGATGGGATTAACTTCTGATTATATTCATATCTCTCTCTCTCTCTCTCTCTCTCTCTCTCTCTCTTATATATATATATATATACAGATGTTGGTCTAACAATGCATGTTGTGTCCCAATTCACATCAATGTTCAGATTGACAGAACTAGGTAGGTCATATAGATTTGATTATAAACACCAATTATTAGTCTAGCTAGGCCTCCTTTTTTTCGTGATCAGCGAAGGATATCCGTCACAATTTTATCTTTTAATTAATTAGTTTAATTAGGACCATATAATGTAGGAGCTAAAGCCTAATGGGGTTTACGTGCATCAATCAGCGCATGATTTGTGTTCCATTACCATTTACCAAAACGTATACTTGAAAAACGAAATAAAAATTAATCCATATCCAAGTTGAAACACCTTCGAGTATTTAGAATTATTGCCATCGATCGCCGTCTAACTTGGAAAAATAAGAATCTCAAATGTACGCTCATACATATATACATTGCTTATTGGCGCCACCCACCCCTAAATCATGTCAAATCTCCTTGAAATAATTATTATTTCCATTCTTGTATCTCAAAATTACAGATTTTCCCAAATGTTTTTCTATGCGTACAGCTTCTGACTTGTTTACATGATATCGATGAGGACTTGCATTGCATGTTATGTATGATATGCAAGATTAAACTGCACAAAAGATAGGCTTAAAAACATATATTTATTCTTCTGTCCTTTTCGAAGCCAATTAATTAGTAGTTCTACATTTTCTGTTGTTTACTCGGCATTGCATAACATGCAATAGAATATATTTTTAAATAGTAACAGCGAGGTTAGTGGATACTTAACATTCCTTATTACAGCTAGAGCGGGTAAAATCAGACAACAAAACATCAACGTTAAGTTTGTATTGTAATACTAATGTAACAATTACATAATGTATATACTCTAGTAAAATGAAATATGGAATTGAAATGGTTATAGATTATATTACCTAGAAAAAAATATCTACACGTCACTCCATTATTGTGCAAGTTATATTCTGAACAACGTTAAGATAAATAAACAATATTGTATTCAAGTCGTAGTCAATATCTTGTAATTTCTTTCGCGCTTTTCCCTACCTATATTTTGTCTGATTCCGGAGCACGCTTTAGGGAGAAAATAAGAGAAGAAAGAAACGTGTAGCTATATACAGTTCATAGCCAGCTACCTATATATATATATATATATAATATTACTCCAACCTTAAATATACTCTCTCCGTCCCATTAATAACGTCTTGTATTTTCAATTAGGCCGGGTGTCTCATTAGAAATGTTATTAATTTAAAAAAGGCAAAAATATGTAGATAGAAATGAATTACCTAAAAGTCAAATAATATAGTACATTATAAAATACCATTCTCTTTAACTTCTTGCCCCAAAAAATATGATCCGATGTTATTAATAGAAAAACGGAGGCAGTATATAATTTGTTAGTTCTCTCTTTTCCATAGCAACCGTGTGCGCCTTGCTTTACATGTATCATATATACTATTTTCAATACCGAGATAAATATATGATTATTATTTAAGATGTACTAAAAACCATAATGCGAATAGTCAGAGAGGATTTATAGATCGATGACAAATTAATTATATTAGAAAAACCTAAAATCGATATGCTCGAACTAGGAACTTTGACATACTGATAGGATTTGAGAGACCCTTCGAGGGGATGATAAATCGTTTTGATTTCATATTTGAAGATTGTCCTACTTTTGCAGATATAAAAAGTTTGAAAAAAATAATCCAATCTGATTCTTGTATTCCACACTTTTTCAAATATGGTGTGTGGAATAAATACGAGATGAGATAAATTGCTAGTAGACGACTATATATATATGATGTCATATATATTATTGGATTACTAAGTTTATGCGATCAAATTTCAAGACCAGATCAGTTTCTAACAAAAATAAAATATAGACGTCTCATTTTTATTACTATTAATTTTATTTTCTTGTACACATATTTGACTATATAATTACTTATTCGATCTTCCTTTACCAATCTAACATAATACTTCCTCCTCCCAATTATAATGTCCACTTCGCTTTTTGCACAATTTTTAAGAGAGTTATTTGTTGTGAGTAGAGATGTGTAAATATGTGGGTCCTTGTTCGGATTCTTAATCCCGTTGCATGGATCTTTCCAGAAGGAGCTAGAAGATGCGGACGTGGCAATGCAGTTACAGAGGCATAAGGAAGAAGACGATGGCGGTTATAACCGCCTCATTTAAATCAGATTAACCACAACCATCGGATAGCGAACAGATACATTGGAAGGCTAGGATAATAACTAATAGAGTCGCATTTCTAGTATTACGTTTCTTATTCAGTTGAGAAATAACGAACTTGGAAGTTGTATAAATAAAGGCTGATCTGATTCGATCAAGCCAAGCTTTACAATTGAATAATACAGTTCCTTCTATCCTTTTTTCTCTCTACTCCAAAACCTAGATCTAGTTTACATATATGAGAATATAAAATCAACATGGTATCAGAGCCTAGGCTGAAGCAATGCCAAAACACAGAAGAGTTCCATGGCAAGTTCTAGTTGAAGAAGAAGAAAGTTCCTCGAACGATTCGGTGCGCGAATCATCTATCAGAGGAGGAGGCGATTCAAGTGAAACGAGCAAATTACAGAACACTACTGTAGCTAAACAGCAACGAATGGCGGCGCAAGGAGAAACGGCGATGCGAAGAACAAACGTTTACTACTTAAATCCGCATGATCATGCTGGATTAAAGTTGATAAATGTGATGCTTACTGGACCGAACTACTATACTTGGAGTAAGGCTATATACCGTGCCCTAGCTGGAAGAAACAAACTAGTTTTCATCGAAGGTACTCTTCCAAAACCTTCTTCAAACCACAATTCTTACAATGATTGGATGCAATGTGATTATATGGTGTTTACCTGGATAATGATTTGTATCTCTGAGAAATTGTGTCAATCGTTCCAATTGAAAGAGAATGCGCATCTGTTATGGAAGGAACTTAAACAACGGTTTGACCAAAGCAATGGTCCAAAGATATTTTGGATAAAAAAGGAATTATCTACTTATGTGCAAGGAAATCAATCTATTACAGCCTATTATAGTCAGTTAACAGCTTATTGGGATGAATTAGGGCTGTTATTACCTACTCCTAACTGCGTTTGTGATGCTGCTAATAGTACACAGAGCATGTGTGAAAATGAAAGGTTGATGCAATTCCTGCTAGGTTTGAATGACATATATGAAACTGTTAGAAGTAGTTTGTTGATGAGTGAGCCTCTTCCTACTGTGAATCGAGCCTATAGTGTTGTCTGTCAAGATGAGGAACAAAGACACATTACTTCCTGTAATCATACTATTTCTGAGCAATCAGCCATGGCTGTGATTGGCAATAATGGATTAGGATCTAAGCATGAAAATGATCAGATGATCATGAATGTAAACCAAAGACGAGGTTACAACCAGTCTTACAAGGGGCAAGGAGGCAATTACAGGCCTCGGTTGAGTAAGGATGAAAGAAAGAGGCTAAAGTGTACTTACTGTGAAGGAAAAGGTCATGAAAAATCTGAGCGTTTTAAATTACATGGAACACCTGAATGGTATAAGAAATTGAGGGAAGAGAAAGGCCAAAAACAAGTGCACTGTGTAATGCAGTCTCAGAGTGATGAACAAAAGTCTTCAGTACCAGGTAATACTTCTCCTATGGAATCTAGTCAGATTTCTCAGTTAATTCAGCAAGAAATAGAAAAGGTCATTAGGCAAATACGAGGAAATGGAGGTGGAATGTTTGCAGGAAGCGTTACTAATGTGACTGATGCATCCAGTTGCACTCCACTGAATGCATTGGACAAACATTATGCATTTAGCTTGTTTGGGGAACAGAAGAGTGAGGAGATTTGGATAATGGATTCAGGAGCAAACGCTCATATCTGTTGTAATAAAGCATTACTGAGAAATATGAGAACATTGGACTCACCTCAGATCATTTTCCTACCAAATGGAGCTACTCAGCAAATTTTTGAGATTGGTGCTGTTCAAATTGCACCAGAGGTGACTTTAACAGATGTGTTCTTTGTCCCCAGTTTTACACATAATCTGATTTCTACCTTCCAATTAGCTAGTGCTTTAAAGGTAAGATGTACTTTCTTTCCTGGATATTGCCTAGTGCAGCAGCTACACAGTGATCATATCTTGTGCATGGGAAAGACCGTTGGAAGGCTATATGTACTAGAGTGCTCTCCTTCACAGGACAGTATTAATATGGTTCCCCAAGCTCAGTGTTCTAAGCTAATGGACTGGCATGTCAGACTTGGTCATGCCTCCTTTCCTGCTCTGCAACATATTCCAGAAGTTAAGGCTCTATGTAAGGCTGCTAATAAGGGTTCTATTGCCATGTGTGAAGTGTGTCATAAGGCAAAACAGTGTCGAAATCCCTTTCCTGCCCTCAATCACAGAAGCTAAGTCAAGTTTGAGATAATCCATGCTGATGTCTGGGGGCCTTACAATGTGGAAAACATTGCTCATGTGTCTTATGTATTGACACTGGTTGAAGATAGTTCTAGATGTACCTGGACATATTTGCTATCATCAAAGAAGCAAGTAAGTGGTATTCTCACTCAATTCATCAACATGGTTCTGACTCAGTATATGTGTTCTATTAAGAAGCTTAAAACAAACAATGGCTCAGAATTCCTAAACCAGTCTGTCAAGAGCCTTCTTTCAGAACATGGGATTATTCACCTTCAGAGTTGTCCCTATAGCCCTCAACAAAATGGGACAGTGGAGAGACGACACAGATCCCTTTTGGAAATAGCTAGATCCATCCTCACAACAACTTGGATTCTTAATCGGTTGCCAAGCCAGATTTTAAATTGGTCTACTCCATTCCAAATGTTGACTAATTCCTCAGCTGATGTATCTTTTGCCAAGCCTTTTGGATGTCTAGCTTATGCGGCTGTTGTGAGACCACACAGGCAGAAATTTGACAGCAGGAGCATTAAATGTGTTCTCATAGGTTATGCCACTAATCATAAAGCCTATTTGCTCTATGATTTAGATCATCATGAGGTTATTATTTCTAGGGATGTGAAATTCTTTCCTAATGAATTTCCTTTTGCAGAACATTCTTCAGCAGAGACCTCTGCAAGCCAACATCTACCAATGTCAGTTGCAGATCATTTTATACCTTCAGAACCTTTTGTTTCCCCTTCAGAACCTATTTCTGATCATGAAGGAGAACCCGAGCCATTGACTATTCCTTCTGATCATAATTCTTCTCATGAGAATGAAGTTGTTGAATCCCCCGTTCCTATTTGCGCACCAAAGAGACAGACAAAGGCTCCAAGTGTGGCTAAATGACTTTGTTAGCCATGCAAACTTTTCTTTCCCAAAGAAAGGACTTTGGTCCTATGATCACACCTCCTACCTTTCCATATGTTCGTCACCTAATTTTTCGAAGATTATATTCAATTTCTTGCTAATATTTCGATGTGAAGGAACCTTCATCCTACAAAGAGGCAAGCCAAAGATAAAGATTGGGTTACCGCTATGAATACTCGAACTAGAGGCACCGGAGAAGAATCAAACTTGGTTGTTAACCGACTTGCCACGAGGTAAAAGGGCAATTGGTTCCAAATGGGTATATACAATTAAACTGAATCCTGATAGTAGTGTAGAAAGGTTTAAGGTCAGATTAGTTGTCAATGGATATAAACAAAAGCATGGTATTGATTATGAAGAAGTTTTTTCCCCTCGTAGCTGCCAGTAACCATCCGGTTACTTATTGCTTTAGCTACTTCTTTTTATTGGGTTCTCGCACCAAATTGATATTAACAACACTTTTTTTGCATGGATATCTTTCAGATGAGATATACATGTTAACCCCACAAGGCTATGAGAAGGCTCAAAGAGGGCAGGTCTGCAAGTTAGCTAAAAGCCTTTATGGCTTGAAGCAAGCCTCTAGGGAATGGAACAATGAACTGAGTAAGGCATTGATTACTTATGGTTTTACTCAAAGTGCATTTGATCATTGTCTTTATACACTGGGTTCAGGTTCTAGTTTTATAGCTGTTTTGGTATATGTTGATGACATCTTGCTAGCTGGGCCTTATTTAGGTGGTATTGAAAAACTTAAGGCCTACTTGCATCAGAAATTCACTATCAAGGATCTTGGTGCAGCTCGATATTTTCTTGGTATGGAACTTGCTAGAGGAGAGCAAGGTACTTATTTGACTCAAAGGAAATACATTCTTGATGTTTTGGACAGAGCTGGTTTACTAGCCGCAAGTCGGCTTCTACTCCACTTCCTTCTGGTTTGAACTTACATGCTGAATCCTCTGGTTTGTTAGCTAATCCAGAGCAAGACAGCGATTGGTTGGCCAATTGTTATACCTCAATTTGACTCAAGGGCGGACCTTACTTATACCACTCAACAAATGAGCCAAGATTTTTCTCGCCCCCACGAGAGCACCACTGGGATGCAGCGCTTCATGCTCTCAGGTATTTGAAGGGCACCCCTTCACTTGGTTTATTCTATAGTCGCCAGTCTTCTCACTGTTTGGAAGGGTTCTCTGATGCGGATTGGGGGATGTGCCCTAGTACTAGACGTTCTTTGACTGGATACTGCATTTTTCTTGGCAGTGCTCTAGTCTCTTGGAAGTGTAAGAAACAATCCACGGTTTCTGTTTCGACTGCTGAAGCTGAATACAGAGCTATGGGAAGTACCGTGCGTGAGCTTAAATGGTTGACTTACTTGCTTTCTGATCTGCAGTCCTCTGTTCCTGTACCCATTCCACTTCACTGTGATAATAATGCGGCAATACACATCACGAAAAATCAGGTATTTCAGGAGCGAACTAAGCATCTTGACATGGATTGTCATGTTGTTCGGGATGAATTTAAGGCTGGTTTTCTCGTTCCAACACCTATTTGCACTTCTGACCAATTGGCCGATATTTTTACTAAGTTTTTGCCTGGGCCACGGTTTCGATTTCTTTTGTCCAAGATGTGCCTCTCCGATCCTCATCGAGTCCATCTTGAGGGGGGGTGTTCGGATTCCTAATCCCGTTGCATGGATCTTTCCAGAAGGAGCTAGAAGATGCGGACGTGGCAATGCAGTTACAGAGGCATAAGGAAGAAGACGATGGCGGTTATAACCGCCTCATTTAAATCAGATTAACCACAGCCGTCGGATAGCGAACATATACATTGGAAGGCTAGGATAATAACTAATAGAGTCGCATTTCTAGTATTACGTTTCTTATTCAGTTGAGAAATAACGAACTTGGAAGTTGTATAAATAAAGGTTCATCTGATTCGATCAAGCCAAGCTTTACAATTGAATAATACAGTTCCTTCTACCCTTTTTTCTCTCTACTCCAAAACCTAGATCTAGTTTCCAGATCTGAGAATAAAAAATCAACAAGTCCTACAAAAGTTTTGTGTAGTAATTTGCTAAAAAGGAAAACTCGAAAATTATATTTAGGACAACCCGAAATGAAAAACCTGGACATATAATTGGGATGGAGGGAGTACGTAAATAGTTCTCATTTGAGGATTAATTTATATGATCCCAAAAAAAAAATATTTAAGAATAAATTAAAGATAAAAAGATTGCATGGTGAGCCTTATAAACTGCAAGAAAAGGAGAACCTTCAAAGAAATCATCATCTCAACTCGAAACAAAGAAAAATTGAGTTGAAAACGCGGAAAAGAAAAAAGAAATAATATGCTGTTCGTACCATGATTTCCTCTCTCTCTCTCTCTCTCTCTCTCTCTCTCTCTCTCTTTCTCTCTCTAGAAATCATGTGCAAAATGAATGAATCTCGAGAAGTTGACGGCGGCGGCGATGGTGGTGGTGGTGAGATCAAACTCGACTATATCAGCTATGACGACGCGGGAAGTATATCATCAGATGATAGCCGCAGATCATTTTGCTGTTTCTTCCGACGAGTTCCCTTCAACGAGGTAAATATTTTTTTAATTTATTACAGGTTTGTGCTTTTTTGGTTGGGTTTCTGTTTCTAATTTTTATTATTTTTTTCTGCATGAATTTTTCACATTTTGTTCTTTCAACCAAGGAAGTTGCAAATCAGGCACTAACATTAACATTCTCAGTTCTAATGTTGTCTTAATGCTACTTACCCTTCTCAATTAGTGTGTCTTAGGTAGTGTTTGGAACGACTTAAATAAGAATTTTAAACAACTTTAAGCATAAAGAACTAAAAACCGCTTATAAAAAGCTTTTCATTTTACTGTGAAAATATATGGTGTATATTATTGTATTTCTGTATCGCAATTTAAATATGTTGTATACCCTATTTCAAGCATGCTTGTATATCTGTGTGTGTGTGTGTTCACAGCTAATAATTGACATGTCACAAGTTATTATAATTTAAGAATGTCTTCCAGTTTTGAAAAAAGTTAAATTCAAATAGTTGCAATTGAGATAAATATATATGTAGAATACGAATATTAATCAAAGGCTAGTCAAAATAATGTAGACACACACAGAGAGATAACACTATTTTATTAGTACAAGATTGGAGATGGTGTGGTTTAGTAGTATAGTTAATTAATCCGAAGCATTTTTAGTTTGGAACGAGACAATGAAAGGTAACAAACAAATGACATAATGAGTTGATGACAATTAGATGAGCTGGGCATTCATGATTAATTAGCCTAAGCTAATTGTGTTTTATGTTCGACTTTAGTCACGTGAGAGTCACATGAGCACGCCAATCTCTTATACTTGGCTCCAAATCAAAACTTAATTGCTCATTTGAGATATATTGGTGTACTTAATCGCAATGCCTCAATTCTATTGTTAAATATATAGATGTACGTCTAGTTCATAAGTTATAACTATGTGATACATGGAGTTAGACATATTTAATCTAGCTATATTACACGATCCATTGCACAATTACAGGAAAGAATTTGATTTTTTGTAGAAAAGGTGATTTAATTACTATAATATACATAGAGAAATATATTAGAATATAATTAATTGGTGCAGGTTGTGGAGGAGTTTATTTCAGTGGGGAAGATCACATACCCCGTAGCACTCACAACGCTACTCTACTTCTCCAAAACCATAATCACCATGCTCTTCTTAGGCCACATGGACAAGGAGGAGCTCGCCGGCGGCCCCTCGCCGTGGGCTTCGCCAACATCACCGGCTTCTCCCTCATCAAAGGCCTCTGCACCGGCATCGACCCCATCTGCTCCCAAGCCTTCGGCGCTCGCCGCCGGCCGCTCCTCATCCAAACCTACCTCCGAACCGTCCTCCTCCTCCTCGCCGCCACCATCCCCATGGCGGCGCTGTGGCTCAACGCCGAGCCCCTCTTCCACCGCTTAGGTCAGGACCCGGCCATCAGCAAAATCGCCCAAACCTACCTCGTCTGCTCCCTCCCGGACCTCTTCGCACACGCCAACCTCGTACCGCTCCGAACGTTTCTCAGAGATCAAGGCCTCAACACCCCCACCACCATCGTCGCCACGTGTGTCTCACTTCTGCATTTGCCGGTGGCCTATTTTCTCGCAACGTATTTGAATTTGAGGGTGGTGGGGATTGCGGCTGCGTCTGTGATTTATTTCGGTGAATATGAGTGTGGCTTTGTGGATTTATCTCTTGTTCTCAAGGCCGCAATTAAGTCGTGGAGCGGCGCGTCGTTTCACTCGCTCCGCAGCGGCTGGAGGCCACTGCTTAGCCTCGCGCTGCCGAGCGCGTGCCAAGTTTGTTTAGAATGGTGGTCGTACGAAATCATTCTATTCTTAAGCGGTCTGCTGCCCAATCCGGAGTCGTGCGTGGCGGCGATGGGGATTCTGATCCAAACGACGGGGACTGTTTACGTCTTTCCATTCTCTCTAAGCCTCAGCATCTCTCAGCGCGTCGGCCACCAGCTAGGCGGCGCGCAGCCGGCGCGAGCGCAGATGGCGGCGATAATCGGCGTCACGGCGGCGGCGGCGTACGGATTAACGGTCTTCGGACTAAGCTTGGTTCTGAGGTCGCGATGGGGGAAGCTCTACACGGCGGAGCCGCAAGTCTTGGAGTTGATCTCGTCGGTGCTGCCGATTTTGGGGCTCGCGGAGGTGGGCAACGCTCCGCAGACGGTGGGGTTCGGGGCGCTGACGGGATCGGCTCGGCTGAAGGTGAGGGTGTGGATAAACATAGCGGCTTTTTACCTGGTGGGGCTGCCGTGCTCCGCTGTGCTGGCATTTGTAACAACCCGATGTTAATTCGCCGGATTGCTAGAGATTTCCGTAGGGATTGATAGGAGTTTGCAAGAGAATTGGTAGAGATTGAAGAGGGATTGAGAGAGGAGATTTAGAGATGAAGGAAAACACGTGAATTGAGAGTTTCAGAACAGAGTTGAGAGAGAGAGATGATCGAGAGGGAACAGAGAGAAGAGGGAAGAGAGGCTGAATTCTTTTCATACTTTATAAGTTCCCAAACTTTGCCTTATATAGGCTACAAGACATTACCTAGATATTAACTTTCATAAGCGTAATTAAAAGACAATTAACGTAAAAATAAGATAACACGTGGATCCTTCCCAAACCCGCTCCCTCCATAACGGGGTATGACAACATTCAAGATGGAGAGAGGGTTTCTAAGGGTTGTGGATGGGGTTGGTGGCGGCGCAAGGGGCCTGCATGGCGATGATGGTGTACAGCTTAGCTCGGACGGACTGGAAGCATGAGGTCAAGCGGGCGGAGGAGCTCACGACGCGGCCAAGGACTCCGCAGGAACTAACTTAATTAGCGGCGACGCCTGAAATAATTGATCGTAGACTGTTTGAGAGTAGATGTTTTTTTCCTCACTTTTTGGAATATTAAGAGAGGGGAATAACTAACTTATTGATATGGGATAGGATACCTGTCTAATAAGTTGTTTTGTATTAAAAAAATGCATTTTTTAATTATTTATTAAATTCTTTTTTCAATCTTATCCTTTTAATTTATAATTTCTCAATACAAAACTATATCGTTTTGAATCGGACACTAATTGTGTCATGCCCCAATTCCCGAAGGAAGACAAATGGGCCGGAGCGCGACTGGGGAGGGGTGAAAGAAGCGGGAAAGAAAGGGGAAGAAATTGAAACATCTGAAATTCAGTAGCACTTGTATTTATATAATTAAGATCAAACTACCTCGGTAGAAACAAGAGAGGTAGAGCATAATATACATATCGATACAAACGGAAACGTCTCAAAATAGACGGGAATTTGTACAATAACACAAAAATGCACCAACTTAGCACCGTCGCCTCCACACCGCCGTCTTCACCGCAAAATCATTTTTGAAAACATTTGGGGCCGAGCACTAATGTAATCGAGTTCTTGTTTCTAGTACATTCAAAGAAACAACTTCTTTGTCTAGAGCTTTAATTCTATTTTGAAATTCGTTGTTGAAATTTTTCTCTTTTTGTTTGTAGTATAAACCCAAGGATTGTAGAATTCATTAGATGAAAATTTTTCCAAGAGAGGCGGCGATATCCTTCTTTTTATCATTTCCAAAAAAAAGGGATAAACCGGGAGAATATGTAAAAGAGATTCTTTCTTTGCCATCACTTTTACATATGCCAAAAAAATATTGTGACATTTCGTTTCCTCAGTGGGTAATGTAGCTGATAATAAACCTCCAAAAAATCCTTTTCAAAATCATGAAATGTTCATGCATTACTGGTATCACATAGACAGTTTTAAAATCGAAAGCAGTCTATGCATACCAAAACTTTCACTTGGCCAAACATTTCTTCCTCAGCTATTGGTGCATTCTATACTTCTCGTTAAACTCAGGGAAACACATTCAGCTGAGAGTAACCTCGTTCCCTTCATTAGGCTTGGGAAAAATAGATTCTCCCAAGGCTAACTTCGTGACGTTTGGTGTACACTCAACCCCCGGCTACGTCTAGCTCAAGATCCGATCGTATTCAATACTTATGGGCGAGCCCATTTTCATTCAAGTAGATGCACAATTCCAATAGTGAGCGAAACAAATTTTCATGAACATTCATAAACTTTAACTTGCGTAAATATCAGAGCTTAATAGCTCAAACATAGATTTCTTAATCAAAAATAAAACCCACCTTTATCTTCTAAGAAGGTGATATCAGATTGATCAATCAATATCCTAAGTATCTTCTGTAGTAGGGCCTTACACTTCACTTCCACGAAATATATGTTATGGTTATGAGAGGGAAAGAAATGAATGAGAAGGAAAAATAATGAGGCGTAGAGGGGGTATTTATAGGGAAGATTTCAAGAGGTTGGAGAAGAAGAAGAGAAATTGAAATTGACTACCTCATTAAGAAGAAGAAGAAGAAGAAGAAGAAGAAGAAGAAGAGAAATTGAAATTGACTACCTCATTAAGAAGAAGAAGAAGAAGAAGAAGAAGAGAAATTGAAATTGACTACCTCATTATATAGCAAAACATGTAGAGAGAAATTGGTTAAGCTGGAAGTGGCAAAAAATTTGCTTATGAACCAATATTCTAGTTATCTTAATTAGTTTACTTGAAAATTCGGGATATCACATCCTTCCCTCCTAAGAAAAAAATTCCGTCCCCGAAATTTACGTACCTTCACAAGGTAATTCCGGATACTGAGATTTGATCTTTTCTTCTAGTTCCCACGTAGCCTCTTCTTGTCCGTGATGATTCCACATAATCTTTACTAAAGGAATGTGTTTGTTCCTCAAGATTTGAACTTTGCGGTCAAGTATTATCTTCTGTCTTTCGTCATAACTTAGATCTGGACTTAAGACCACTTCATCGTATTTAGTAACATGCTTAGGGTCAAACACATATTTTCTCAGCTGGGAAACATGAAAAGCATTATGTGCATCTCCAACGCTCGGTGGCAGAGCCAACCTATATGCTACCGGGCCTATTCTCTTCAAAATCTCAAAAGGTCCTATGTACCTGGGTTTTAACTTACCCCTTTTGCCAAACCGCACAATCCCTTTAGAAGGGGAAACTTTAAGGAAAACATGATCGCCCATGTTGAACTCTAACTGCGTTCGGCGCTTATCCGTATATGATTTTTGTCTATCTTGGGCCTCTTTAATTCGTTGTCTGATGTGATTAACTTTCTCAATCATCTGTTGAACAAGTTCTGGACCCAAAAGTTTTCTCTCACCAACTTTATCCCAATAAAGTGGTGATCTACACTTCTTGCCATATAAAGCTTCGTATGGTGCCATCCCGATGGTTGCTTGATAACTATTGTTATAAGTGAACTCAACGAGAGGTAACAAATCCTCCCAATTTCCACCCTTATCTACTATTATAGCTCGTAACATATCTTCGAGAACTTGTATTGTTCTTTTTGCATGTCCATCGGTTTGAGGGTGGTAAGATGTACTAAAGTTCAATTGAGTACCCATTGCCTGTTGTAAACCAATCCAGAATTCTGAAGTAAATCTGGAATCACGATATGATGTAATTGATACAGGTACTCCGTGTAATCGCACTATCTCCTTCACATAAAGCTTTGCTAATTTTTCCAATCCGAACGTCATTTGAACTGGTAGGAAATGTGATGTCTTAGTTAAGCAGTCTATTATAACCCATATGACAGTGTTTCCACGTGCTGACCTTGGTAAGCTAACTACAAAATCCATATTGATGTGCTCCCATTTCCACTCCGGAATCGGTAGTGGTTGCAACATCTCACTCGGTCTCTGATGCATAGCCTTTACTTGCTGACATGCAAGACATCGTTCTACAAAAGATGCTACATCTCTTTTCATCCCATTCCACCAGAACCTTTGCTTCAAATCTCGATACATTTTTGTGCTACCAAGATGTTCTGCATAAGGCGTGTCATGTGTTTGGATTTTGTATACTGGAAGCACTTTTATGCTTGTATACAATGTGTTTTTGTCCTTACCACTGTTTTATTCTCCTATCTGATAAATATGTATATTTGCACATGTTATCCTTTATCTTGTATAAAAGTTAGATATGTGTGGTGTGTCGGGTATCACGTAAGACAACACAAATTGGTTGAACCGACAAGATATAAACAAGGTTAACACAACCGAGACAACTTAAGGATGAAGTTGTCGGTTTAAGCTGCAGTTTAGATAAGAAGTGGCTTGTCTTAGCTGCTTGTCTTTACTGGTACACTTAAGGTGGTGTATTGAAGGATCACGGTGAGATGTGTTCTCCTAACCGACCTTAGTGGAGAACCAAGATCTCGGTGACTTAGCCGATCTTAAGCTTGGTAAGACTTCGAGATGAGTGCATTTGGCTATCTATCACTTTGACCTACTATGGTGAACGCCAAATGAGCGGCGGGATCTACGTATCTTGGGTGTTAGTAGTTATTTGTGGCTCAGCCGGGTTGACCGTATCTTGCATCCGTATCCTAGTAAAATGGGTTGATAATATCCCCCGAGGAACTCGAAAGGATTAGCACACTAAACCCGGCCGGTTGATTAAGTTCAGAGTGTGTTAATAAGGTCGAGCGGTACTACTCGGAGAATATAAGATGTTAATTAATTTAAGTCGTCGATGAGCTTAATTAATTAACGGATATTTCTATCTTAAATACGGAGATTGATTAAGTCTAAAATACAAGCCCTTGCTCAAATTGGGATAAATGGGTAAGTCAGCACGGATTCTCTAGTGGAATGAATCTGTGTTAATTAATTAATTTTGCTCTGGGCTGAGCATGGATAATTAATTAATTGGAGGCCCTGCTTTATTTCTTGTATTTGATCCCTGATCTGGCCCAATTAGTTGCCTAGTAATTTATTGTCTCTCAGAAATCATTATTAATGAATTAATGTTTTTTCACATTATTTAATAATGTTATTTATCTGGAATTAATTGGCTGGGCCAATTAATTGATAAATATTAGTAGCCCAGTAAATTAATTAATTAATTATATTATGGGCTAATTATGTGGAAGTCTATTGGAATATAATTAAATTAATGGGCTACAAATATATTAATATTATATTGACTTTTGAAGCCTATATATATTAGTATTCTGTTCAGAACAGAATACAGAAAAATCATAACTCACGCACGCGAGTTTTGAGAGAGACACATTTTTATTTTCTTCGCCTTCTCGACCACCCGTGAGGAAGAAAAAGGCCGGGACACAGATCAGAAGATCTGACACGGGAGCAACAATCAGAGCTACGACAACATACGAAGGAGGAGGTATCGATTTCTTCCTTTTATATTCCTTCAATTGGTATCAGAGCCTGGTTTAGGCTCTGATTGTTGCTGTTAGATGCATGATTAGGTTTCAATTCCGTCGTTATCGGGCTATTTTTCGTGTTTGGGGCGGCTTGCGAGCCACTGTTTTGACCCCGTTGTAATGTTTTTCTCGTGAGAAAATCCACGAGTAGTTGATAGGACCAATGGGTTACTGTTTTTGTACTGTATTTTGGTTCGGGTTGCACGAAAATCGAGGCACGACGCGCAGAAAGACGGAAAAAAGGCGGAACCCTTGTTTTCTGGCAGAACACGAGCGCCTGATTGCAGAGGCGCGTGCGGACGCGTGCAGCATCATTTTTCAGATCCGTTCAAACAGATTTGTTCGTCTTCTCGTTAGCCTCGTCTGGATAGGTCGCACGACCCATTACGATTTCCGGTTTGTCCGGCATTGCGTCGGGAAGTAGAAGTGGTCGTGCTGTCCAGAAAAGCCCCAATTCGAGCGAAAACCCTAGTTTGGCTAGGGTTCCGCCGCATCTTGCGGCGGTGATTCCCGGCGCATCCGACGTCGGATCGACGATCGGCTTAAACCTCTGGAATCATTGTCTTACGAGCTTCGCGTCGATAGGTCGTAAAGGATCATCCGAACCCGGATGCGACCAGAATTGACGTCTGAAGTAGGCTACTCGTTATGAATTTGTTCCGGCGAATCGTTTGAAATTCGGGAAATTGAGGAACTAATCTCAACCGGAATCCGTTACTCGGTGGTCGTGAGTGTTCCAATTACGTTTCCCCTCTTTCAATTGATCGAATCGCGGCTCGGAGAGACGAATTTTGAGCGGCAAAGGGCGGCGGAGATAGCGGCGCACGGCGACGTGTTTTCTCGCGTTTGAGGAGCCGGCGCGCCGGCTGTTCTTCACGGCAGACGTCCGGGAGACGCCGTGGATGACGAAGGCAGACGGGCGGCAGCGGCGCGAGGGCGGCCGCTGCCGCGCGAGCCGACGGGCGCAGATCGCGCGGGCCTGCGCGCACTCCCGACCGATTTCACGCGGCGGCGGCCGCGGGGGAGGTCGCGGCACCGGGTCGTGGAGGCGGCGGGCCTGCCGACGGCGCGCGCGGGCGACGCCGGACGGGGTGGCGGCGGCGCGATGGTGATGAAGAAGACGATGCCGACGTGGCGCGCCACGCCGCCCATCTCGCCGACCGGCTCGCCAACAGAAACCGCGCCGTGTCTACCACGCGTGGCGCCCCCGATGACATGGCAATGGCGTTTTAAGTCGCCAGTTTCAGCATTCGAAGATTTTTGAAGATTTCGAAGATCTATATCATGATCGGAAAATGTAATAGTTAGGGATTACGTGTTTTAAAGCCCGATAACGATTTTAAATTTCCTATTTGCGTATTTATTTTTACTTATGCTTTAGCATGCGATTATGTGATTAATTGCGCTTAGAAAAGCATGTAAATAGGATTTATATCGTTTCTAAAAGCATGTTTTATTTTTCGCGAGCACGTTTTATTATGTGCGTTTAGAAATTGCATGATTTAGGAATTATGTGGGATTGCATGATTCGTTACAAACCTTTTGAACAAAAAGACTAAGCAATTTTAAAATTAAATGTTTAATTAGATTCCATTAATTTGGATATTAAACAGCTTAATCGAACCTCCATTAATTGGACTCTACACGAAAGTAGTAAGATTATGTAAGTAAACGTCCACTGCGTGGCTTGCTTGCATTTTTGAGCTACCAGTTTTGTGAGATGAGTTTTCCAAAACAATATTTGATTATTATTGAGTAGTGGGAGCGAAGCCGTAAACGTCCACTGCGTGGCTTGCGTGCCTAGTAAACACGAGTACTCTAGAAGATAATAATTAAATAGGATGGCTAATTAGATCAAATTGAATGCGGCATGGTTCGAGTAAGTATGTCAATTTCGAGAATTTGATTCTATTTGGTCAAATTAATGGTCAATGCTTAGATGTCACCGCAGTACAATTCACTTCCCTCGAAGTCCCTTCCCGCGTTTTAATAGTGACATGGTCCGAGAATATCGAACTATTAATTTCATTCGTCTCAAGAACCTAGACATGGATTGAAATTAAAGAGCTAGGTAAATAGTTTGGTTTAGGGTTACGCTAGTAAACGTCAACCTGCGTGGCTTGCTAGTGGAATTCTTAGAGTCGTTTCGAGGTTTTTAACATCATTGTTTTTCAAAAGGTTACAATGATAGTTAATTACGAATTATGTGCAAATATTAATTCATACATGTTTTAAAATTATATTTTTTCAGATATGTCTGTTCGAAATTTTTCAAGTTCCTAAACAGTCTCACCAATCAAACCCTAATGGGTTTAACAATTTTTTTTAAATAATTTTACAAAGTGGAAGAGATATCTTACCGCTCCCAATAAAAGCTCTGCAAAGGTCCTATAAGAACTTCTGTTTAAGGACCGCTATGTCTAAGAACGAGTTTACTATGAGTATGTCACTCAAATCTTTGGTAGCGGTCAAAGAAGTTATAGGAAAGGGCAAGAGTGCTCAAGTCTTGAATATCCCTAGTAGTTCAAGGAATCCTCCGAAAGGCGGAAACCAGAAAAAGAGCAGAAAGGGTGGACAATTCAAGAAGAGCAGTGGGAGTAAGAAGACGGTCCTTATCGACGGCATGCGAATGCCAAAGAAGAAAGGAAGGTTCTTCAATTATGGTAAGAAAGGACACTGGAAGAGTTATTATCCTGATGTCAAGGCAAAAACAGAAAGAGACGCGAGTCGCTCTTGTAACTGAAACTGTTCTGGTTTCCTCTTCTACCCACGAATGGGTAGTGGATTCGGGGCAACTGATCATATTTGTTACACCTTGCAAGGTTTCTTGCAGAAAAGGCAATTGAGCAATGGCGAGGTGGTAGTCTCAATGGGCAATGGATCGAAAGTTCCTGTAATTGTCATTGGAGATTTACATCTATCTTTTGATAGTTCGTTTTTAGTACTTAAAGATGTTTAATATGTGCACGAGTTTAGGCGAAACATTATTTATGTTTCAAAACTCGCACCATGGATGGTTATAAATCAAGTTTTGATAGTGAAGTTTCTATCATGAAAGACGATGATTTTATCTGTGGTGGACCATTAAACGGATCTTTATATACTATTACTTGTAAACCGCGTAATTCTGTTAATTGCTTCCTCATCATCAAATCCTAAGAAGAGGAAAGAGTCTTCTAAGGTAAACCAAACTTATCTGTGGCACTTAATACTAGGTCACATCAATCTTAACATGACTCAGAGGTTGGTGGAATATGGATCAGTGGAGTCTCTCCAAGATTGAACCATTTCCAACTTGCGAAACCTGTTTGGAAGGAAAGATGATGACTAGGCCTTTCAAGGAAAAGGGTTATAGAGCCACGGAAGTATTAAGTTTGATACATTCTGACTTGTGTGGGTCTATGTCTACACAAGCTCGTGGAGGGTATGAGTACTTCGTCACATTTACTGATGATTACTCGAGGTATGGATATGTTTACCTTCTTCACCACAAGTCGGATTGCTTTGAAACCTTTAAGGAATTCAAGGCAGAAGTGGAGAGGAAGTTAGGTAAAGAAATCAAAACACTGCGATCTAATCGTGGTGGGAAATACCTATCCAACGAGTTCAAGGACTACTTGACAGAATGTGGGATTACATCCCACCGACAAAGACGGGCACGCCTCGCCAGAATGGTGTGTCGAGAGAAGGAACCGAAGTCTCTTAGAGATGGTTCGGTCGATGATGAGTTATGCAACTTTGCTAGTTTTCTTTTGGGGATATGCCCTCGAGACTGCAACATACTTGCTGAATCGTGTGTCTTCCAAGTCGGTACAAAAGATCCCTTTCGAGTTGTGGAGCGGGCACAAACCCAGTATGCACCATTTAAGGATTTGGGGTTATCCTGCTTATATGCTGAATAGGCAGGCCGACAAATTGGAATCACGTTCAGAAGTGATGTTGTTCATAGGGCATCCGAAGAAAACGAAGAGTGGATACTTTTATGATCCGAAAGAACAGAAGATCGTTGTTAGCCCTAACGCTCGGTTCTTAGAAGAGGATTACACTAGTAACCATAAATCTCGAGTCGACATCATCCTTGAAGAATAACAAGGTGGTCGAGTTCCACTTGAACAGCCAGTAGTGCAAGATAGTACTCCACGAGTAACTGCACAATCTGTTAACACAGCTCCTAACACTATTCGACGTAGTGGGAGGGTGATATTTACACCTGATCGGTATGTTCACTGGGGAGACGTTTGATTATCTCCCGGCAGATGAACAAGATACCGTGGATCCCTGGACTTACAACGAAGTAGTGAGAGATGTAGATGCACCATGGACTCGAAATTTGAGTCCATAATCGATATGGATGTATACGAGATCACCGAACTACCCGAGGGCCGCAATGCTATTGGTAGTAAGTGAGTATACAAGAGAAAGAGAGAGCACCGAATGAAGAGATCATGGCGTTTAAGGCCGGGCTAGTGGCGAAGGGTTTTACCCGTAAAGAAGGTATCGATTATGAAGACACCTTCTCGCCCGTAGCAATGATCAAGTCCATTCCCGATTCTCCTTGCCATATCACTCACATGAACCTAGATATCCGGCAAATGTATGTCAAAACCGCATTCCTAAACGGTCACCTTGAAAAAGGTAGGGACATCTACATGAAACAAGCCGGATGGTTATGTGAAGGAGGGCGAAGAGCATCTAATTTGGAAGCTTAAGAAGTCTATTCATGGACTTAAGCAAGATTTCCGGTTATGGCACCGGCGTTGCTGACGAAGTAGTCAAATCCTATGGATTTGTATCCCGTCCTAACGAGGTGTGTGTAACGTATTTGTGTTAACGGATCGGTGGTGTTTCTTGCATTTTACGTAGATGACATCCTTCGCATTAGCAATAATGTTGAAGTGTTATCGACGTAAAGACGTGGTTATCCGAGCAGTTTCAAATGAAGGACTTAGGTGAAGCCGCTTATATCCTTGGGATCAAGGTTATTCGAGATCGCCGTAAAAAGGATGTTAAGCTTGTCACAAGTGTCCTACATTGACACCGTTATTGCTCGTTTTAGCATGCAAAAGCCAAGAGAGGTTTAGTACCTTTCGAGACATGGCATTTTTCTATCCAAGAATCAGTGCCCTGAAAATGCCTGAAGAGATAGAAAATATGAGGCAAGTACCATATGCTTCCGCTGCCGGTATCCTCATGTATGTGATGCTTTGTACAAGAGCAGATATCTCATATGTCGTAGGCATGGTCTCAAGATATCGGCCTAACCCCCGGAAAGGAATATCGGATCACGGTCAAGTATATTCTCAAGTAGCTTAAACGGACTAGAGATTATAGGCTTGTTTACCAGTCAGACAGTCTAGTGTCAGTCAGACGAGAAGAAGTCTACCTCGGGTTATGTGTTTACCTTGGGAGGTGGATCCGTTTCATGGAGGAGTGCAAAGCAGAAATGCATTGCGGACTCAACCATGGAAGCAGAGTATGTGGATGCTTCAGAAGCTTCGAAAGAGGGCTTGGCTCAAGAATTTCCTCCAAGATCTTTATATTGTTCGGGAATTTGCCTAAGGCGATCACGATTTATTGTGATAATGCGGGTGCAAATGACAAATTCTAAGGAACCTAGATCTCACAAGGCGTCTAAACACATAGACAGAAGTACCATATTATACGAGTATTCGTAAATCGAGGTGACACGGTGATTGACAAAATTGGAACCGAAGTCAACCTAGCTAATCCTTTCACGAAGAGCTTACCACTCCCGGCTTACGAGAAGCATGTTCGTGGCTTCGGGATGGTAGAGATGCCCCACTTAGGACTACAGAAACTTTTGTCTAAGTGGGAGAAGATGTCGTGATAGATAGGATAGATAGCTAAGATATAGTTGGGTACTAGTTTGTACCTAGATAGCCGAGATATAGACACATTGTATATTAAAAGTTTACTTTAGTATAAGTGGGAGAATTGTTGGGATTTTGTATACTGGAAGCACTTTTATGCTTGTATACAATGTGTCTTTGTCCTTACCACTGTTTTATTCTCCTATCTGATAAGTATGTATATTTGCACATGTTATCCTTTATCTTGTATAAAAGTTAGATTTGTGTGGTGTGTCGGGTATCACGTAAGACAACACAAATTGGTTGAACTCGACAAGATATAAACAAGTTAACACGACTCGAGACAACTTAAGGATGAAGTTGTCGGTTTAAGTCGCAGTTTAGATAAGAAGTGACTTGTCTTAGTCGCTTGTCTTTACCGGTACACTTAAGGTGGTGTATTGAAGGATCACGATGAGATGTGTTCTCCTAACCGACCTTAGTGTAGAACCAAGATCTCGGTGACTTAGCCGATCTTAAGCTTGGTAAGACTTCACTGAGTGCATTTGGCTATCTATCACTTTGACCTACTATGGTGAACGTCAAATGAGCGGCGGGATCTACGTATCTTGGGTGTTAGTAGTTATTTGTGGCTCGAGGTTGGTTGTCCGTATCTTGCATCCGTATCCTAGTAAAATGGGTTGATAATATCCCCCGAGGAACTCGAAAGGATTAGCACACTAAACCCGGCCGGTTGATTAAGTTCAAGGTGTGTTAATAAGGTCGAGTGGTACTACTCAAGGAATATAAGATGTTAATTAATTTAAGCCGTCAAGTGAGCTTAATTAATTAACGGATATTTCTATCTTAAATACGGAGATTGATTAAGTCTAAAATACAAGCCCTTGCTCAAATTGGGATAAAGGGGTAAGTCAAGCACGGATTCTCTAGTGGAATGAATCCGTGTTAATTAATTAATTTTGCTCGGGCCGAGCATGGATAATTAATTAATTGGAGGCCCCGCTTTATTTCTTGTATTGGATCCCCGATCCGGCCCAATTAGTTGCCTAGTAATTTATTATCTCTCGTAAATCATTATTAATGGATTAATGTTTTTTCACATTATTTAATAATGTTATTTATCTGGAATTAATTGGCTGGGCCAATTAATTGATAAATATTAGTAGCCCAGTAAATTAATTAATTATATTATGGGCTAATTATGTGGAAGTCCATTGGAATATAATTAAATTAATGGGCTACAAATATATTAATATTATATTGGCTTTTGAAGCCTATATATATTAGTATTCCGTTCGCAACGTAATACGTAAAAATCATAACTCACGCACGCGAGTTTTGAGAGAGACATATTTTTATTTTCTTCGCTTCTCGACCACCCGTAGGAAGAAAAAGGCCGAGACACGCATCGAAGATCTCGACACGGGAGCAACAATCAGAGCTACGACAACATACGAAGGAGGAGGTATCGATTTCTTCCTTTTATATTCCTTCATCATGAGCTTCACTCATGATTTCATTCTTCAATTTCTCATCTTGTGGAACACATAATCTTCCGTTGAACATAAGAGCGTTGTTATTAGCTTCTGTGAATCCCTTAGACTCATCTGATCTTACAAATAATCGCATTTTCTTTAAGGACTCACTCCCTCTTTGGGCGCTTACAATTCTTTCCCTAAGATTTGGTGTTATCACTAAAGTAGCTATATATCCTGATATAGTCGTAGGAGGCCTCATCACTTCTAGACAAAGTGCGACGAAACATGAATCAATTCCTCTTGGGTAATAATCATGCACCCAGGCTTGGCCTTATTCTTCCGGCTTAAAGCATCTGCAACAACATTTGCTTTCCCTGGATGATAACTAATTGTACAATCATAATCTTTTACTAGTTCAAGCCATCTCCTTTGCCTCGTATTCAAATCTTTTTGCTCGAAAAAGTACTTCAAGCTTTTATGATCTGTGATGATCTCACACTTAGCTCCGTAAAGATAATGTCTCCATATCTTCAAGGCATGTACTACTCCTGCCAATTCCAGATCATGAGTTGGGTAATTTAACTCGTGAGGCTTCAATTGACGAGATGCATATGCTATGACTTTCTGATTTTGCATAAGCACGCAACCTAAACCTTGTTTTGACGCATCTGTATATACTACAAACTCCTTATTCACTTCTGGCACAGCTAGTATTGGAGCGGTAGTGAGTCTTTTCTTAAGCTCTTGGAAACTCTGTTCACATTCATCAGTCCAAATAAACTTGATTCCTTTCCTTAGTAGTTGTGTCATTGGTTTAGCCAATTTCGAAAATCCCTCTATGAGACGTCTGTAGTATTCTGCTAGACCGAGAAAACTCATGATCTCGTTTGCATTTATTGGGGTTTTCCAATCATTGACTGCTTCTACCTTGGCAGGATCAACCTTAAGTCCTTCAGCTGACACAATGTGTCCAAGGAACATAACTTCCTTTAGCCAAAACTCACACTTGCTAAATTTAGCGTATAACCTTTCCTTACGCAATGTTTCAAGTACTATGCGCAGGTGTTCCTCATGTTCACTTTTTCTTAGAGTATATAAGAATATCATCAATAAAGATAAGAACGAAGTTATCAAGATACTGATGAAACACTCGATTCATCAGGTCCATAAAAACTGCTGGAGCATTAGTTAATCCAAAAGGCATAACCGTAAACTCATAATGCCCATAGCGTGTCCGAAATGCTGTTTTCGGAACATCTTCTTTTCTTATCTTAAGTTGGTGATAACCGGATCTCAAATCCATCTTGGAGAATACGCTGGCTCCCTTCAACTGGTCGAATAGATCGTCTATCCTCGGAAGTGGATATCTGTTCTTGATTGTGAGCTTATTTAACTCCCTATAAGCAATGCACATTCGTAATGTTCCATCCTTTTTCTTGACAAACAAAACTGGTGCCCCCCCCCCCCTCCCATGGTGACACACTAGGTTGTATGAAACCTAGGTCCAACAATTCTTGTAGTTGTATCTTCAGTTCTTGCAGCTCCTTTGGGGCCATTCTATATGGTGCTTTTGATACTGGGGCCGCTCCGAGTTCCAAGTCAATTGTAAATTCAACTTGCCTATCTATTGTCAATCTAGGTAAATTCTTTGGGAATACATCGGGTATTCACAAACCACCGGCACATCACTTATCTTGATTTCTTCATTTGATTTCCCAGATGATATTTACTAAATAACATTGGCATTCTCCCTTTCTCATCATTTTAGCAACTTTCATGCATGATATAACAGAACAATTGTACCCATTCTCTTTCCTTGGAAACTCATCTTGTTTCCTTCGGAGTCCGAAATAATATTTCTCTTTCTTTGCAACATATAGTTGCTCCATTCTTTTCTAACCAATGCATCCCTAAGATAATGTCGGATTCTATCAAGGCCGATTACGTATAAATCCGTCTTAAAAGACATATCACCGATCCGAAGATCCCGGTTAACACTTATCTCATCCGAACTTATTGTTTCTCCTGAAGCAATTCTAACCTTAAGGGTATACTCATGCAGTTCAGTTTTCAAATGTAATTTTTACATATAAACTTTGAAATAAATGTATGCGAAGCTCCAGTATCAAACAAAGCCAAGACAGGTAGATTGCCCAAGTAAATCATACCTGCAAGATTCCCAGGCATTCGTGCTGCCTGCTCCTGATTCAAGGCATACGCCCTTGCTTGCTGTAGCGGTCTTTGATTTTGTCGTTGGTTTCCCTTAGGCCTTTGATTTCCATTTGCTCCTTGATTTCCTATTAGCCTTTGGAACGGTTGTTGTGGGGTAGGGTATACTGGTGGTCTCCACCCCGCAGTGCTCCTTCCATCCTCCCTCGATTGGGGCGACCCTTGCATAGTGCCCAAAATTCCCACACTGATAACATCTATTAGATCCTCTCTTACACTCTCCCATATGAGGCCTATGACATTGCGGACACATAGGTATCTCTCTAGCCCGAAACTGTTGTTGTGGTGGTGGTTGCTGTTGCTGCTGCTGGTACCCTCTCCATGGTCTTCCACCTCTATTAAAGTTCCCACCACTTCTATCTTCCCATTTTCGTTTTCCTTTATTGTTGTCATATTGTGGTACTTGCACTAACTGTCTTTCTCTTTCTTGGGGCAACACAGATTCTATGTAAAGAGCTCTGCTCAGTGCATCCGCATAAGTCATCTGTCCCATACTACCAAGAGATACTGCAATCTCACTTCGTAGTCCACTTCTAAATTTCTCTGCTTTTTGCGTCTCCGTGGCTACAAGATATGGTGCATATCTCGATAACTGAGTAAAAGCTCTATCATACTCAGTAATTGTCTTCCTCTCTTGCTTAAGACTCCATAATTCATTATGTTTCTTTTGACGTTAACTCTCAGGAATATACTTCGCTAAAAACTGTGTTTTAAAATCATTCCACTTATAGGCAGCATATTGGGCCTCACTCATAGTACGCCTTGTGGACTCCCACCAAAAATCGGCTTCTTCAACCAATTGGTATGTGGCACATTCTAGTTTATCTTTCTCCTCACACCGAATGTAGCTAAAGATTCTTTCTATTGCTCGGATCCAATTTTTGGCTTCTATTGGTTCCCCCATACCCTTAAAGGTAGGAGGTCTCTCCTTACGAAATTTTACTTCAAACGTACGTTCCGGATAAAGGTGAACTATCGGTTCTTGTTGCGGAGCTCTTTGTTCGTCAGCCATTCTGTGGTAATAATTTAATTAATATTTCTCAAATGGTTCAGTATGGTTTAAGGAGAACAACATCAAAAGTTAAGGAAAATAGCGTCTCGTAAAAAGTCGAAGGAGGGAAAAATAACAAAGCTATTGGTTAAATAGTTGGTCAGTAGCCTTTGGCTTAATCGTATTTTCAGCATCAGTCAGTAGACGGAAAGTAATCGTTGGTTCAATGGTATGTTCAGTATCGAGTTAGTAGTCGTTCAGTAGCGCTCTCTATAGCGTTTTTGACTAAGTTTACTAATGGGGTTCAGGTATCTCAGTAGAGAAGTTCAGTAAAGGAAATTTAGTAGGGAAATTCAGTAGAGAAGTTCAAGAAAGAAATTCAAGAGAGGAGTTCAAGAGGGAAATTCAAGAGAAAAGTTCAAGAGGGAATTTTAGTAGAAAAAAATTCAAGAGAAGCATTCAAGAGAGAAATTCAGTAGGAAAGTCCCGGAGAGAAATTCAAGTAGGAAAATTCAAGGTAGGAAAGTTCAGTAGAGTAGTTCTGTAGGAGAGTTCAGTCGATAGTCAGTTCAGTAGGGGAGTTCAGTAGCGTTCAGTAATCGTTCAGTAGCGATTCTGTAACAGTTCAGTAGCGGTTCAATAGCGGTTCAGTAGCAGATTCAGTAGCACTAATCATTGGGAGTGAAAGTTCGGTAGTTGGTATATACATAATAAATCGTAGGAGAGTATGTTCCCACTATCTAGGTACTCGTTCGACAAAGTTATCGATGTCTTTTGATTTGAACTGCCACCTCCAGCTTTGTTTCAACGTGATTATTCTTACAGCGCACATCTATTGAGTTTGTGGAAAGCTCGGGTTCAGAGGAGAACTTCAATAGAGGAGTTCAGTAGCTAAGTTCCGCATGGTTCCTAGTAAGTTCAAGTAGCGATCCAAAGAGTGGTTCGGTAGTTCAGATGTAAGTTCGGTATGGTTCCTAGTAAGTTCAGTAGCGATCCAAGAGTGGTTCGCAGTTCAAGAATACTCATATTTACATTCGAGTGTACTTTACACGTAAAGGCTCACCTCATCGAGGACCAACAATCCTTCCTTATTAATTTGTAAGGTTTCATATATCCCTAACACAATCAATAATTTCATATTTCAAGTAAATCAATTGAGCTCAGAGAAACTAAACGGAAAACATAAGCACTGGTCAAGTGGACTTGTCCAATTTGACAATAATACTTTTCGACATGATCATGATCCCGAAGAAATTCATCATGAAAACATATTCAGTCGAGTGGACTTGTCCAACACGACAACATTCTCATCTCGTGATTGCCCTTAGCAAATCACCATTCGCGCACAACTTATAAACAAGATTTAGAAACATAATTTTAAACATATCTTTTTGTTGAGGGCGTGTGACGACAAGCCGAGGGTTACAATAAACACTCACAAGTCTAGAGATTCTATTCTAGACTTAAGACAAATGAACTTTAGGCCACAGAGCCAAGAACTTATGCTCTGATACCACTCTGTCACACCCCAATTCCCGAAGGAAGGCAAATGGGCCGGAGCGCGACTGGGGAGGGGTGAAAGAAGCGGGAAAGAAAGGGGAAGAAATTGAAACATCTGAAATTCAGTAGCACTTGTATTTATATAATTAAGATCAAACTACCTCGGTAGAAACAAGAGAGGTAGAGCATAATATACATATCGATACAGCGGAAATGTCTCAAAATAGACGGGAATTTGTACAATAACACAAACCGACCAACTCCAAGACCGTCGCCTCCACACTGCCATCTTCAGCCTGCAAAATCATATTTGAAAACATTTGGGCTGAGCACTAATGTACTCAGTGGGTAATGTAGCTGATAATAAACCTCCAAAAAATCCTTTTAAAAATCATGAAATGTTCATGCATTACTGGTATCACATAGACAGTTTTAAAATCGAAAGCAGTCTATGCATACCAAAACTTTCACTTGGCCAAACATTTCTTCCTCAGCTATTGGTGCATTCTATACTTCTCGTTAAACTCAGGGAAACACATTCAGCTGAGAGTAACCTCGTTCCCTTCATTAGGCTTGGGAAAAAAGATTCTCCCAAGGCTAACTTCGTGACGTTTGGTGTACACTAACCCTGGCTACGTCTAGCTCAGGATCCGATCGTATTCAATACTTATGGGCAGAGCCCATTTTCATTCAAGTAGATGCACAATTCCAATAGTGAGCGAAGCAAATTTTCATGAACATTCATAAACTTTAACTTGCATAAATATCAGAGCTTAATAGCTCAAACATAGATTTCTTAATCAAAAATAAAACCCACCTTTATCTTCTAAGAAGGTGATATCAGATTGATCAACCAATATCCTAAGTATCTTCTGTAGTAGGGCCTTACACTTCACTTCCACGAAATATATGTTATGGTTATGAGAGGGAAAGAAATGAATGAGAAGGAAAAATAATGAGGCGTAGAGGGGGTATTTATAGGGAAGATTTCAAGAGGTTGGAGAAGAAGAAGGGAAATTGGAATTGACTACCTCATTAAGAAGAAGAAGAAGAAGAAGAAGAGAAATTGAAATTGACTACCTCATTAAGAAGAAGAAGAGAAGAAATTGAAATTGACTACCTGATTATATAGCAAAACACGTAGAGAGAAATTGGTTAAGCTGCAAGTGGCAAGAAATTTGCTTATGAACCAATATTCTAGTTATCTTAATTAGTTTACTTGAAAATTCGGGATATCACAAATTGAACAGGATTTAATGGACAAGTGATCTCATCCCTATTGATATGGATAAGGATAATTGATTAATGATTATTAATTAAGAATTACTTAATTTTCCTTTTTTAGTTTTTACTATTCAAAGTTTTATCATATCTCCATTTCATCAACTTAGTGGAAGTTCTTTTCCTAAAGCATACTTTTATTTTGAGTTTTATTAATTGAAAGTGGTTATTTAACTGCTTTCACTTTGTACTTCCACTAGCTTAATTTTAAAGCAATTGTTGCAGCAGAGAAAATAATATATAAATGAGAAACAATGCAATGATCGATGATAATCTCCTGAAAATAAATTTACATTTACAATGTTTCGTGACAAAGGACAGACTCATAATTAGAGAGTGGATCATTTAAGAATTTGATTTTGTATATAGGAGGGTTCAATAAGGAACACTAGCTTAATGAAAGAACTAGGAACAAAATCCAACCCTTCATTTTATTAAATGTATGGTATAAATAGATTATTAAATTTTAAATAAAAAAAGAGAGCTTAGATTATATTTAATGTAGCAAGGGCAAAATTGGTAGGAATTGTTAAAAGTGAAAACTAACTAAACCTACGTATCTCTTCAATCTTTCACTCTCTTCATTATATTTCTCTCTCTCTCTCCTCTCTCACACGTTTCTCTCCTTCCCAACCAAAAAACCTAAAGCCGCCACCCGAGTCCCGCTGCCCCTCCGCCGCCGCCGCGTTGTTGTTTCTCAACGCTAAACCGCCGTCAGTGTTCAGATCAGCAGATTGCACCGAATTTATTGCTCTCTCTCTCTCTCTCTCTCTCTCTCTCTCTCTCTCTCTCTCTCTCTCTCTCTCTCTCTCTCTCTCAGATCTACAGAGGTCCCGCCGCGATTTGTAGAGATCTTCAGTGATAAGACCGTTCCTACGTTGCCGCTCGCCGCGATCTATGGAGATCGTCATAGATCCGGCTATATTGGCATTGTTGCCGCCGAGATCTGTAGATATTTGCAGAGATCCGGTCACCTCCGCATCCATAGAGATATGGTTCTATGAAATGAAAACTCGTGTGCACTTTTGATCAAGAATTTTATGCACTTTTATTCAAATTTTTATGCACTCCGCCACAATTCTCTCTCTTTCTCTCCATCCTTACCTCGGATCTACAAAGATCCATCTCGGATCTAAACAAATCCGTTCATGACAGAGGTGTATAATACGAGAGGTGGTAGTTTGTTAAATTCAAATCGTCATTTAAAATCGGCAAATTTAATGAAAGTGCATAAGAAAAGAACGTAAAGTGCATACGAAAAAAATTCAAGTGCATATAAAAAAATCGCAATGTGCATATAAATAAATGTAAAGTGCATATGCATATCTCGTCATTTCTTGCGAAAAAAATATAATCGCTGAATGATGATTGAAGAAGAGAAAAGATAAGAGAATAATTATGATTTATACGCCAAAAAGAAATAAATGAATTTAGGGGAGAAAAAAGAAATTTAACAAAATAAAATTACCTTCAAATGACTTTATACCCTTAATGAAATGAAATAGTGGATCAAAATTTAAAAAATCTCATTTAATCTTGATCACACATCTTTAAAATGAGGGGTTATGATGTATTTCTAATTCCTTCATTAAGCATGTGTTCCTTAATGATCCATTATATATATATATATATATATATATATATATATATATATATATATATATATGAGGAGGTTCAAATGTGAGCAGTCTGTTATCGTGTGAACACTGCACTTTAAAGATAAATGTACTGCACTTTTTAAGGCAAAGATACTGCATTTTAAAGTGCAATACATTTGCCTTTAAGTGCAGTACGTAAAATGCAGTATTAAAGTGTGAGTATATTTACCTTTAAAGTGCAGTGTTCACACGTTCACACGATAAGAGTTGTTCACATGGGAACCACTCCATATATATATATATATATATACTATATAGGAGGAGGTTCAAATGTGAACAGCCTTTTATCGTGTGAACGTGTGAACACTGCACTTTAAAGACAAATGTACTGCACTTTAAAGGCAAATATATTGCATTTTAAAGTGCAATACTTAAAGTGCAGTACGTTGTCCTTAAGTGCAGTACATAAAGTGCAGTATTAAAGTGCAGTATATTTCCCTTGAAAGTGCAATACGTTTGTCTTTAAAGTGCAGTGTTCACACGTTCACACGATAAGGGCTGTTCACACGGGAACCACTCCCTATATATATATATATAAGAATTATATATAATTTTTACGTAAATATGAGTTCCAAATTCCTACCAAATCCACACCCTTCACAACTCTCTCTTTTAACGGGTACATATACGAAAATAACTAATTCTATAGAATAGTATAAATATCACAATTAAGGACAAATCACACTCCATAAATCTTGTAGGACAAGTTCAGCCCTATTTAATGTTTTTTTGTGTTTAAATCATCCAGAGGCGGATGGGGCGACTTTCGCTTCCCACCAAATTATGCGAGATCACAATTTAAAAAAATTACTATTTCACCTATTTTCCTTTATTTTAAATTATAGATTTTGGTTTTAATTCTTAATGGTGATTTATATTTAGGTCATTAAATTATACAACATGTACTTAAATTGCAAATAACTGATCCAAATCGCATTTCAAATAATAGTTGTGGTCCACTTGCAAGAAATCGAAGAATGTGCCAAGCATTACGTGCATATACTTAATTGTGAAGAATTAGTGGATACCGTTTTTAATTAACAACCACCAAAGAATAGCGAAGTAGTAAAATATTATGTGGTAATACATGTATTTACCCAATCTCACTAAAAAACACAAAAGTACCCACTAACTATAACAATAGTTATAGAATACCCAATATTACCCATTTACCCTTACTTTTTTCAATTGACAATGAGTGCCGATAGGACCCTACGGGTGTCGATAAATTGTCATCAGGACTTGGATATTTCAAATTTTAATTTTTTTTTATAAAACAATTGATCGGTAACATGTTGGTTTCTTAAAAAAAAATACATAGTGCCTAAGGGTGCCGATAACATGATCGGTTATCGGCATCCTTAGGCACTCATAGAATAATACGAAAAAGAGTCCCTCTATCGGTCGTAGAAGTTGTAGGCCGATAGAGGGAACATGTTGGTTTTAAAAAAAATATATACATAGTGCCTATAGGTGCCGATAACATGATCGACACCCTTAGGCACTCATAGAATAATACGAAAAAGAGTCCCTCTATCGGCCAAAGAAATTGTAGGCCGATAGACGGAACATGTTGGTTTAAAAAAAAAATACATAGTGCCTATGGGTGCCGATAACATGATCGGCACCCTTAGGCACTCATAGAATAATTCGAAAAAGAGTCCCTGTTGGTCCGGAGACAAATATCAGGTGTACAGGGGGGGAGGGGGGTGAATACACCTGAGTACCGTTTCTTTTTCTCGGTGAAGGTCAGCTGAAGCTGTTGGTTGCAACTGATGAACAGTGCCAAATAAACCTTCGATCACGGGACAGAGTGAGTCAGCTATTGAGCTCTCCTACTGACTTTTGTTAGTACTTCGAAACTCAGTCGGAGACTTAAGTGTGCGGATAAGTGTGGGGCCCGGAGTTTGTCTCTTTTTGAAAACGTGTTTTCGCAGATTAAATTCTTTTGGCTGTGCGATTTTAGAAATACGTTTTATGCAAACTTATGATTTTCAAAGGTTTGTATGCAATAAAACAGTAAAGAACACAAGCAGTTTAACGTGGTTCGGATACGCAAGATCCTACATCCACGGTCCTGAACGAGCATAATAACTTGTTGATTAGTCTCGAGCAAGTCTCAAGCAAGGAAACTCGTGCACATGACGGATCCTTCTAAGTTATAGTCCTTAGCGACTTTACAATTCAAACCTAAGTTCGAAAGGGAGCGAAAACAGTTCTCCAACTAATTAAGGAGTTCTTACAATAAGAACAGTTCACTAAAAATGAACTCCTTCGAATCTAAGCTATAAATCTAACAATGAGCTTAGGTAGAGAGGAAAGGGATCTAAAGACTCTAGAGAGAAGAACCACAAAAATATTCTAGTAAATGCAGATTCTTCGCTGGATGTTCTGATTGAGTTGCTAGAGTGTTTGAGAGCTTGAGCAATTTCCCTTTTTAATTTCGTGCTTCGCGCTTGTGGAGCTTCGAAATCTTCTCTATTTATAGCTGTGAGCTATGGCATATGTCCGTTGGAGACGACGATGCCACGTGTCACATGCTTCCAAAGAAAACGGCCATAAATTCGAACTTGTTGCAGCAGGGCAGTTAATTACTATTCATGAGAGCAGCTTTACTGTTTGGAGCAGGTAAGGCGTTGTCGGCTTCTCATTGGTCGAGGTTTGTGGTTGGTGAGAATGTCAGAGTTGACCGTTCAAACAACCTCGTATGATCTTCTGCTGAACTTTCGAAAAGACTTAAGTAGTTGGGTCGCTTTTCGTCGGATACTGATGACTGCAAAGTCTCTGTCTTCTTCGATCGAGTCGGCCGACAAGGAATGTAACTTCGAGTAAGTCACCGGGCGACCGCGAAGGTCTTGGGCTTGCATGAGTTCTTCCCGCGATGACTTATCGCCGTCTTGGATTAGCTTCTACCGAGGTCTACTCACTGATGACCGAAGAACGCAAGCGATTACACTGATGACGTGGGGTTCTGAAAAGTATATTCGACAGAAGATCAGTTCAACAATTACCCCGTACAGGACTTAGACAAGAATATAAAAACGATTACAACAAGTCTAACCTATACATCGCCTAATCCTAATGACACACCGAACTACCGATATCGCTCGGTTTTGGGATCTTCAATTCCATAGTACTACTATGATTTCCCCAATTTTCTTTTAACCACGAACAACCGAGTATCATCTATCGACTCATATCAACAGTCCCCTCTATCGGCCGAAGAAGTTGTAGGCCGATAGAGGGAACATGTTGATTTTTTTTTTTTAAAAATAAAAATTATATAGTGTCTATGGGTGCCGATAAAATGATCAGCACCCTTAGGCACTAAAATTTAAATAACGAAGTGTCTAAGGGTGCTATAGGCACCCATAAAAGCACTCCATCGGCATCGAAATATTTTAACAAAAAAATAAATAAATAAAAAAGCTGACGAAAATTTGAGGGCAAATTAGTAATCTTGGGTATTTGGTGAATATAAGTTTAAGGGATGAGTAGTTTTGTATTTTTTTATGTAAAAGTGGGTAAAAGAAGAAAGCTCCCAAATATTATCATGCCCTAAAGTGTTATCACACTTTTTCTTTAATATGTTTATTATTATAATTTCCCACTTTATTATAAATTTATTAGTCCGACGACTATAATTTACACTTGATCTTAGCCAAAAGGTTGAGAATGTATAAGATTATAATCTATACGCAAATACTTCAGTGCATCTGGATATATGTACATCCAGTCCAAATGCGTGATCCAATTGCGGCCCAGTTATTAGATCCGGATTCGCACGTGGATTAAACTAAATATATATTATTTTCATTATTTAATTATAATAGCTCATAGCCCAGCAATGAAGCATATTCCTTTTAACCAACAAGTCACAGGTTCGAACCCTTCTAGTTGCATTTTTTTCATTCATTTTTTTTATATATTTTTTCTTGTTTCATTCTTTTTTTTTCATTTTTTATTTAGCAAAAATACTGTTCAATTTTAATTTTAATTTTTATGCTTTTTAAAAAAATTATTTAATATTATTTAATTATTTTTAGTTACTTTAATGTTTTTAAATTTATTTTTATATTATTTTATTACCATTTTTAATTAACGATGATCGTGTCATTTGCAATGAACAAAAGTGTCATTTGTTCCGAAGAAAAGTGTCATTTGTAAATCATTTGCTTTGGAACAAAAGTATCATTTATTTCGAATAAAATGTCATTTGTAGAGTATTATTTATTGACTATCAACTATTTTTTTGAAACAAATGTGGTTAGTTTCGAAAAAAGTGTCATTTGTATATGAAAGAAATGTCAGTTATGAATAAATGTGTCATTTATTTCGAAGTGTCAATTGTTGTGAACAAATGTGTCATTTATCTCAAAGTGTCAATCACACTGAAATATAGTGTCAATCAGAATTAAGGAACGTGTCACTTTAATCCGATAATCATACGAAACCACCGTTCAATTATTTAGTCAATAAAGTATGATCAACATAATAACCGGAAATGTTACTCAAAATGTCAATCGTAATAAACAAAAATATCATTTGTATTGGAGAAGAGTATCACATTCTCATAGAGTGTCATTTATAATGAATAAATGTGTCAATTGCAAAGAACAAATGTGTCATTTTATTTCAGAGTGTCAATTGTTCTGAACAAAAGTTTCATTTCTTGGAGGTATGGCTACAAAAACAGACCAATTAAGAGAAACTACAATCTACATGTACGAAATTCGTTGAAAATATGTGAAAGAATCTTGTAAACTAACAAGGAATCTGCTTGGTGAACCACTTCATAGCGGACAAACACAATTCTACCAAGGAATCTTGTAAACTAATAACAAATATGTTAATTCTACCACCATCATGCACAAACAATATTAACCCAAATTTCAAGAACGATTTTGATTCAATTGACCTAAATTAACTTCAATTCAAAACACACGCTCTGCGAAGATTTGCGTATTTGGTGTCAGAGAGATAGAGATAGATAGATAGATAGATAGATAGATAGATAGATAGATAGATAGATAGAGAGAGAAACACACAGATTTGGCGAAGCATTACCCGGGCGGCGACGTCTCAGGTTGAATACTGGAAAAATTCGGAGAGCGGAGGCGAACAACAGAGGTGGGGAGAACGGAGGCGGACAACGAAGGAGGAAAGAATGGAGGCATAGAGCGAAGGCGGACAACGAAGGCAGAGAGAGGAGGCGGAGAGCAAAGTTGAGAGAGTAGAGGCGTAAAGAGGAGGCGGGGAGCGGAAGCGGACATCGAAGGCGGAAAGAGGAGGCCGAGGGAGGAGGCGGAGAGGCAAGAGAGAGAGAGAGATAGAAAATGAGCGGAAAATGAGAGAGAGAGTAGGGTTTTCTTCGTCTTAAATGCGTATGTTTGTTTGTTTGTGTTTTTTTTTTTTTAAATTAAAAGTCAGAGCGGGTCGCAAGTCAAAATGGATTTTATGTGCGACCCAGATGTACATACATCCGGCGCACGGAAGTGTTGCCCTAATCTATATTCCTTAGCTAGTGCTTAGAGCATCTCCAACAGATGCGTTATATTAGCGTTGAACGGCGTTTGCCGTGGAAATCTCCTCCAATGGAGGACAGTAGTTGACGGCAGAGTGGCGTGCATTCCGTTGAACACGGTACTACTACCGTGTTACTGTTCACACGGTAGTATTACCACTACTATTTTTTTTTATTAGTTAATTTAGATTAAATTTAATGGATGCTTATTATATTTAATTAATGATGTATTTAATGAAATGTAATTTATATTTTAATTTATTTGAGGTTTATTAATTATTATTATATTGAAATAAAAATATAATAATGTAAAAACATAAAATTTAAAACAAGTTGTTACATAAATTAAACAATACTATTAAAATTACACTAGCATAAAAATACGACAACACTAAAATAAGGAGACAAAGCAATCTAGTAAGCTCCAAAACCGCTATCCGAGCCTCCAAAGTCGCTTCCGGATCCTCCGAAGTCACTTCTAGATCCTCCAAGATCTGGAAAATCACCTCCAATGCTTGATTGTACTTCTCTTTTCATGATTATTTTTGTTTGTTCATTCTTGAAGTAATTTCGCCGAATAGGATCAGAAATATTGTCGGTGTCTATCATTAAAATCTTATTATCTGATTCCCACATTTGAAAAGCAAGAGCTCTATTCTTTGCTTCAGTAGCTTTGTTCTTTGCTTCAATCTTCTGCATTTGTAATACCATAAGATTCTCTCTTCTTGTGGATGAGTTCTCCATTAATTCTCCAATTCTCTTATTTCCTTGTTCGATTGCTTTTAAAACACCCGACATATCTTCATGATTTTTCCTTTTATTTTTTATTTTTTTAACACCATCTGGACGTTGTGATTGTCCAGAACCACTACCACTACCATCACTTAAATTGATACTAAATGAGGAAGGCAACCCGTCAGGTGAGATAGGAGATTCCGGTGGAGTGTCTGATCGGAAGGAAGACCTTTGTTTTCGAGAACTTTGTGGATTGCAATCAAACTTTGCAAAATCTTTCATAATAGGCCACACATGCTCGAACTTAAATCCTTTTGGAAATTTATCATCGTCTGCCATCATTTGTTTTGCACGAGTAAGCTGCATAATTAATAAAAACGTGTTATACTTAGTAAAAGAAATAAAAATCAGGAAACCAAATAATGACTCGTCCTTACAATATCATGTTCAGAAGCTCCGCTTGGATTGAGAGCTTCTATATGTTGTATACAACATTTGAAAAATTTAACAGAGCTCGTAATCGATTGCATGCGAGTTTCAAGTGATCTAGAGCTTCGGTCAGCCATATTTGAAGAAGGTTTTTCTGAATTGTAGAGCTCCGTAATACGAATCCACAATTGAGTTGATTTTTGGTATATTCCCGTTACTGGATCTTGGGATATTTCCAAGTAACAACGACAAAGATGTTTATCTTCATCAGTTGTGTAATTGAGATTTCGAGATGAAGCCATATGTTTGTAAAGAGAAGAATTGAAATTGAAAAGAGTGTTGTGTGTGATTTGATTGTGTTGGAAAAATCTCATATATATAGAGGAAAATATTATTGTAGGTATGGAAGCCTGCAAAGAAATTAATCAACATGGGTAGTCTAGATTGCATGCATTGGAAGTGGAAAAATTGCCCTACTGGTAGGGCAGACTCGTACGCAGGTCGGAGTGGATCTCCATCAATAATTCTTGAAGTTGTCGCTGATTACGACCTTTGGATATAGCATGCATTTTTTGGTATGCCAGGATCCAATAATGATATTAATGTGTTGGAAAGATCTTCTCTTTTCAGGGACCTGGCTAGAGGTATTACTCCACCCGCATATTATGTTATACAAGGTAAAGAGTATAATGTGGGGTATTATTTAGCTGATGGAATATATCCAAAGTGGTCCACACTTGTGCAAACTCTTCAAGAACCGCGCTACCGCAAAAAAAGAAGCATTTTGCAAAGCAACAAGAATCGTGTAGGAAAGACGTGGAACGGGCATTTGGAGTTCTTCAAAGCCGATTTGCAATTGTTGCAAATCCAGCTCGATATTAGAAGAAGAAACATTTGGATCATATAATGAAAACATGCATTATAATGCACAATATGATTATTGAGAATGAGCGAGATTTGTCTGCACCAATTGAAGATACAAGAGAAGTGCCAACTCCGGATATTGAAATGATATCATCTTAAACATGTCGTTATCAATCTTATTTTGCACGATATAAGAAAATGAAAGACAAAACGGCACATCTTGCTCTTCGTGATGCATTAATTGATCATATGTGGGAGGAGTATTCAAATTCTGAAAATTATGATATGTAATATTAGTTTTTCTATTATATCATGTAATTGTTGGATTTGTGCTTTTAAAAGTGTTGTGTATTTTTAGTTTTATTATTGTGGAAATAAATTAATTGTTTTATATTTATTTAAAGATATTTTTACTTATTTAATTTTTATTTAAAATTTTATATAGTGAGATTAATACAAAAATAAATATATTTAAATATATATAATATTATATAATTAATCAAATATTAATAAATATATTAAATTAATAAATAAAAGAATCAAAATAGAATATTCCATTGTATAGTTAAATGTAGAGTTGACGATTGGAGATGAATTCGGAAAAACTCTACATTCAACTCTCTACATAGTGTGGAGGAACTCTACAATAGAGTTCCCTCTTCGGAGATGCTCTTAGTGGTGGTGTTATCTTGAATTGCTTAATTAGTTGCACAAAATGTAAGCTAAGTCTGTTGACTTTAATGATTTTTTATTTTATACGTATTAAATTAATTTCTACCCCATATTATTGCTATATAAATTTTGCCTATTGAATAGTGCTAAAGAAATAGAAATTAATAAAATGGGCACTTAAGCAGGGTTGTTATCTCCTGCAGCGGCACCTCACCCAAGGCAGGAACCTCAAAATCCCATGATGCAATCTTGTACCAGACACTGCATCATTTTTTTTCATACACGTGGAGCTTAATCATTGGTTCTTAGCAGCATCAGGCAGTGGTCTTCATTTTCTTTGCAAAATTTTCCCCTACTTTCTTTGCACTTGAGACCCCTCGCCCTCTGTTGTTTCTCTCTCTTCCTCAACACTCAACGATACTCCACAGAATATCTCCTCACCAACACCACAAAAAGGGCCAAATCAAAATTTTGAAATTGATTTAAGATGTTGTGACGGAAGTTATTTCTTGATTTCTGGAGAATTCGCAATTTGATCTTTGTATAGTTTCTTACTTCCGTATTTGTGTGCATGTTTTCTATGTGTATAGAACAGTAGCTGCAACTTAAGTCTTCGTCTCAACTCTTTTTTACCTTTGCTTTCATTTAGGGTTTCTTCCTTTTCGTTTATTTCATTTTATCTAATTATTTACTGCTAACTTGGCTTCAGTTTCAAGCTGTGGTTTTTTTTTTTCTTTTTCCTCCAACGAGTTTCAAAGTCAAGAATCAATCCCTCTTTTTTCCAGGAAACGGAAAGACTTATCTTTTCAAGTAAAAGACTATTTTTGGGGGTTATTTTGAGTGATCAGGTGTAGACGTAATTTGGGTTTTGTTCTGGTGATTCTTTTGTACAACTGTTGAAAGATTGCTGGAATTGTCTGATAGGTCGATTTTCTTGTAATATGGGCTTGGAAGCAACTAATTGTTTGCTGATAGTATGAAATTTTCTTGAATTGGGATTGAGGAAAAGGATGATTTTATTGTGGAAGTATAGAATTTTGAGGTGATGGTAAGACACTCGGGGGTAATTTAGTGATTGGGGTTAGGGGGACGGCAGTAATGAGTTCTGGTGGTAAGAGCCGAGGGAAAAAAGAGGAGAGGAAGCATGAGAAGTCGGAGTGCAGATCGGTAGAAGGAGTTTCTTCCAAGGGATCTAACAGTGACGTGGTGGAATCATGCATTGATGAGAACATGCTTGTTGACCCCAAATCCCTGTTTATTGGATCAAAGATTGGTGAAGGAGCTCATGGAAAGGTTTATCAAGGAAGGTCTGCCGTATTCTTGGCTCCTAGATTATTATAAAGTTGTGTCCTCTGTTTGTTCTATTGATAGTTTGATTTGATTAAGCCGAATGCAAATGCTGTAACTTAATATGCAATTTGAAATGCCAATCTTGAAATGTTACTTGAAGTGCATTGAAATGATGTGATTTTCTGGATCATGTTTGTGTTTACATAGCCTTAATGATATGTTGCATTAGGATCATGGTAATAGATTTTGATGAAGTTGTGAAACTGATAAGATTAAGGCCGCAACAGCAGGTATCAATCAATGTTCTCTATCTTTTGTGGTGGTTAATATTTTCTACCTTCTATTGGAGCTCTCATTGTGTGGGTAGATATTAAACATAAACCGATATTTTTGTTTGATTTTCATGTGGGCCTACGTGTTACATATAATGTACGATAAGGGCAGTTCTCCTTTTATATAGACTGAAGATGGACAGGATGAATCCTTATCTTATTTGTTCTGTACCAGTTACTTGACTTTTTCAAGATACATTTTTAACAGGTATGGTGATCGTATTGTTGCCATTAAAGTTCTACACTGTGGTAATACATCAGAAGAGAGAACTGTTCTTGAGAGTCGATTTGTCCGGGAAGTGGCAATGATGTCTAAAGTAAAACATGAGAACCTTGTCAAGGTGAGCATGTATCAGTATGGGTTGTGGTTTCTATATAGCTATCAGCAATATGAATAATTTTCTTTTCTTAAAAAAGGCATGCAATGCTTTCCCATATTTTATTCTTGTTATACACTTATACCTACCGCCATCTAAATTCATCTGCAGTTTATTGGAGCTTGTAAGGAACCTTTAATGGTGATTGTTACAGAGTTACTGCCAGGGATGTCACTTAGGAAATATCTAGGGAGCTTGCGTCCTAAGCAACTCGATCTGCCTCTGGCATTAAACTTTGCTCTTGATATTGCTCGAGCCATGGATTGTCTACATGCAAATGGAATTATACATAGAGACTTAAAACCCGGTACCATGGTCTGCTGAGCTGTATAAACATTTATTTTGTAATTTGTAGCAAGCTAACATCAGTGTAGACTATGTTTTCTGTTCATCCCAAGATTGGTAATTTTAGTATTATCCTTAATATCCATTTCAATTATTTACTTTCAAGCATCATGCAGATTTATGATTTTTTTTTAATCACTGATTTTATGAAATGTCAACTTGGTGCATCAGTCTCATTGTTCAGTGTTGCTTCCCCTTTCGTTGTCAACTTTTTGTGACTTCCATGAATATTTTCCAGATACAGTGATAATTATATTATTAAATAAACCACCATGTGTGCAGAAACTTATCCTATGAATCTTTTTTTTTTTTTTTCCCTCTGGCCTTTACATTTTAACTGAGAAGAAATACACTCTAACCCCTGTGGTGCAGACAACTTGCTGCTTACAGCAGATCAGAAGTCTGTGAAGCTTGCAGATTTTGGTCTTGCTAGAGAAGAAACTGTTACTGAAATGATGACTGCAGAAACCGGGACTTACCGCTGGATGGCACCTGAGGTTTCCATTTCTTAATTAGTGAATAATAATTTCTGACCGCACTTATTTTCCATGTCTTTTATTCCATATTGTAAGCCACAGACTGAAATCTGTAGTATGGAAAATGAAGGAATAGGATATCAAATATCTTTATATACGTAAATTTATCCCATGATATGATTCTTAAATTTCACAAATAGTGATTTGAATGACACTCTGCAGCTGTACAGTACCGTTACACTTCGTCAGGGGGAGAAGAAGCATTACAATAACAAAGTCGATGTTTACAGTTTTGGCATTGTCCTTTGGGAGTTACTGACAAATCGCATGCCATTTGAGGGTATGTCAAACCTACAGGCTGCATATGCTGCTGCTTTTAAGGTGCAGAAACGAAAAAACTCTTCCAATTCAATAATAAGCATATGTATCCATTTTCATTCATCATGAGTTGCCAAGTCACGTTGCATTGTTGAGCTACGTTCTCTAAAGATCTTGTACCTATTGGAAGTAAGGAATGATTAGAAAACATGAGAGTATCTCAAACAAGTCAAAACTACTGAATTCTTTGATTCGTCGATTGTGTCGTGTCTGACTTTTTTCTACTGACTTACTTAATACTTGGTCGAGAAATGTCTGCCAGCACCACTTGATGCCAGATTTTTGTAAGTAATTTCAGCAACCATATGCTAAATTATACTATCTGCTTTGGGGTTTTTCAGAGTTTTCCTGCATAGAATTAGTATTTCTCCATCCATGTTGAGGTATGATGAGAAAACTATATTTGCTTCTAAAATAATGCTACTCCCAGATCATAACCACCCTTATAATTTTCATTACCATCCATCAACTCAGTTTGCCTGTTCATCTTAGGATACTCTGCACTTTCTTGAAAACACTGTTTCTTAGAGTGTACCTCCTATTCATCTCTACTTTTGCTTTTACTGTCTGGCTTTCTAACTGTCTACTAATTGGCAAAATGCAGCAAGAGAGGCCCAGTGTTCCAGACGACGTGCCAGCTGAGGTGGCGTATATAATTCAGTCGTGCTGGGTTGAAGATCCTAATATGCGTCCCAGCTTCAGCCAGATCATCCGGATGCTCATCGAGTTTCTCTTCACGCTCAAACCATCATTGCCCGAAACCAACTCATCTGAGGCAGAACTGACCAAGAACGGTGCCATCATGGAGTTCTCCAGCCGGGCCAAAGGGAAATTCGCCTTCATTCGCCAACTTTTCGCCACCAAGAAGGCCATCAACTCGGGGTAATTGCTATTTTCACTTGTGGGAGATCTGATGAACAAACACTGTCCGATAGGAACAGCCACCATTTATAAAAACGAAGTAGAAAGAATTAGTCTATTTCCTAGTATAACCAACTGTGTAAATCTCTCTTCATATATAGACATTACTTGATCTTGGAGATTATCATCTAATAGAAAATGCAGGCAACACTATATCACACTAGCTTGTGAATTCGGCCGGTGCGGACTCAAAAGGCCGCATAACGAGTGAGTGACCTAACTTTAATATAATATGATAACAGATCTAAGATGGTTTATTTGGTTCACTTGTTGGTTTATGTGTAAATAAAATTCGATGATCATACCATTAACTTCCTAATAAAATTTCATAAAATTAACTTGTTGGTTTATGTGTAAGATGGTTTAAGAGGTCGTATGAGTATGACTTCCTAATAAGTTGAACTATAGTTTATCTAAACCGAACTAAATTTCATAAAATTAACAAACTGAATCGGATCAGCTATTTCGGATTTTACATCGAATTGACTTTACTAGATAATCGAACCTAATTGAAATGATGGGTTTGGTTTCCGGTTACGAACAAATGATTGATTCTCCATACGTTCACCAGATACTAGAAAATGAAGAGTGGATGAGTCGGCCGAATCTGATTGAAAACGAGTGATTTTGGAATTTGTCAATTTCGGTTTGGTTTTTGTCGACCGAATCAGGTAGAAATTTGATTCATTTTTATGTAAACCGTCATTTTGTAGTAATATGCAAGGCAATAAACAAAGTGAGATATTGCAAAATTCCTGAATTTAATGTGGTTGGCTATTTAACAGTAATAGTAAGTGGTTATTTAAATTAAGCACTAACGATTCTCTATCCCACTTTTAATGTCTCAATACATGTCCCATCAATGAGGTTGTGACATATATATCTTTATCATTATTGTGTATGTGCTAAAATTAAGTCAATTATTTTGATTAATAATTTTATTGAATTAAAAACACATGCCACCACATAATTGATGAGACATGTATTGGGATACCAAAAGTGAGATGAATCCTCACCACCATTAAACACTCGATAAAATATGTTCAATAAAAAAGATACAATGAAATGTTGCCTTGTAATCGAATGTCCCGAATTTTAATATCACCATCTCTCATTACTTTTATTTATTTTCAATAAAAGTTTCAATCATGGTTAATTTAAATTTAAACTTATTTCATTATAAATCTTAAAGAAAGTTCTCCAAATAGAGGAGTTTATGAGTCTTACAATTGACCCAAAATGCTAATTAGCCATGAAAGTTTCCATTTTCTTTCACGTGGAAGAAAAAATATTTTCAGCAAACAAATTTAATATCTATACACGATTCGATTAAGTCATAAAGTTTTGAGTGTACCACAATTATATAATTTGATGTGTACCACATATTAAGAATGTGATATGTACACAAATGATATATAAATATGGCACATAGATATGTAAATATGGCACATACAAATTGTTTCCAATTAAACAATCACATACTAGAACTGTGTATTTTTCTTTCCAAAAACACAAACATTTTATTTTTATTCTTCGGGACACTTTATAATATACTATATTCGTCCCACTTCATTGGTCTCATTTCTTTTTTTGGTTGTCTCGCTCTATTGGTTTCATTAATTTTTTTAATTAAATTATTCCTCTAACATATTCAATGGACTCCACAACTTTATCTTACTCTACACAAAAAACAACTTTCTTAATCTCCGTGCCGAAAAAAAATGGGACCAATGGAGTGGGACTGAGGGAATAATTACTTATTTAAAATAATATAAAATGTAATTCTTAATTTTCTTGAGTGATTTATGCGCCTTCCATGATATGAATAGTTGGGTTAACCCAACTCTTTTCAGTAAATAAAGATGGAATTTGGATTAGTCAAAATCAACTGACGTGCCAGTATCTTGGCCGTCATTCGACTCCATCGACGGCTTAGATGCACTGGAATTAATACGAAAGAAGCAAGACACGTGTGCTCCAGAGAAACAGGTGAAATGAAGCGAATGACTCAGAGTCAACGGCAAGCATAAATTTTGAGGGGAAAAATTTATTTACAGAGTACCATCGGAGACGGAAAGATATAGGTGGTTGTTATTAGATACAGAAGTAAACGTATCTATATATCTGTTTTTGTACGTTGCTGGCAGACGAAGGGACCTGGGACCAAAAAAATCAATCTGAGTGAGAGAAGACTCAAGATCTGGGGGGAGAATTCCACACTGCAGCTGTTCGCTTTTTCCCTGTTTATATTTCTTCTCCCTCTGTTTCTGGGCTCAAATCGTTCTTGGAAGAGAGGGATTTGGTGTCAGGGGTCTAGGTTATTTCAGTTTGAAGTTTGGAGCTGCAATCAATGATTGTTTTGCTAAAACGAAATACTTTCGGACCCTATTCGAGGAGATTGAGGTTGTTGATTGTTGTTCTTGATTTGGATTGCTTTGGTGAATTCGACTGAGGTATTGAGTTTTGATAACTGGTTTTGTCTCTCTTTTGTTGTTCTGGGGAATGTGATGATATGGGAGAAAATGCGGCAGCTTTGCACACGGCTATAAATTCGGTGCAGGCACTGGGGAGGGGATTCGACGTAAACTATGATACGAGGTTTCTGTACTGTAAGGGCGTGACGGGTTCGAGAATTGTGGACATTGATGAAGAGCATAGTAGGGATTTATACTTGTTTGATGATTTAGTTGTGCCAAATGTTTCCAAGGACATCAAGAATTCTCAGGAGGCAGGTGGCCGGGATGGCTTTGGTGTTTGCAGTTATAGTGAGGTATGAGTATGATGTGTTTTACTTTCATGCTCCAAGTTTATTGCCTTATTGCTGTTCCAAGAATTTAATTTTTATTTTGACAATCTCCTGGCGTTATTTGTTGTTCTAAGTTTTAATGCTGTAAGTTAGCTAAATGTTTGCACCATTTGGTCTATATTTGGATTTTGAAGTTCCAACATTCAATTTATAGTTTTGTGGTTTGTTACTGTGGAATATTTTCATTAATTGGATAAGATAGTGAATATTAGCAAACTCCAGCTGCTCCTGCTTACGTAAGTGAGTTGCAGGTTCTTACGACCGCATTCCATTTTCACTTCAATATAATAGATCTTTTAAGGTGGATACACTAGCAGTGTGTTGGTAAGTTAGCGGGTACTAGCATTGGTGGAGATCAGTTTGAAAGTTTCATTCAAATAGTAACTGGTCATCGGTTAGGTTCGTTCAGATGGTCTTGTGTTTCACTTGAACATCGTAGCTCCAGTTCACAAGTTAAATGGAATGAAAGAACAGATTTAGAGAAAGACTGGGTAAGAGGAAAGACGACAATGATGTTTTCTGTAAGAGTGGCTGATAAAAAGTGATTTTGCCTTTTGTTATATATAAAAGGAATACGTTTCACGAATTCAGTAACTTTTTATGGTGAAACATAGTTGAGACTGAATATGATTCATGTTGTTCTAAGTAGTTCAGGTCACTTTCTCCATTCCATGACATTTCCACATGTTGTTGGAAATTATGTCTGTAGAAGTAGAAACCTTTGCAAATCTGACCAAAACCAGAAAATTTTATCTCAAGACCATTATTCGAAGAAAGACTAACTCCATTTGATTTCTATTTTTTTAGCATCTGATAAAATGTTTTATCTCTTCATCATGAAAACGTTTCGCTTATCTTTGTTATTTTGTAAACCATTTGATGTCATTGTCAGAATCACAAAATATTAGTGGTGTATGTTTAGTATGAGATCTTCTGCGTTACTGAGACCTGGGATGTGATAATTTTGTCCTTAAGTGCTACTAAACTGACTGCTGACTCTTTTGTTTCTCTGAGAAACATAACTGTCTATTTTCTTCTGCATGATCTTTTGGAAATGATGGGGTGATTTTGTGTTCAATCAAAGCAGTATGCTTTTCAACATGCTTCCTTTAGTGGTTATCACTCTTCTCTCCTTCTAGATGAGGTTAATATAAACCATAATAAGACAAGGGTAGCTCTCGTCCATCTTCTTCTGCCCATTACTTGAGACCTGGGGCTCTAGTTTTGATACTTTAACTATTACTAGCCTACCAATATTTGTAGCTTTCGAATTTCTTATGCTTACTATGTGGAACACAAATACAGATGGTGGAATATTTCAACAAAAAGGCTAGTGTGTCAGGACATACTCCACTTGGTAGCTTTAATGCCGCATTCAGCTATTCTGGCTCAACGCATATAGATGCGGCTTCCTCGAAGTCGCTTTGCTTGGATGGATTTTTCATTCCACTTGCTAAAATTCAGCTTGTTAAATCACCTATGGTTTTAAATGACAATGTCATACGGGCAGTGCCGAAGTCATGGGATCCACCAGCACTAGCAAGGTAGAGAAATTACAGACACAATTTTACATTTTTCCCCAGAATATCTAACCTATCCAAATGCTGTATTCTTAACAGCTTCATTGAGAATTTCGGTACCCATGTTATTACATCTGTAACTGTTGGCGGTAAAGATGTAATCTATGTCAAACAGCATGTGTCATCGCCTCTTTCTATCGTGGAAATCAAGAATTATGTTCAAGATATTGGAAATCAAAGATTCTCTAGCCCTGAAGGTCTTACACATTCAGGATTACTTAATAATAAGGTCATTTTTATTTTTCCTTTTCATTGGGCAACCTTGTTTTCCGACTAATTTTTCAATTCATTTTATATATAATCTCCTAATCAGTTTGGAGTATGGGATTCAATAACTTTTCATGTATTTATCTAAACTAGTTTGCTTCTCTCCCTCTTGGATTTTCTAGGGCAACGATCCTTCCTTGTTTAACAGCCAAGGGATATACCCACAGCCAGCTACTGCTACCTACCTCTCTGGGAGTGGCAAAGAAGTATGTATATTTATTGTCTCACTGATTCAAATTTGTTCCTCTGATATCATTTCATGGAATAAAACTACTGCAATAATGATCATGCAATAGCTAAATAATTATCACTGTGTGCTGTGCCGCATCATTTGCAGCTATTTTTCTGGTCACTGCAATACGTGCATTTATGATTAGTGAGTTTGCACATATTTTGACTGTTAGATTGTATTCAGGGTCTTGTGTTGCTAGAGGATTGTTAAGAATATATGTAATCGAACTGTATATCTGAGCTCCTGAGCTCCTGTTGTGGAGCTACAGCTTTCTGGTACTTAAACCTTTTTCTGACATTATTTCTATTCATTACCGTGTTAATAAATTGGAGTTTGTCTTCATAGCTGCTGTACCAAAATGTCTTGAGAGTGCTCCTTTAATAATTGGCTGCAGCTAGCATATAGGTGACAATTGTGGACTCTTTCCTCGTCCGCTGAATCAGAATATCATCATTTTCTAATGATTGTTGTTAAAATCTGTTTCTGGATTATGAATTCTGATTGAGTATATATATGCTGTGTTGCATTGACTGATTTTAATTATCTCAACTTCTTTGAGTGTTGGATGAATGATATGTTGCTTGTAGTGGTTATATTCATCTTTCTGAAGCAGGATGTTACCGTCATATTCAGAAGACACGGAGGGGATGATCTAGAACGGAGCCACCTTCAGTGGGCGAAGACAGTCCGATCTTCTCCAGATGTCATTGAGATGTCATTCTTTCCTATAACTGAACTACTTGATGGAGTTCGAGGAAGGGAGCATCTGGCGCGTGCTATTTCTCTCTACCTAGAGTGTAAGTCATTCGCTTCACTTCTCTATGAATTACGGCTAACAAAAGTCGTGATACTTACTAAAGTGCTTATTGCATTATTATGTGCAGATAAACCTCAGCTCGAAGAACTTAGATACTTCCTAGAATTTCAGGTCCCTCGAACGTGGGCCCCTGTACAGGATAGGTTTCCCGGACAACCACGAAAGGAACCTGTTTGTCCGTCATTACAGTTTAGCATGATGGGACAAAAACTGTACGTCAGCCAAGAACAAGTACGTCTTAACTCTTGCAACCATTAACACGACACACACACACTGAAACTACTTCTTTTGACGATGGAACACATAAATGCTTGCCTTAAAATTGTGACATAAAACCATTGTTGTTCCCTTGTTTTGTCTTGAACCATATATTTCAGTTTGACAAGATCTATTGGCCCCATTTACACTCAAGAGAAATTAACAGCTGCAAGTTGCCTTTTGTGCATGGTTTAACTTGTAAAAAGTGCAGGTGTCAGTCGGGCGGAAGCCCGTGACTGGCATGCGGCTGTGCCTTGAGGGTTCTAAACAGAATCGGCTGAGTATCCACGTACAGTATCTGGCGTCTCTCCCAAAGATCCTCCAGCCGTATTGGGACACACACGTAGCGATAGGTGCTCCGAAATGGCAAGGACCGGAAGAGCAGGACAGCAGGTGGTTTGAGCCGGTGAAATGGAAGAAATTCTCCCACGTCAGCACTGCACCAGTCGAGAACCCGGAGACCTTCATAGGCGACCTCACGGGCGCCTACATAGTCACCGGAGCTCAGCTCGGGGTATGGGATTTCGGTTCAAGAAACGTCCTGCATATGAAGCTTCTCTATTCGAGGCTACCGGGGTGCACGATACGCAGGTCGTTATGGGATCACGCCCCGAATGAGAAGCCGAGGAAACACAGCTCTGCCGCCGTAAATGGCAGTGACGGGTCCAGTTCAAGCTCCGGGGAGGATCATACGGGCAACAAAGTGGCGAAATTTGTTGACATGTCGGAAATGAGCAAGGGGCCGCGAGATCTTCCGGGTCACTGGGTGGTCACCGGTGGGAAGCTTGGTGTGGAGAAAGGGAGGATTGTGGTGAGAGTGAAGTATTCGTTGCTTAATTACTGACTGGTGTTGGGTTTGAAATGTACATGAACAAGATTTTAGTGGCACGAGATTAGGATGTTATTGTTTAGGGAGTGATGAGTGAGTGAATTATTGTCTGAAGCAAGAAATTGAATTTTATGTATTGAAAAGTTTGCTTTTATGGAAACATGACTTCATCCCAACGGAAAGGTTTAGCCACGTCTCACTTTCACAATTCATCAAAGGAGACCGGCTGTAATCGTGCATAATGATTTTAAAAATATATATTATTTTAATTTCTAAAATTAAAAATTCTAGCATCGCTCTCTTTTAAAATTACATTTTTTTTTGTTCCAATTTTAATTTGGATCTAAGTGTGAGATATACATGAAATTTAGAATTTTGAAAGTGTGAAAATGCAACTCCGGTGTGTCATAAGCAATTTGTATCAGCTATTTCATAAAGTGTATGTTATATGCAATAGAGAAATTAAACATTGTATTTGCAGAATTGTTATTTGGAGATAGAAAAGAGAAGGATTATAATAACTTATATGATATTTACAACATAAACTTTAAGATTACAGTCTGGACATAGTAATTGATTATACAGTTGTATGCTGTCCTTTTCGTTTTTGTTATTCAAAACATCCAAAAGAAAAAATTAAAGTAAAAGTAAAGGGGCATATTAATTGTCGTAGAATAGTCGTAGTAGTAGAAGTATAATACATATATATGCTCTACTTTTCAAATCCCGAACTGTGGGCCCTCGAAGGTTTGACCAAACTGCCAACCGTGCGCAGCGACGTCGTTGGCTGTGACAGTGCTACCGTCACTGGCGATGACGCGGAAAGAGAGAGACTGACCGTTGAGATAGGAGTTGCTTTGCCAATTCTGCCCCCAGTTTCTGGTCATGGGCTGCCATCCGGTGCGGGAGCCCTTAATCCACACAGCATGCACGTCACCTGCCCCACCTACATTCGTAACTAGCACCAAATTGAAGTATGAATGGCCGTTGATTGTGAACCTCATTCCTCCTTTCTTCATGCACGGAACTCTACAATAATTATACACGTTCTTATAAAATACACTAGTATATTATTTGTATCTATGAAGCACGGAAACGTCAGGGAGGTGGCCGAATCCGTATCCGAGGCGTTTCCGATACGGATACGCCCCGGATACGCCTCGGATACATATAAATACGTTTTCTAAACGTATTTCGTTTCCTCTTTTTTTTTTTTTTTTTTAAATTTAAAACGGTCCGGACACGGTCAGGACACAGATTCAATTTATATGACCTAAAAATCGAAATCGAAGATCAATTCTTCTCTTCTCTTCCAACCCACGCCCGCGCTCGCCCACCAACGGCCGCCGCCGGCGCTCGCCCACGCCCGCGCCGTTCTCGACCGCCGTCGCCCACCCACGCCCGCGCCGTTCTCGCCCACCCACGCCCGCGCCGTTCTCGCCGTTCGACCGCGTCGCCCAAAACATACGGTATTACCCTTTTGAATCGATTGCTGGACTGTGGACTCAATTCGTGAATCGACCGCCGTTTTGCTGTATTTGACGAATGTTTTGCTGTTTTGCTGTATTAAATATTGTTTTGTTGTTTTGCTGTATTAAATACTGTATTAATTAAATACTCAATTCGTGAATCGACAGAATTAAGGACTGTATTAAATGCTGTATTAAATACAGTATTAAATTATTATTATTATTTTTTTTTTGATTTGAGGAACCCGCAGCCGCTACCTTCGGTGCGCTCTGGATAAACCTCAACTCCTTGTGCAGTAGCCTGCAAACCTCAACTCCCTGTTTTGTTGTTTTTGTGTTAATACCGCTGTATTAAATAATGTTTTAATTAAATACTCAAGTCGTGAACTAGTAGTTAAACACTTTGAACACTTGAATCTTGAACTAGTAGTTAAACTTTTGTATAGTATTTGGTACTTTTGAGTTTTGAGGATTTAAGTTGTGTTATTATGATTTTGGACTTTTTTTGCAGTATTAAATTGTATTATATATATATATTAAAATTAAAAAATGAAAAACGTATTTCAAATGTATCCGTGTCCTGCTTTTTTGAAAAATGGCGTATCCCCGTATCCGTATCCTAACGTATCCGTATCCCCGTATCCGTTTCCGTGCTTCTTAGATTTGTATTAATTAATTAGTTATGGAAGATTTAAGCTCATGCAATAATATAGACAGTATAACTAAACAACATACTAATAAATTAATAATACCTTCTATACATGACCGGGACGATCCCAGCTCGGTACTGCGCGATTTTGAGAAACGCCGGCTCGGCGAGGTCGAAGTGGTGGCGGGGCGGGTTGCACCAGCCGCCGTTGTCACTGGCGAGGGCGTAGTTGGGCGGACAGAAGTTGGTGGCGGTGACGGTTATGGTGCCGGGGAGGCACCATTTCGGGTCGCTGTGGCACCGCATTTGGTAGCACGCGCCGCAGCTCAACCCCGTGTTGAACAGCGCAGTACTTAGTGCTGCAGTGCTTGTACCATAGCCCTGGCTGTACAGGTTTCCGTATCCGCATGCTCCTCCTACAATATGCATTTAATTAACATTTGTTAGTCGTATGTATTGGTGTAAGAAGCTAGCATTGAGATGAAATACGAGAATGTACGAACCCATTGTGCCGGCGGCATCGGAGCCTCCGTAAAATGTTGCATGGGCAGTCTCCCAGCCACCGTGCAAGTGTGCCAGAGCTGGGTGGAGAGAGAGAGCGAAGAAGAGGGAGAGAAATATGTTGAGTGCCATTTTTAAGGAGGAGGCAGCTCAAATGAATTTCTCACGTATTAGTGTGGAGAGTGGAATCGCTATTTATAATTTGTTAGAGTAGGTGAGATGGCCCCTGTATAGATTTCATGGGTCTTACTTTCTAGGAAAATAAAATACAGTTAAACCTCGATAAAGTAATAATCTCGTTAAGATAATAATTTTTTTCGATCCCAATATGGGTCATGCACTAAAATAATATTCGATAAAGTAATAACCTCGTTAAATGAATATTTTTTCTCGGTCCCAAAATTATTACTTTATTGAGGTTTAACTTTATTGAATTCAGAAAAACAAATGTGTGATATCAATAAATATTTATATTGAATATAATAAATGTATTTCCATTTTAAAAATTAGCCAAAAAACTACAAATATGAGCAATAATTTATTGGATTGGCCCCCTCCTAAGTCCTACCTAAATCGATCTCCACGTTTTCTAATTTGTTACATGTTACTAGTGGGCGATGGCATTGGCGGTGCTCTTCTTCTTCTGCTTCTTTTTTATCATTATTATTATTATTATTATTATTATTATTATTATTATCATTATTATTATTATTATTATTATTATTATTATTATTATTATTATTATTATTATTATTATTATTATTATGAGTTGTTAAATATAAAAATATTAACAAACTTATATTTGAAATTGGGAGAAGAGACAATGATAATATATATGGTAACAATTCGAAAAAGCAAAGTGCTATTAAGGGTCTTAAAGTTGCGGGGCAAACAACATAATTGTTGACGGAGTTAGGTTTATATGTTTTCTCTATCATCAATTAAATGCTAGAAAAAATATATATAAATAACACACATGAATGGGGAGTAATTCAAAATCTTCAGTTAAGATTAATTGCCGACTATAATTTCATATTAAATTTAATACTGTATGTTTTTCAATAATTCACTGTGGAAGACGTACTATACATGTAAAATAGATCCAGTTTTAGATTCTTGTATTCAAAATTATCGAGTATTTATTTATGACGGTACAACTTATGATACAATGATATACCTAGCATAGTAGCATACCATATTAATTACATACAAGTGGTTAATATCTTAACTGAATGATTTGCTTGTGATACGTGGCAATATTATTAAATCAACTTTAACAAGAATTAAATATTAGATTAACTCTAAATTAATTATTTATATAAAAATGGGAATATCTGACTATATTACATATTGTCAGTTAAAATGTGTTTCATTATTAGTCAAGTAAAGAGGGGGCATAAATTGTGAGAAGTTGAAATAGGTGGGGCGGATGGGGGAGGTATTAGGGCAGTCACATGAAATGCGGCAGAAATTTGGTATTTGTAGTTTACTAAGTGGAAATACTTGGCCGGCCATTGCTCACATGTGGAATCAACTAGATTAGGTGGCAAGCCAACACCTACTATATCTCCACGTCACTTCCTTTATTTCACTCCCGCTCCCCAATTTAATGCGCCCATTTCTTATTTCATTATTATTATTGTTATAAATATTTACGTTTAGGACAAAAATGGTTCGAATCAATAAGATTGTCCGACATCGCATCTTCTAGCGTGAAACCTCTCTAAGTTAATATTGTTGGGATAATAAGATTTTATTATTTTTTAGATAGAAATTAATTTATCTATATATTAATATTTGTGAGTTTAGAAAGAGTTTTTGAAGTTCGACGTAATCGAATTTTAATTAGATGAATATAAGAAGTTAACTATATGTCATATTTATTATTTTTTACTATTTACTATCTAGAAACAATCAATTATATTAATTGATTAAGAAATAATAAATTTAATTATTAAAAAAAGAACAATGGTATGGTTAAATATTACTCCCTCCATCCCGAATGAAACGTCATATTTTTTTGGACGCGGTAATTTATGCGGTGCACTTTTATATATTAGGAGAGAGGGTGATATGAATTGACTAGAGATGACAATTTTGCGGGTCGGGGCTGGGTAGTATAATACCCAGACCCGCCCCGCAAGTTCGACTCACATACCCAAATCCATATCCAGACTTGTACGGGTCCAGAAACTCAGAACCAACCCGGGACCCGCATGGGGCGGATCTACCCGGCCCCAGACCCGTTGGCGCCGTTTCAATTGCTAATTTTGAATTATCTTATTTTTTAATTATTAATTTTCTTTAGTGGAAGCCTTTTTGTTTGGATTTTCTTATTATAGTTGTCAGCTATTAGTATATAAAAGTATGAATTGAAGAACAAGAAAATTCAAATAACATAAAGTAAGATTACATAATAAAATTAATAAAAAAAATTAGTAATACGGATCTGAAACGGGACTGGGTGGGGCGGGGCGGGTAGAGAAATTAGATCCGGACCCGTTCTGAACCCATGCGGGTTGGGTCCAGACCCGCCCCGTACTTCTACGGGTCTGGATATTACCCGCCCCATCTCGGGACGGGGCAGGTCGAGTCCGACGGATCCAGTTCCAATTGCCATCTCTAGAATTGACCCACAAAAAAAATAACTTTTTGTAAGATAAATATATTTCCTTTTTAAGAAATACTCACATTTGTGTGAGACAACCCAAAATAGTATATAAGACGTTTCATGTGGGACGGAGGAAGTAATTGACAATGAATAATAAAAAAACACTAAAGATAATAATAGAATTCATTTGAAGCACTTATTGCGCCTAGGACTTTTCACAATTTTATGGCCCAGTTCGATAAAACAACACATGATTTCTTTTATACTACTAGAAAAGTTAGAGATGAGATTCAATTAAATTTAATTTTTTCATAATTATATTTTGTTTTAAAAATCTTTCTCTAATAGTTATGTTCAAGAACATACTATGTTCAAGAACTTTGTTAGTATTATTTTAAACGAAAAGTATTATATTATATATATATACACGCCCTGTAAAATCTCAAGTTGAAATCTTTTTGTTCACAAGCTTCTTTAGTTATAATCAAAAGTTGTTGGAAGGACGCTTCTTTTTTAGAAGGTATTTTGCAAATAATTTACAAATTATAACTCAATTAAAAAAATAAAAAAGTTAATAAATAAGTGTTTAAGAAACTTAAAATCTAAAAATATCTTTCAAGTTAAACTAAAAACGAGTTGGCGAACTTGGTAGAATCCAACTTAAGCAGATTATAACATTTTTGTAATTATAAAGAAGTTACAATTCTTATGGCATCTTTATTTTAAATTAATTTATGTATGAGTGGAATGAACTTTTTGATTTTAATTTTTACACCTAAAATAAGTTATTAGATTAGAAATATTTATAAATTACTAATTTTCAACCTTTTTTTACTTTTAAACACTATACAATAAATATTTAATATATATTTTTTAAATAATTTATTTATATAAAAAATACCTTGAAAGTAATGCTATAAAGGAGATTATTGCTTTAAAGTATAAACTGTACAGTAAGTTGTGACAGTCACAAATCTCAAACCTCTTAGGTGGCTAATCAATCCGAATCCTCTGTCCCACTTTCTTGTGTTCCACTCGTGTCCCACTCATATTTTAACTGTAAGCACCTAGGTGCTTACGAATATGCCAAAATTCAAATCGTAAGCAGCTAGCTGCTTACTGAGAGTGGGCCACGAGTGAGACACAAAAAAATGGGACAGAAGATCATGTGGGGTGGCTAATTGCAAAATTTAAAACTCAAGCTTTACTTCTCTAAAGTCTGGTCCCTCTGCATCTCAAACGGGAAACTTATGATCACCCAATTAAAGAACAGCTGATGCCAATTAGAGAAATAAACTACGAACATGTAGCCGTATCGAGGGTTCAATCCCTCTAATTATCCAATTTTGGGTAGATATTTTAAAAAATATAAAAAATAGATAAATGAATTGTTCATTTATTTGAGATTTGGAACAATAAGTACTAGAGTCAGGTTTGGCTCAAAGTTTTCGGGGTCTAAAAGGCAACATTAAAATATATTTTGTTACATAAAAGTATAATGAGCTGACTTTGTCTTAGTTGAAGAATACTAATGATTTTTATTAAGTCATTTACAATAAATGTTCGTTATACAATAAAAAAAAATGTTTTTCTCTTGTGTTAAGTAACTCTTTGTGTTGAACTAGCAAGAGCTCCGTAACTTTGATTCGCAGGGCTCTCGCTAGTTCACATAGAGTTTTTATCTGATATGCATTATATGTTTTTACATTCATATTCATAAGAACTCCTTTTGAAATTAATTAGATGTTACTATAAACGAACAATAACTATGTAATCGTATTCCTAATAGATTTACTCCAAAATAATCCTATTCCTAATAGATTTACTCCAAAATAGCATATTCAAATGATAAGAAATCCAATAAAGGCTACAATTGCTAAATTTGTACCCTTCCATTGTTTGAGTATGTAAATAAATTTCTTAATAGATTTACTCCAAAATAATCCTATTCCATTGTTTGAGTATGTAAATAAATTTCCTAATAGATTTACTCCAAAATAATCCTATTCCAAATAGATTTACTCCAAAATAGCATATCCAAATGATAAGAAATTCAATAAAGTTTACAGTTGCTGAATTTGTACCCTTCCATTGTTTGAGTATGTAAATTGCAAATGTTCGAACCCAAGACCTCTAAGATGCATAGAAATAGTGTTCTACCCTTGGACTATGTCTTTCAATAATATTTTTGACGAAACAAAAGTATATATATAACAATATAAGGCCTTAACCCTCAAGAGTCATGCTCGACGGGGCCTTGTTCTAGGCCGAGAGCCTAAACGGTAGCTTCACCGACTATAACCCTAGAGCCGACCCTAACTAGAGTCAATAAATTTTAATGTTAGGGATAGGATCATTACCCTGTACTCCAAAATATTCAAAATGTACTCTATGTAGTTGGGTTTAGAAATTTCAATTAGAGTATCATTGTAAAAATAATTTAAAAAATTAAATAGTTTATATATGTGTCAACATTTAGGGGGTGTTTGCAACAGCTTAAGCTTTTTTTAAGTGCTTAAATTAAGGAGAAGTTGGTAAAAGTAGCTTATTAGAGAATTTGGGGTGTGTTTGCAAAAACTGCTTAAAAGCGGAAAAGTTGAAAAAATAGTGTTTGCAAAATTTATACTGTAGTAGCTTATTTTGTGATTTATAAGTAAAATGTCAAATCATAGCTTATCCGAAATTACAAATATGCCATTAAGTTGGAGAAGTTGGTAAAAACCAACTTAACCAACTTCAACTTATTCAACTTAAATGTAGAGAATTTTTCCGAATTTAAGCTGTTGAAAACACCCAAAAACAGTTTTTCCTTAAATTAAGCTATAAGTTGAATAATTTAAGCTATTGCAAACACCTACTTAGTGTGAGAGGAGATACTCCTACGGCCGCACTACATGCTAACTAGTGGAATTACAATGGCATTAATACAATTAATTTAAATCCGAGCAAGGGCAGTCTAAGTGAGTTTATACGTATTAAAAAATAACAGTTGCGAATTTCTTATCATAAAAAAAATTTACTCTATTTATTCTGTAGTTAACTATCCTCTGTTTGATCAGTCGATAAATTATAGTAACTATATTGTACCAATCTTCACATCTATACAATATTTGTACCTTGACCACATTAAATTGATTGGTTGCATTCGTGACGTTGCTTTAGGCCATTTCCATGCAATTTGTCAAAAAATTGCGGAAAAAAAATCCTGTCTATATATTCCTTAAATGCCCTATTAAAAACATGATTTTAATTATTCATTAATGTTGTGGTTGCTTACAGCGGTTTATATGTACCACTTTCGTATATCCTTGTGTGTACCACACCACAAGGTATTGACATGTGGTATTTATCATTAATTGAAGTGGACCATATTTAACACATGTCAATACCCTTGCCGTGTGATACACACACGGGTATATAAAGTGATACACACAAGGGTATATAAAAGTGATACACACGCACCCCGTGCGCGCGCGCCCTCGACCGCGACCCCAGGTCAGGCGGGATTACCCGCTGGACGAACAACTGCGAAAGCATTTGCCAAGAATGTTTTCATTAATCAAGAACGAAAGTTGGGGGCGGGCCCCCAAGGGCACGTGTCGTAGGCCAAGCCCTCACGGCGGACGAGTCGCGTTGGCCGCCTTGAAGTACAATTCCCAGTTACCCTTTACTGGCACGTGGTTATTGATTTCAGAAATTGATTGTTCTGATTTTTTTTATTACTCTATTTGCTGCTTCTCTCTATTTACAGTTAACTTACATGTGACTCAAATTTTTGTGCCGTTTTATTAGAATAAATTCTAATACAATATTAATTATTGAAGGATTAATAGTGGAATAGAGGTGTTATTTCCCCCTATAATTATAGATTCCCCTTAGTCATATTCTTCGAACATGAGTGGGGCTGATGATGTGTTGAATCGAATATGTAGAAAAATCAGTTCTCTCAGCCCGAAGACTTATTGGGCCAATAATCAATTGAGCCTTATCGGGCCAAGAATCTTAGAGCGACCAAGACCTCACGGGCCTGCATTAGTAAACCAAAATTAAAATGCAATCCAGTCTTTCATCAACCTTTTACGTGCTTAAGGTCAATAGCCAAGCGGCCACGCCCGAGCTAAAATCTCGTCGGCATAAATTGCCGGCTCTAACGATTTATCTTTCTGATACTCGTTATAAATACAATTCTTTTCCATATCGTCTATAATTAATTAGTCTATATGTCTCTTGAGATGAGTGTATATGATAAGATTTGAAGTTGTCAAAATCCCTAGTTGAATGATGAACCTTCGATATTGTAATAGCTTAGTTGAGTTCAGCTGTTAGAACTCAGTAGACTAGAGTTCAGTAGCTGTGGATTTATTAGAAGATTCTGTACTCAGCCGAAAAACTCAGTATCGAGGAAGTCAGTTGGTCAGCTATCGACCAACTGAATCAGCAAAGGAAATCGAACTGAAGTGTTCAGACGAATGTCAATAGAGGAACAACAGGTGAGGGTCCGAGGATTCAGAGGAAGTCAACTCATCGTACTTTGAGTTTGAATGAGCCTCACCAACTCTCATAGACCTCAACCAATAAGTAGCCGACAACGCCTTACCTGCTCTGCCATAAAGCTGGTCCTAGTCGGAAAAAGAGAAAATCTCTACAATGCCTCTACTCAACGTTCAAATTATTTATGGTCGTTTTTCTTGTCTTATTCGACACGTGTCTAGAATCCCTCCAACAGATCTATTCACAAATCGAAGATTATAAATAGAGAAGAGTCTTCATGCAGAAAGACACAAGGAACCAAAGCAATCAAAGCTCAAACACTTTAGCGAACTTACAAGCAACATTCGAGCGAAAAACTTGCACTTAGAATTAGAATCTTTTTAGTTCTTCTATCTAGAGAATCATTGTTCCCTTTTTTTCTCTATCTAAGCGTGCTCATTGTAATACTCAATAGATTAGAACCTCGAAGAGTTCATTTTATTGAACTGTTCTTATTGTAAGAACTCCTTCTTAGTTGGAGAAACTCTAACCTGAAAAGGTTTAGATTTGTACAGTCACTACGACTATAAGTAGATATCTGTCTTGCGTACAGATTGACTGAGGCTTGGTCAGCATAAGTAAACAAGTTAGAATCTGTCCTGTGAACAGATAAACTGAAGCTTGCTCAGTATAATTAATACAAGATCTCCTACTTAGTTCAGGACATTGGACGTAGGACCCTGTGTGTTTGAACCACTTTAAAAATCGCCGTGTTGATTTTAACTGTTGCATTGATTTAACTATTCATTCAACATTCAACTGAGTTTTAATCAAACAAGCATAAAACGGATTTTCAACTGCGACGCATATTTTAAGGGCTTATACTTCCGCACACAACTCTTGTCTTGAACTACGTTCATCGATATAAGTCGGTAGGATCGACTCGGTAGGGAGAATCTCTGCCTACGCGATCGAGAAAGCATATTTGGCTAACTAATAAAGTTCAGTAGCAACCTTCAGCTAAAGCTGACCTTCACATTCTGAGTTTGAATTTGCATTTAGGTGTATTCACCCCCCTTCCCCTCTACACCTGAAGCGCGTCTCTGGACCAACAATGTCCAAGTATTTGTGACTCACTTTTTTTCGGCATGGAAATTTAGTAGTAATTTATATTATGTGGTGTAGATTATTTTATTTTTTGGTAATAAAATTTAATTTACATAATCTTGAATTTTTTTAGAATAAATCACTTATATTGGAACGTCTCAAATAAATAAGTGAGCACACAAAATGAATCAAAATGAAATTGAACATCTAAATATAAGAATTCAACTGAATTCAAGAGAAAATTAAAGCGTCCTTACTTTTATGTTTTATATGAAGAAAGAAATATACTAATGAAAAATTCCTAAGGATATTACTAATGTTATTCGTGTTACTTGTACAACGGTTAAATTTAACGTGATTTGTATTACGAATGTTAATCGGGTTATTATGGAGGGACACCATTATGGATCAAATATCGTTATTTTTGCATTTAAAGATCTGAACAAATATATTAGGGTTAAGTGCAAAAATACTTATTTCTAAAATTGAAAATGCAAGGATAACCAAAAGTTTATATAAATGCAATACTAACCATTCTCTCTTTTTTGCCCTAAAAAACGAGGTTTAGATGGTAGGCTGTAAGGTGCAGGCATATGTTGCCTCCCCTCTCGTTAGCCACGTCAGAAAAAGCTGGAAAGTTGGAGTCAAAGTCCCTCATTTTCTGCGAACAAGAGTTGGGCAGAAAAAGCTTTTCAGACCTGAATTTTTTTCGTGTTATGCATGCAACTAATAGAAAGTAGTCAAAGTTGTCATATAGTGTATTTAATTTTTTTCCACAATGTTTATTTAATGAATTTTTTTTTTCTGCTCAATTATATATAGAGATGTTAAGTTATTCCCATACAACAAAAGTTTAGAGAGAAAAAATATCACATTCGTATTTTGCGCAAAGTTGGATTTCGATCTACATTTTCATCACATTAGCACAAGGTATGTAGTATATATATTTTAAGCATTTTGTACATAGTATATTTGTCATATCCGTTTCCGCATATATATTTAAAGCGTTTCTACATTATTATCTTGTCCTTAACTTTACTTTAGAGGTTTATTTTGATATATCATCATTTGGATGCTCTACTAGATCCCTTGATTGTTCGTAAATTATGAGTCACTTTTCCTATATATTTCCAATCTTTTTTATTACATCCCTTAGCCCCATTACAACCAAAGAAAGGACCTTCGTGATCTTTGCTATGAATTGTGTTAATTATAAGTAGAATTAAACAATCTGCAAGCTTATGAAGACGTTCTCCTAGGGTTGAGTTTGAGTGATAATTTTACCCTTATACACTTGAGTATTTGAGTGATACAGATTTCTGGAGAGGGACTACTCAACTTCTATGTTCTATTTTGTTTTGAAGGTGGCATCAAGCTTGAATAATTTTCACATGCTAATGATGTGTTCTTCTAAAAAGCTGAAATAGGCTCGAATTATTATGCTCATCTTTTTGATATTTGGTCATAGTCTTTCTTTTATCTTGTTTCTTTGCTTGAGGACAAGCAAAAGCTTAGGTTTGGGGGGATTTGATTAGTGGTTTTCATACCATCTCATCGTATTCTTTTAAAGCTTATTTACATCATTTTCTATCTATTTTGAGCTTTTGTTTTGCTTGGAATTGTATACTTTCGATGGTTTTTGGTCTTGTAGGTTTCTTTCGCGTTTTGAGTATATTTGGTGTTATTTGGTCCCTATATGCATTGTTGGCAATGATGGGGTCATTTGGAAGAAGAATGAAGAGGATTTGAAGCCGGATGTTGAAGAAACCGTATTTCGGAGCTCTTGTACCAAGGCAGTTGGGAAATCGCGTGGCACACGGATCTAACGATATTAGAATCCGATCTCCACCGTCCACATCGTACTTCTATGTGTTACGAACATTGTGGCAAAGATTCGTGACGAATCAATGGTTATCGAAGGAGATATCGTATTTTTCCAAAAACTGGTCAGTGCAGGAAATTGTGTCTCGGCCAAAGCAGGCGGACCGCGGTCCCGGCTGTTTTGACCCAAAAACTGGAATTTTTATGGCAGTCGGACCGCAGTCCACCTTTTGTGCTGGACCGCGGTCCGCGTATCTTAGGGCCCATAATCGTGTTTTCTAGGTCCGAAACGTATATAAACCCTTCTGGACTTCTTTCCTTCGAACGACACACCATATTTCTGAGATTTTCCACCCTCCAAAGCAGAGAAACACCCAAGACGTCCCTCCGTTGAAGATTCAAGGTGAAGAACGAAGTCTACAACCGAAGAACCAAGTGCGAGGATCAATCTACGAGGTTCTAGGTTGTAGTATAATTCTAACTTGGTTTTGTTTAGGGTTTTGATACTTCTTTTCCATGGATACTTTTTGCATATTTTGTGATTGTTTTCCTACGAATATGAGTGGCTAAATCCCCTTGTGTGGGGGTTTAACAAGATCTATGTTTTTGATGAATTGATTCAAACCCTAGTTTTTCAGTGAATGGATTATTTTGTTTCTTAATTGTTGAGCTTGCTTTTGATTTCTCTATGATTCTTTAATGTGATTGACCATCATCTTAGATAATTGTAGAGAATATAGATAATAGGTAATACGGCGGATCATACCCTGTTATTTATTTCGACCTGCAATTAAGTGTCTAGATTGTCTCCATTGGTTTGTGATAGTTTAGATGGTTCATTAAACCCTTGAGCATGATACAATCCTTAGGTTCATGATATGATCACTTGATTGACTCTTAGGATTATAAGTTAGAGATCTCCCGCCATCATACGGAATCCCTAGAGTCTTAGTGGATGAACCAACAAAAGAAATTCATAAATGCTAGCTAGAGAATGAGAATGAATCGATCATCTTAGACATAGTGATTGTTAAACCTCCGCACTCTTCATCAAATCTTGGAACCACACTCATTAATCCACTTTGTTTTGCTTTTACCTGTTCTTTTATTTTTTTGCTATTTTACTTCCGTTTAGGACGAAGTAGATAGTGAAATAATTAGGATAATTAGAACCCAACTGAGTCCTTGTGAGATATTACATCGATTCGGTATTACATCGATTCGTGCACTTGCGAGAATTATAATTAGGATAATTAGAACCCAACTAGATTAGGTATTACATCGATTCGTGCACTTGCGAGAATTATAATTTATTCATCAACCATCAGTTATGTGGCGTGGGAATCTGGACTCTAAAATCTGAAATAAATGGGATGGCTTGGGAATCCGGAACTAGCTTCAGGCAAGTAGGAAGGAATCTGGAAACTAGCTTGTAGGTCTCGAGCCCCCCCCAAGCTTTGTCGGCCATCTCACCACATTACCTTCGGCTTTTGTCAGTGGCCACAACTTTGGACTAGAAGTCACAGAATAGGGACAAAATAGTCCCAATGGGTAGCATTGCATTTTTCAAATTCAAATGGCAGCTGGTGCAGATTGGTATTGGTAGTGGTTTTTTTTTGGCATTTTTCTAATATGTTACTCCCTTTGTTCCGCTATAAGCGGTTCAAAATTTTCTGATACGAGAATTAAGAAGATAGATGATAGAGTATGAGAGAGAAGTAGATGATTAAGTAAGAGAGAGAGAAGAATTAGATAGTGAGAATGTAGATAATGAAATAAGAGAGAGAAAATGATAGTAAATGATAAAGTAGAGAAGATGATAAAGTATGAGAAGTAAATGATAAAGTAGGAGATAATGTAATAATTTTTTACAAGAATTGGGTCCAATACACTCTTAATGGGACGTCTCCAATCATAATAGTGAGGCATAAATAGCGGGACGAGGGGGAGTATTGCTGTACTACATTTAAATAATTAGTTAAAACTAGGGATGACAGTGGGTCTTGGACCCGATCCAGATCCGTGGATCCAGATCCATTTTTTCGGATCTGGACTTAAAAAATTGGATCAAATGGATCCAGATCGGATCTGGACCCATTTTTGAAATTATGGATCTGGATCTAGACTTTGCCTTTTGAGATCCGGATCCGATCCAGATCCGTTAATTTTATAACTAAAATATTATTTTGTTATTATATCTAAAATATTATATTATTATTAATATATTTTAAAATACTACATTACATTATTATTAAGCTTGAAATACTTTATTAGTATCTAATAAATAAAAAGAGGGAGCAAGCTGAGTAGCCATTGTCCACGACTTTGGAAGTTCTTTTTCGAAAGAAGATCATAGTATTTTTAGATGACTGTAATATTTTTGTAATATCATAATATTTTTACTTTTTTTATTAATAGTAATATTTTTATAGATTATGGTGTTATCTTGGAAATAATTAACTTAGCTAAATTTTATTTAATTTAGAATTTTTTAATTTTGAATTAAAAAATATATGAATCCGGGTTTAGACCCGAGACCCTGTGGATCTTATGAATCTGGGTCTGAATCTCATTTTTTGAGATCCAATGGATCTGGACCAAAGTGAAAAAATCCGGATCTGGATTTGGACCAAGGAGGATCCGGTCCAAATCCGATCCATTGCCATCCCTAGTTAAAACCTAAATCCTATACTCCCCCCGTCCTGCTATGCTTCACTTGGTTTCTTTTTTAGTTGTCCCACTATTGTTGTCTTCGTCCGAAAAAGAAAAATAATTTGTGGACCACAATCAATCTAAACAGTAGACCAACCACACTGTCCACCCACTTTTACACACATACACACTTTCTTAAACTCCACACAAAACGCAACTAAAACTAGAATAGTGAAATGGAGAGAGTATATCACACAACGGTTAAAAAGTTTAACCTATGATCAAAGACAACGAGTTTCAGTCTCACATAAATCACTATGTACGAGTTTACTCTGTGCACACCAAAAATAGCGGTTGCGGGTCCTCATCATTTAAAAAAAAACATCCAACTAAAAAAAATAGTGTCATCTCTAGAAAATTCCTAAAATGATCTATTAAAAACAAAACGATAAACATAAATATTATTAGAAACTCGTGAATAATTCCAAGTGGGAGGACAGTCCTAGACATTCGGTAGTTGAATTCATAATCGTGCATTTAATACTGCAGTCTAGCATCTAGTTATTTTATTAATTTATTTGAACATGGAAACTTTCGGATATTGCTTATTTTGCAAAAAGTTAATAAAACAATTTATTTATATTTAAAGTTTTTAAAATTCTCTAAAGACTTTTAGTATATAGCTACAAAATCTAAGTTAATTTTACAAAAGACAATGTCACTCTTGATGATCAATTTATGTGTTTCTATTTATTGGAACTTTTTTTAAGTCCGAAAAAAATGAACACGCCTTTAAAATACTAAAAATTGGTTTTCAACCAAAAAGATTTAAAAACTAGTACTTCTTAATTGAGTTTTCTCAAATACTACCTTAATGTGTAACGGTCAAATCTCGGTGTTATATTTTAACTTGCAAACTAAAACGCATTTAAAGAAAAAAAGGATTCACCCCATGCTATGCGATGAAGCGTCACAATCTTAATTTCGTCGTCAAATGCACGTATATGATCGATGGGTAATACACTTAATATGTTTATAATATTTATATAATTCAAGAAAACTTATCAACATTATTTATATTCAACAAATTTAGCCTTTACTTAATTGGCTCCAAAGCAAAATTACCCAAACTAGAGCAAAATTCGAGCTTGAAGCTTGAACTAAAATCATTGGTTTGTACTAACAAACGACTAGAAATATGGTTAAACCAAGCAATAATAATTGTACTATATAACTAAATCAATTCCACAGTTATGTCTTCTTACTTTATATTTGAAATTACAAGATTAATATTACAGAGTGTATATCAACAATTAATGAATAAGCATTCATATCCAACTACCCTTCCTGCATGTAACGTATTGCATATATATATATATATATATATATATATATATATATTCAATTTTACTATTATTATAAAAATGAGATTTCTATATAAAGGATCACAACTTTGATAAATAACATTTCAAGAAAACCCCATAATTGGAAAACTCTATAATGAATAAGGCAACATTTGTAGTTCTTGTCGTAGCGGCGGCGGTGGCGCTGCCACTGATGGAGGCGGTGGCGCCCAAGATAACATGCGGGAAGGTGACGAGCACACTGGCCCCGTGCTTTGAATATGTGCTAAACGGCGGCAAGGTGCCGGTCAACTGTTGTGCGGGGGTTAAGTCGCTGTACAAGGCGGCGAGCACCGGCGCCGACCGCCCTAATGTTTGCGTGTGCCTGAAATCCGTCACCACCTCCGCCCCTGCCGCTGCCGTTAAAAACGCCAAAAGCCTCCCCGGAAAGTGCGGCGTCTCCATTCCCTACGAGATTACGCCTGCAATTGATTGCACCAAGTAAATATGAACCATCTAATTTGTTCTATATCATATTAATTATTCGTTAATTGTTTTTTTTTTCAGGGTTAAATAGAGACAAGGATCTATATGGAAGAATAGACTTGTGCTCATGCAATATTCGTCAGCTTGTTTGGGAGTTTCTTCAGTAAATGATGTTAACTGTTGGTGTGATATTGATCATTAATTATGATAATCTACTTGTACCCGCTGAGTTATGGTGAAATTTTTATTAAGTCTTCTTGTAATTGGAATTATGGTCAAATTTTATGGTAAAAGTGTACTTAACTTTTAACTTTCACCGTATTAATATTCTTAGCCGCGGGTTCTATTAAATAATTTTTGTAGTCCCATGTGACAATAAATGTGTGTCAAAAGATAAATTATTTAAAATAGAACATAATACAGTAGTAATACAACTCCTGCCAGACGTAACTTATCACTCTTGGTTATATATTAATTGATCAATTACTAATTAAAAGTACTAAGGCCCTATTTGATTGGAGTTAAGGAATGGAATGAGAAATGAATATTTTATTCATGCTGTTTGGTTTGTAAAAACCTCCACACTCTCTCTTTCTCCAAATTATTTTCTTCAAAACATTATTTCTCCCTTCATTTCCCCCGACTTTTTTTTCTCCCTTCATCTTTCTTATCCAAATTGGAGTCCCAAGGCGGCAACTGCTCCACCGCCACCTCCACTGTTCTCGTAATCACAATAAGCCAGTGCTTGGAATCACAGTCGGGGAAGAGCGGCGACATCTCTATTGGAGGACGGCCGCTGAAGTTCAAACCACAGTTGAGCGGCAAGTAGGCTGAAAGTAGATCGGATTAACTCGAACGACACTGGCACAACTGAGTTGATGGTGTGGAAGATGATGATGAATCGGCGATGATGAACAGCTAGGGTTTCGGGCGTGAATGATGGGATCGGAATTATGAACTTGTGCATGTGTCCCCCCCCGCGGCGCCTCTCTATCAAATATATATATGCTCATTTTTCTCCTCTCCAATTAGGTCATCTAAGTATAGAAAGATATAATATAAAATATATTATAGTAATTTCTTTCTACACTTAATTGTCTTCTTAATTTCTTCCAAATTAAGCATATATTTCCTTTAATTTCCAACCGCCACATCAACGCCTCGTCAATGCCACATCATCATAAGAACGGCAAAACAAACACCAAAAAACAATCCAACCGCCACAATACATGCCAAAATAAACGGAATATGGATAGTACGAAATAGACCTATCAAACCTCCTTACACTTAAAACATACTTGCCCTCAAGTATAAGGAAAACAAAAGTATAAGTACTATTTAAATTCCATTACTCCCCAAAGACTCAAGACTCTAAAATAAAAAGACAAGGACGAAAACAAGACAAGGAAAAGACACGAACATGACACGAAACAAAGGAAAAGAACAACACAAAACACGGACAAGAAAAACGACACAAAACAAACAAGAAGCAATACCAATCATATCTGTAATCTCCACACTCAATGAACTAGCAAAAACATGTCAAACTATGCAAATATGAATCTCATCAAACAAGTAGAGTTGCAAATTTAAGATTAGACACACATGCAAATATCAATTTAGTCAAAAACCTAAGCAAAAGTGGATCATCCTCACGGTTCACTCAACACTCTCTAATCTAAGTCCGGTTAAGCCACTCAAGAAAATATAGTTCATCCGTCACGATAAAAGATTGTCACAACTGCAATATCAAGGAGGACTTTTTCTTTGGTTGTAATGGGGCTTAGGACATAGACAAATTTTTGTTGATAGGGGTCCTAGGGGTTCTAAGCTCCACAAATTGTACAAATATGTCATGCGTGTTATACTTGCTAAATTTGAGATAATCAAAGATGGAAAATCAATGCCTACCATAAAAGAACACCATATCAGTTGCTACCAACTTATTCACGAACACCCCTGTTGTTTACTGTTTCGGATTTTTTTTTTTTTTACGAAACAACAGCACAATACAACGAAATTCAGCATATTTTTACTGGGTACGAACACGAGCTGACCTTTAAATAACACTATCAATGCACAACTCTGGTCAACTATTATTTTGCAACAACAAATATGATAGCAAGCAAACTCGGTAGGCAATAAAAAGAATAGATCAATCTCAAATAAGCTTGTAAAACATACAATGACATGGGAAAAAGAAAAGCTAAAAAGGCCTCGGTTTGTATTTTTCTGACTAAATCAAAGAATAGGACAAGGAACAAATTAGCTCACTAGGGGATAATGCAAGGTAGGAAAAATATTGTCGCGGTTAAATGGCTCAATCCCTAGTGCCTCCTATCACTTATCACAAGTGACTCACTTTTATTGCAACTTCATGAACAAACACTCTCAATGAAATTAGTAGGAAGTGTCCTACTTTAACGGCTCAAATCTAATATACGGAGTGTGTGTAAAATTCGATCCACAATTCACTTATTATTCGTTATCCCAAATCACATACAAATGTGCACCAAATCCTACTCTTCACAACAACTACAAGTTTGCATATTGAGACATAAAGCACAACCAAACATGCTTAAATCAAGAACAAGAGTGCATCAACAACTTCAATTTTTGGCATTCTTCGACGACACAAAAGAAATGACGACACAAAGTGAAACGACGTAAAGACATCACTCCTTACACTTAACCCCTTGTGTGCCCTCACACAAGAAATGATAAAGAAAAAGGACGGAGAACATGACAAAAAAAAACACATAACAAACTACCCCTCCTTACACTTGATCGCTGCAAACGAGCAAGTAAAAGAGAAGCAAAACAAAGACACAAACATAAAACACAAAAACAATAAATAAAAAAATGAGGGAAATGACATCACCGATCGCCCGGAGGAGGAAGACGAGAGAGAACCGTGCACTCCAAATCATCAAAGCGCCACCGAAGAGCTACAACCTCAGCCCTCAACACCTGGACCGAATCGCTGGGTACCTGCAAACCTACATAGGGAGCAGCACTCGGGACTCTGAGTCCCGGTGGATAAAATCTAACAATACCATCAGGCTCCCTATAGCAAATGCGTTCATAGCCCATCAACTCAAGGTCAAACAAAGGTGGAGGAGATAACCGAGTAAGCAGAGAATCATCGAATATGATAAAATTACGTGCAAGGAATGTAGCAAAGAGATGGCACAAAGTAAGATGCCTAGCCGGATGAGTAGCAAGATCACTCATGCTACGAGCTATCCAATACCCAAGATCAACCCGCCGCCTCGTATGTATGCACCACAGAAAATATAAATCATTATCCGTGACTGTGGTAAAACCAGTCCAACGCCTAGTCAAATTATGGCAAAGAAACTGATGACACATACGCAATGCATGATCGGTAACATATGAAATATCAGAATAAGAGGGGCGGAAAATCTGGGGATCAGAAGGGGCAATCAAAGTCCAAGCACTCATAGAACCAACATAATCACCAAGAGAAGAAGGTACACCACGAGGAGTAGAAGCATAAGTATCATCATCCAAATCCTCCAACAACACAGTGCCCAACCGGGTAGACCACTCAGCCAATGACATCTCATAAAATACACAACCAATGCGAAAGGAAATGCTCTTCACATACACATCAGTCACAAAAGTAAATGAAAATGTATTGAAGAACTCAGCAGTAAGAGCAAGATAGCACGGATAGTGGTGAGATTCAGTTAACCATAGCCAACCAATACGTCGGAAATAATCATAAAACGTACCTTGGACGCCCGTGGAGCGGGGGAAACTGTGATGAATGGAGCGGCCATTCCAAAAATTCTTGCCGCGGCGAGTGAAAGCACGATGCCTGTATGGCTCGTCCTCAAATGTCATCGCTGCCCGGACTGCTTCTCTGTCCGAAAACTATAAAATGATGAGGTTCCCGTACGCGGCGGATGACGGGTACGATGAGGAGTCTGCCGCATCAGCTAATGAGAGCTGCTCCAGAGATAGGTCTTCGTCTTCACTTGACGGTTCATAATCGGACTCATCCGAAACCTGATTCGAAGTGGCCCTAACCTCGTCAACCCAATTAATCCCGTCTAAGCGCGGAGGCGGCGTATACGGGCTATTTTCTCGGAGGAAAGGAAATCGATCATATAAATCGGCCGAGGGGAATTCGGCCGCTGGGACGAACCAATCGACGTCGTCGGCCTCATCTGCTTCGACAGACACAGCGGTGGTAACCTCGGTAGCAGGGGACACGTCGGCTCTGTCATCTGCGGACTCGGCGGGTTGAGCAACGACGGTCGGCTCCTCCTCATCGATGAGGAAGGGGCCGGTCACGGTGGGGTTGAGGGCCCGGAGGATCCGACCGGTGAGATGCGGCGGCCGCCGCATAGAAGTCTCGCCCGCGGTTGTTGTCGACGAAGATGGAGCTCCTTGACTTACAAGTTTCGATTTCTTCTTCGGGGCCATTGCGTCGAATTGGGCAAGGAGATTTGACGGTTAATTTGTATGAATTTGAAAAGGAAAATGAAGAAATTGGAGAATAAGGTGATTAGGTTTAGTAGGAGAGGAAATTTGAAGGAAGAAATGTTTTGGGGGAAAAAAATGGGGGAGTGGGTAGAAATCGTGCTCACGGTTTTTCTTTTTTTTTTTTTTTTTTTTTTTGCCAAAACTCCATACTTTCGGAAATTACAAAATGGCCCCTATGAAGAAAATAACATTACTCCCAACTCCAATCCTTCGACATTTCAACTCCTTTTTAAATCGTCTCCTTACACTTAAGCTCTTGACATCTTTTGTAGCCTAGATCCGGAAAAACAACACAAAAAACAAAGACAAAACCAAAATAAATAAAAGAATCAAGAACAGGAAAACAAACCGGGTTGCCTGCCGGTAGCGCCTCTCTTTATTGTCTTCCACTAGACTCCTTCTAAAATCAAGAATAAGAGGGTATGGGCAAGCTAAGCTCATCCACCACCTCCATCCTCTCAGCAACATGGTAGAGTTTCAGACAGTGGCCATTGACAGTGAATTCTGCATTAGAGTCCAATTTAGAGATCGTCATTGCTCCACTTTTCGAGACGGATCGGATCCTAAATGGACCGATCCAACGCGAACGGAGCTTGCCCGGCATGAGACGGAGGTGAGACTGATATAACAACACTAATTGACCTTCCTCAAAGTTCTTAGTACGAATGTGCTTGTCATGCCATGCCTTGGTACGATCCTTATACCTCATTGCCGTGTCATAGGCCTCACGACGGATCTCCTCAAGCTCTTGCATTTGATACTTTCTCTCTTTCGCACACCCTTGTAGATCCATATTAATCTTCTTTCCAGCCCACCATGCCTTGTGCTCCAATTCCACGGGTAAATGGCAAAGCTTCCCAAAAATAAGCCGATACGGAGACATACCTAAAGGAGTTTTGTAAGCAGTACGGTAGGCCCATAAAGCATCATCTAACCTCAAACTCCAATCCTTCCTAAAAGGATTCACAGTCTTCTCAAGTATGGCTTTAACTTCCCTATTGGAAACCTCGGCTTGCCCATTCGTTTGTGGATGGTAGGGCGTAGAGATACGATGCTCGACACCATATTTCTTCATGAATGCTTCTATAGTGCGGTTGCAAAAATGGCTTCCTTGATCACTAATGATGGCCGTCGGCACTCCAAATCTGCTAAATATATTAGTTCTAAGAAAACCTGCAACCACTTTAGAATCATTAGTCCTTACGGCCTTAGCCTCGACCCATTTAGACACATAGTCTATGGCAGGCAAAATGTACAAGTTCCCGCACGAGCTCGGGAAAGGACCCATGAAGTCCATGCCCCACACATCAAAGATCTCACAAAAGCGCAAAGGCTTTTGGGGCATTTCATCCTTCTGGGATATGTTACCGGTCATTTGGCAACGTGTACATGTCTTGCAGAAATTGTATGAGTCGAGGTTTAAGGTCGGCCAGAAAAAACCTGCATCCAAAACCTTTATGGGAGTACGTTTTGGAACAATGTTAGCAAACCAAGGAAGTTTAGAAATCTTACCCAAGGCATTTAGCCATTCTGGAGCAGAATCGGTCTGTCTGGTCAGATGGAGCCGCGGCTGAGCAGTGGCTGAAAAACATTGAGCGGGTGCATGCGTCCCGGCACGGGCGGCCGGTAACGTATTCGGGAACCGCATATTGATGCTCCTCGGGAAAAGTCTCTTTAATTGATTCTTCATCTTCCTCTTGGATCAAACGGCTTAGATGGTCGGCCCCTTGATTCTCTGCTCCCCTTTTGTCCTTTACCTCCCAATCAAATTCTTGAAGTAAGAGTATCCATCGAATCAAACGAGGTTTAGACTCCTTCTTGGATAGAAGGTGTTTGAAGGCAGCATGATTAGTGTAGACCACAATTTTGGAACCAAGCAAGTAGGATCGGTACTTGTCGAATGCGAAGGCAATAGCCAACAACTCCTTCTCCGTAGTAGAGTAATTGCATTGAGCTGGGTTAAGTGTCTTCGAAGCATAATAGATTACATGGCTCTCTTTTCCATTATTCTGCCCCAAAACTGCTCCTACGGCCCGGTCAGATGCATCACACATAATCTCAAAGGGCTTGTTCCAATCAGGAGGCTGCATTATTGGGGCGGTGGTGAGCTTTTTCTTAAGGAGGTTGAAGGCCTCCTTACACTGATCATCAAACACGAATTTAACATCTTGTTGTAGAAGCCTTGTGAGTGGTTGAGCTACCTTTGCAAAGTCTTTGATGAAACGCTGATAAAATCCGGCGTGTCCTAGGAAACCTCGGATCTCCTTTGTAGATGTAGGGGGCGGCAGCTTTGCAATCAGGTCGACTTTGGCTTTATCTACTTCAATTCCTCTGCTAGAAACCACGTGACCAAGTACAATTCCTTCGGTCCCCATAAAATGGCACTTCTCATAGTTAAGTACCAAGTTCTTCTCCACACGCCGAGCAAGGACTTTGTCCAAATTCTTCAAGCATCCCGTGTATGAATTCTTGTAAACCGTGAAGTCATCCATGAACACCTCAATGCAATCCTCGATCAAGTCCGAAAAGATGATCATCATGCACCTTTGAAAGGTGCCCGGTGCGTTACACAGTCCGAATGGCATACGTTTATATGCAAAAGTGCCGAAGGGACAAGTAAATGTGGTCTTGTCTTGATCCTCCTCCTTCACATGGATCTGAAAGTAGTCGCTATAGCCATCCAGAATGCTGAAGTAGCCTTGCCCCGCAAGTCTCTCTAACATCTGATCAATAAAAGGTAACGGAAAATGGTCTTTCCGTGTAGCTTCATTCAACTTCCTATAGTCTATGCACATGCGCCATCTAGTCACCAATCGCATTGGTACCAATTCATTCTTCTCGTTCTCCACAACTTGAAAGCCAGACTTCTTCGGTACCACATGAACGGGACTCACCCATTTGCTATCAGAAATAGGGTAAATGATACCTGTAGAAAGAAGCTTCGGTACTTCTTTCAACACCACCTCTCGCATGTTAGGGTTGAGCTTCCGTTGGTGATCTCGGAATGGCTTACTATCAGGCTCCATATGAATTGAGTGAGTGTAGATGTCAGGACTAATGCCGGTGATGTTGGCTAAGGTCCATCCAATCGCCTTCTTGTGCTTCTTCAAAACTGCCAACAAGGCCTCCTCTTGAGCTTGATTTAACTCCTTGCTAATGATGACTGGAAGCGTGTTACCATCTCCAAGATAGGCGTATTTCAGATGCTTGGGAAGTTGCTTCAGCTCGAGACCTGGTGGCTTCACCAATGAAGGCAAAATTCTGTCAGATTCGGCCTGTCTGGGCAGATCGGCGATACTGCTGACAGCAGCAAATTTTGGTGCTGCATAGAATGCTTTGATGCTGTCTCGAGTCTCTTCATCCCTAATATCCTTAAGGTCAAGGGTAGTCAACCCTTTGATTAGAGTGAGTTCCATTTTATCCTGCAACAAATGCGTCTCAAGATATTCTTGAACAAAACTCTCAATCTCGTCAACAGAAAAAGCCATTTTATTTTCATGATCATAAGGTTTCTTAAGTGCACTAGCAATATGATGAACATAAGTCTCATTATGATATCGCACACTAATAGAACCTTCATCTACATCAATCACAGCTTTCACAGTTTTCAAAAATGGTCTACCCAACAAAACACTCGCAGTACCCTCAACTTGCCTATCATTTGTATCTATAACATAGAAATCAGCAGGATAGACAAAATCATTAATTCTGACAAGGATGTTTTCAAGTAAACCAACAGGTGCAATGCATGATCTATCATCAAGTTGTATAATCACATTAGTAGATACCAATTCAACTCCAGTTAATTACTTATTGATTGATGCACCTAAATCACACATAGCCTGCTTAACCATCACATTTCCCATAAGACAAGGAAGAGTAAACATACTTGGGTCCACGCATTTTGTAGGTAGCATCTTTTGGATAATTGCTGACACAGATGTATCCATCAACACTTTCCCGGTTTGCTGGATCTTGCCTGCTATGAAATCTTTGACAAATTTCCCAAATTGGGGAATTTTCACGGCCTCCAAAAAGGGTATATTGATTTCCAGCTTTCCGAATAACTTCACATAGTCCATATAGTCCTTGTTCGGTGTTCGTTTCCTCTCTAATGCTTCTGGAAACAGTGGATGTATAGCAGTTTTAGGGTCTGTCTGGACAGATCGGCCTTCTCTGCTCGGCAGAACTTCATCAGTAAAATTCTGCAACTCTGTCAAGTCTTTCTGGACAGTCGGACCTTCTTTGTCAGTCAGCTCTCCATCAGCCAGATTTTGCAACTCTGTCAGATCTTCCTGGGCAGTCAGAATATTCGGTTTGGTCAGCTCGGCCCTGTCTGTTGCAGATTGAGTCTTGTTGGAATTCACTTCGGTTCGGGTCCGGACAACTCCTTCCCATTCCTCAACATGATTTTATTGCAATTGTGGGAGTTCGGATTGGGCTCAGTTTGAGATGACAGTTTCCCTTGACTTCCTCTTATCTCTTGAACTGAAGAATTTAACTTGGAAAACTGCTTACCTAAATTGTCGAAGGTGTTTTGGGTATCCCTCTTAGTCTGAGTGAACTCTTCTTGCATCTGTTGCTAGTATGCAATGGCATTCTTCTGTGAATTGATCATTTCAGCCATCATTTTCTCCAATGGGTGCTCTCAGTGCATGCGGCCGGACGGGCACCTCTTTGAAATTGCTGCGGGAATTACCTTTGATGTGGAGGTCTGTAGGGTTGTTGGAACCCTTGTTGCTGCGGTGGCTGATATTGTTGATGTTGATAAGTAAGCTGTTGGAATAACTGTTGTGGAGGATTCCTTGGCGGTTGTGGCGCTTGATCATCTTGTCTCCACCTTAAATTCGGATGAACCTTGTTCTGTCCATTCCAATTGCCGGCTGCATTTACATCCTCGCCTTGACATTGAAGAGATGTGTGCCCTCTTTGACCACATGCACCACATGTATGATCAGTTATTGTGCGCTCAGATGAAGAGGAAGAGGAAGGAAGATTCCTCTCCTTAAATAACCGATCAAATTTGTCCTCAAGTTGGCTGAATTTTTCCTCCATTTTCATCCCAACCTTTATATCTAGATCGTCTAGAAAGTCTCCATTCGAAAGGTTCACAGATTTCCTTTGCATCCTTGGTCCTTTGTACTGCGATGTAGACTCTGCAAGACCTTCAATGATTGCCTTCGCATCAGTGTAGTAGCTATTAGCAAAGCTACCCTTTATTCCGACATTCACCATGGTCTTGGACTCATCTATCATTCCTTAGTAGAAACATTGCAGTAGATCCACATCATAAAAACCATGGTTTGGGCAGCTATCAACTAGCTTCCCAAATCGCTCCCAGTATGCTCCAAAGGACTCGTCAAGCTCTTGAGTAATCCCGAAAATCTCCTTCTTGAGTACATTGGTCTTGGATTGAGGGAAATACTTATCCAGGAATGTCTGACGCATCTGAGCCCAAGTAGTGATCGACCTAGGCCGAAGTCCGGAAAACCATGCACGAGCTCCATCTTGTAGAGTAAAAGGGAATGCTTTGAGCTTGAAAACATCCAAATGACCTTGTCTGTGCAGATCACATACCTGATTGAATCCCTCCAGAAAAGCAAAAGGGTTCTCGTTCAGCTTCCCATAAAACTTTGGACATGTCGCGACCAAATTCAGCTTCACATCTATATGCTCAGTGGTGGTTATGTTGATTGGTCCGAGCAAGTCCTCTCCCAAGTTCCTCGAACCTGAGTTCATCTTCAGATTGACTCCTTCTTCAACCATGTTTTCTATTTCAGGTTCAGAATTGATGCCTTCAGAAAACGGGTCTATCTGACCTGTCGAGCCGATTTCAGACTCTGACTCACTGGTCATTTCCTCTGTCTTGTCAGTCGGACCTGTTTCTGTTTGTGACAGCACTGGTTGCTTTTGCAGCTTTGTTGCCTTCTGGTTCCTTTTCGCAATCTTTTCAATTTCTGGATCGAAGTGTAGAGAAGGGCGGGAAGACCTGCTCATGCAACACTCAAAAAGCACAAAAGATCAGTAGGAAAAATAAGCTTAAAGATAACACCGTACCCCGACAACGGCGCCAATTTGGTGATCGCTGTTTACACCAAATAATCCTGCAAAATAGCTATACCAAAAATTAGTATAGCAACAGGTATCGAACACAGGGAACAGAGTATTTCAAACCTAAAAATCCTATCAATTAGGGTTTGGTTAGCAACCACGCAAGTTTTGGGAATAATCTAATCTAAAGACAACGAAAATTAAAGCAAGACTGAAAGACGAATTTTACTAATGCAAATAAAAGCGGGTCCAGCAAGATGATTCACACACACACAATCGATCATCGACACTATTAATTAATTAATCCACTTAAATCAATTGGTTGTAGGACATCGTAATTAAACTTACATATCTCATATTCCCCCTTAATTATTCGGTAATCGCCATGGTGGGCATTGAATCGATTACTTGTCTAAATTAGATGCAACCTACGTTGGTGAGCAATCAATAGATTTAACACCTAATCATCTTTAAAAACTAAGGGAACCCAATTTAGGAGCCTACTCGTATGGTGGGCATCTAATTGTCTCCTACCAAATTAATCCAATTGTCCTAAGAACAATTTGCTACTTATTTAGCCTAATCCCACGAGAAACGATGGAAGTACTAAATTAGCTATGAATTAAACTAATCTAGGGTGATCAAGCCTAAATTAATTAATCCAATTAATTAACCTAGATTAATTCAGAACCTAAGTGATTAATTTTAAGCCATAGTCTCACGAAAATATGGTGATGTGTATTTCACATCTCGTCGGCCCCTTAAAAGACTTAGCTACGCATATCGGCCGGACTAGCCAGACAGACCGGTTTGCAGAACATAACATAAAACATGCTGAAATTCATAAAATAAATATGCACGAAAATTCAAACAATAACAAAATAATCAGAACACCAATGAGTACGAAATTTAACCCTAGGAATTACGAAATTATAAATCAAAGTCTTCAAATCATCCTACAGGAAAATTTAAGCGGAGACAATCCAAATATATATGCTCATTTTTAACCCTAGGAATTACGAAATTATGAACTTGTGCGTGTGTCCCCCCCCCTCCCCCCAGCGCCTCCTATCAAATATATATATGCTCATTTTTCTCATCTCCAATTAGGTCATCTAAGTATAGAAAGATATAATATAAAGTATATTATATTAATTTCTTTCTACACTTAATTGTCCTCTTGATTTCTTCCGGATTATGCATATATTTCCTTTAATTTGCAACCGCCACATCAACGCCTCATCAATGTTACATCATCATAAAAACTGCAAAACAAACACCAAAAAACAATCCAACCGCCACAATATATGCCAAAATAAACGGAATATGGATAGTACGAAATAAACCTATCAACAACGAAGCGGAATGTAGAATTTATGGTCCAGGTGAGACTAGGCAACGGCTCGGGGATAGGAGACAGTCGAAGCGAAGAGGCGTCTCGGGAGGGAGGAGGAGGCGGTTGTGTCATGGGTTGTGGCAGCCATTTTCTTGTGAAGGTGGATTGGGAATTATGAATAAGGGAATTAGAGGAATTTTGTGTTCTATTATAATTTTATGTTAGTTGGAATTTAGGAATTCTAAATTATGGATTAGGGTTCTTTCATATCCCTAAATTTGATTTCATTCCTTTAATCTAACCAAACATGTATCGGAATGAAGCCATTTATTCTGCAAACCAAACAACTAACTTTAGAAATCATTCCCCGATTCCATATATACTTTCGGGTTTGATTCCTGATTCCAATTCCATTGTGAACTAAACAGGCCTAAGCCATTAATGCTAATGTTATTAGGATCGAGGATCAATTCATTTGATTCTCTACAGATTAATGTCTAATACTTTTTTGTTACACTAGTATTAAGTAATTAACTTTTTTTGGGTTTTTTTTTTTTTAATGACAAGTGGTAGTTGTTACTTTTGATGCGCATAAGACAAATCTTACACACATAGGGATTTTAGTAGATTTTAAATCCTAAGTCATTACTCTCAACCACCTTAACTGCTATATTATTCAATAGAGCATTACCTCATTAAGTATTAACTATTAGTACGTCATTTACTTGTGCATATGTACAAATGACTTCAATACAGAATATATAAGGACATATGTTGATTCAAAATATAATAACGATAATATTGGAGCAGAAAACATATGTTGATTCAAAATATAATAACGATAAATTTAACGAGTTGCCTAAATTTAGATGCATTCGACTAGACCAAGGACCTATAGGCTTTTTAAGCATTGGGTCTCACTCACATTAATTCTACGCGTGGGGAATTGGTCCTATTTTGAACTACGTTGAGGTCACTGAACAAATTTCTTTAAAAATAAAAAATAAAAACAGCTCTTGAATCCATTTAAAAGTTCATATTTACAATCTTTCGATAGCGACTTTTGCCCGATCGACATGGTTGGACTTGGGCTCACGGAACTTACTCCCTCCGTCCCACTAATCTTGTAATATGGGAGTTTCGATATGGATTTTAAGATAGTAAATATAAAAGTATAAAGTAATGGATGTGAATGTATAAGTATTGGGTGTAAAGTAAAAAAATAGTAGAGTCCACTTGATTACACTACAAGAAAAAAGCAAAAAGACAACACTTAATAGACAACGGTTTTGACGGAAGACCGTTGTTGTAGCCTGCAAAATCGTTGTTGTAGATAAAACCGTTGTCTATTATTGAAAAAATGCGCTCATAGACAACGGTTTTTGTGTACCGTTGTCGTTTATCCGTTGTCATAGTTTAAAAAATGCGTTGATAGACAACACTTTTGTAACTGTTGTTGTTTATTCGTTGTCGTAGGAGAAAATACGTTCATAGACAACGGTTTCGGTGTACCGTTGTCGTTTATCCGTTGTAGTTTAAAAACGCGCTCATAAACAACACTTTTGTAATCGTTGTTGTTTATATGTTGTCTTAAGGGAAATTGCGCTTATAGACAACGGTTTCGATAACCGTTGTCATTTATCTGTTGTCTTTAGAAAAAAAATGCGCTCATAGATAACGGTTTTAATGTACCATTCTCATTTCTCCATTGTTATAATCAATTGTAAGTATTTTAACAACGGTTTTGACAAACTATTGTCGTTTTATGTTGTCATAGGTAATTTTCTTTTATTTTACTAAAATTATAAGTAAAAAAATCATCAAGTCTAACTTAACCCTAAGGGGGTGTTTGTGATAGATTATCTGAATCAGCTTATAGCTGAAAGCTGTCTCGGGAAATGAATATGGTGTTTGGGAAATCCAGCTTATAGAGCTGCTGAAAGCTATTTGGGTCCAAGATAGAGAATTTTCGTAAGTTGATATTGGCCAGCTGAAGCTGATAGCTTATAGCTTTTATAATTTTTAACCTTTTTAATTAATACATTCTATTATAATTTTATAACTATTTTTTTTAATTAATGATATTTATATGTATAATTTTTAGTTGTCATTTAACAAAGAATAAATAAATATTTGTTTTATTAATACTCCCTCCGTCCCGTTATTTGTGGCTCAATTGGTTTCGGCACGGGAATTAAGAGAGTAGATGATAAAGTATGAGAGAGAGAGTAGATGATAAAGTATGAGAGAGAAGATGAGAGAGATAATGAGAGAGTATGAGAGAAAAATGATAAAATAGGAGAGAGAATGTAATAAAGTATGAGAGAGAAGATGATAGAGTATAAGTAATTTTTTATCAAATTAGGAAAGTGGACACAAATAATGGGACACCCCTTTCGGGAAAGTGAGCCACAAATAGCGGGACGGAGGGAGTATAATTTATAATCTTTTTTATTCTTGATTTTAATTAATAATATTAATTATACTTAACTTTTTTTCTAATTTTTATTTTAATATTTTTTTATTAAAATACTATTTTATATGAGTAGAAATAAATTTTAAATTTTATTTGTGTAAAAATTTTAAATTTGTTTAATAAGTGAGAAATAAATAACATTTTCATTTTATAAGATACCACTTTATTAATATTTTAAATATTAATTTTTTACTTTCAACACTTTTTGCAAACACTTTACAAATTATCAAAATCAGCAGTTTGACTTTCCGCCTTCCAACAACTTTCAAGACTTATCGATAAAGCTTATCCCAAACACCCCTAAATCTCACTCCCTCATCCTCCATTGAACAATCCTCAACCCCAATCCGGTCTCTGTCATTGCTAGAGCGATTAAATGCTAGCAGTAAATAGTGCCCTTCTTCTTCGTTCAAACCTTACTTCAGTTTCTTCATTTAGATTTCAAACCATAATTCTCATGTCGTGCGAAAATCGGCTCCCCAGCACGCACGCGGTGTTCCTTCAATTACAACGGCGGTGACACTGCTGCTGTAGCGAGCAGTTACAAGGCGCTTTAGGAGTATGAATGGTATGCAAGGGCGTAGTATCCTAGGCCGCCGTAGATAAGGGTTCCTGAGATTCTATTCAGGTTCAAGTTCATTCTTTTAATAGTATTCAACAACATTTTTTTATATGAATTCTTTTTGTTTCAATAATGTAGGAACCTAGAAAAAAGTTTCAATAGTCTTCTTTCTTTTTTTTTTTTTTTTTTTTTTTTTTTTGTTGACCGGGATCATGGCCACTGCTTTGGTGCAGCAGGGTCAACCTCTCTCTCGCGATAGCCGCAAACCACACGAAGAGTTAAACCACCCTTAATGTGACAGGGTGACAGGCTCACACATAGCGTGTCCAGTGGGAATTGAACCCATGACCTATCGGTCCCGGGCCACTCACCTTCACCGCTATGCCATCCCAAGGGGACCAATAGTCTTCTTTCTTCTTTCTTTTCTCGATTACTTTAGATCTGGTGCATGTATACAGAGTTTATTGTATTATACTGAATCCTGCTTCAATCCTAGTAGAATAAGACAACTAAAAAATGAATTGGTCAAACTGTGCCTTCCCAATTCTTCTTCTTAAAAAGTCTCTTATGCATGTTTACACTCTTGCATAATGTAAGAGTAGGAAATAGAAAACTTTCCTTATTTATGAAGAAAATATGTCACCTAATGAGTAGCTCTTTCAGTTAACTAGGATTACTTACTATGATGTTGGTTGTTTTAACTATAGGTTTATGCTTGTGCATTTCTTGATCGGTTACAACAATATTTATTCATTTGATATAGCCTTCGCAGGATAAAAAAATCTTTCAATTCTTAACTCTTCAGGACGGTCTGAAAGTTACCAGAATCATCTTCTTCTAGATCTATCTTCTAGTTTTAGGAGAAAGGGGCATCTCAATTGGATATATCTGAGTTCATAGCTGCTAAGATAGACTTATTATTTTGTTTCATTAACCAAAACATGAAAAGATACTCTGGTTGTCAAATATTGCAAAGTCTAATTATCTGTACATCTATTAACTGTTCTATTACATGTTCATATTTGGAAAGGGTGTGATTGGTGGAGTTGGAGGGTTTGTAGAAGAATTGGAGCAAATGAATCTTCAAATATTTGGGCATGGGTCTCTAGAAGCATTATAATATACTCCCTCCGTCCCAAAATTCTTGTCCGTTATTCCATTTTGGGTTGTTCCAAAATTCTTGTCCATTTTCCTTTTTTAGTAAATTATTACACACAACTTTTTTGTGGGACCCACAACTTTATACCAATCTACACACAACTAACAACTCTCCTTAAAAACCGTGCAAAAAGCAAATTGGACAAGAATTTTGGGATGGAGGGAGTATTCAACAATTAGAACTAGAATTGTCCACAGGTAAGCAGGTTATTACTTCTGGATTCTGTTTGTTTCGCTTGCCTAGGACTTACGTGATCATATGTTTTAGAAAATCTGAAGTTCCTATTTGATGTTATTAAGAACTTACACACTTGAATCAAGATTCAATAGTTTAGTGGAAAATATTATTTGCAATTGTCTTTTACCTCGGTATAGTGAGTTATGTTTAGGAAATCTCCCTAGTAGTATGACATAGCTTTACAATCAAATAGTAGTTGATACTGATTCTTTTATATGCAATATGCCAATATCCCTTCTGGAATTGGCAATTAAGTTTATTTCTTTATCACGTAGATTCTCTTATATTCTAATCCTCTCTAAGATACTAGTACTGACTGTTCTTTTTTCATGAAACCAGATTGCAAGTTTACTTCAGGTAAGGTTTTATCAGAAATTGAGAAATAAAACATCAAGTGTGTTAAGGTATCTTGCCAGCAGTAAATGTGAATTCAGTTATATTCCTCTTCTAGCTGAGTTGTTCTTGTGGGGTTTGATATGGGTTTGATTCTGATATGTAGATGCTACTATTTGCTTGGATGGGATTCAGCTATGAGGATGAGTGCAGATCTGTGAGATTTATTTTTATATGAGGCTTTCTTGTATTATGATCTCCTCCTACTTGTGGTCAGTGTTATATATCTATAGTTGTTGATATAATACACATTGATATAGTGATTTCAAATATATACACGAATGATCGTCAAGGCTCTTAATTAATTTCTTTGTTTGTGTTGCAGACTATTTTTGTTTTCTCCTAGGCTAATATTGGATATGTGAAAATCTTTGACCTACAAGAGAGCCATCTAACTCATTGAGAGATATGGAAGGTATTTATTAGCTTTGTGGTGAATATTATTATTTCAGATTCCTTATCACTACTATATATTTACACTAATGTGTAGACATATAAATTTTTGCCTATTTAATTGCTACAAGGTAATTTGTTTTAAGTTAATTTAGTTGTTATACAATTGTTTGTCTTGATTTTATATATGCTGGATTTGTGTTGTTCTTACTAGCTTGTTTACCTTGTGTAGAAGGGTAATGTTTAATTTATACTTTTCTTTTTTCTAAGTAGTTCTCTACCCTTTTCTTGTAAGTAGCATTATGTTCTATGTGATCACTTTCTACTAGTGTTATGTTCTTGTGATTTGAATAAGATTCTTCCAATCCTATTTCAGACAAATGCAGCAAATGGATGGCTGTTCACGATGATTGCAAGTTGAGATTCATGAAAAAGCATGATAGATTTAATGGAATTTGAAAGATCCATCCGATACTTGGCAAGCATGTCTATGTATTAAATGAAGAATACTTCAACTGAAGTTGATGTGAAATTCACAATTATTTTTTTAGTGTTGTTAGAGCAAAACTTGAAGTAGGGTAATGAATATTACGATGTAGATAAAATTATTTAATGGCATTGATTTTTTGATATTATGTATTTTTTTTAATTTTAATGTAGTGTATGCTCATTAACCATTGTTGAAGACACCCACGACAACGGTTAATTAACCGTTGTCTATGCGTATCACCTATAATGATACGACTTTTCACAACGGTTGAAAAAAAAGATAAGACAATGGTTAAATTCCATTGTTGAAGAGAGCTATAACAACGGTTATTAATCGTTGTCGTAGAAAAAATCCACTGTTGCGAAAGTCCCGTTGTCGTAGATAGGCGCTCATAGACAACGGTTATTAATCGTTGTAGTAAATCGTTACGACAACGGTTAATAACCGTTGTCTATGAGCGCTTATCTACTACAACGGGACCTTCCGCAACAGTGAATTTTTGCTATGACAACGGTTAATAACCATTGTCTATGGGCATTTTTGTAGTAGTGTTAGCTGATTGTGGTCCACTCATTTTCTTTTTATTTTAGATAATGATGCAATATTGGTGGGACAACCGAAAAGGAAATATTGCAAGATTGGTGTGACGGAGGGGGTATAATTTAACTAGTAATATTTATGGTGTGTTTGCAAGAGCTTTTTTTTTTAAGTAGTTATGAGCTTTTTAACGACATAAGTAGTTTTTTGTGATTCTAAAATCTATTTTCTATTGCAGCTTCTCTAAAATTAAGAATTTATCGAGATATTTTTGGTGTTTAAAGCATTATAATTTTCAGAACTATCAAAAGTCTCTGCTTTTTATGTTAATTCCAAAAACCTTCTATTTTTGCTTCAAAATAATTATTTTTAATTTTAAGCAAAAACAAATAATAAGTCCTTATAATAAGTCGTTACAAACACACCCTTATAATAAGTAATAGTTTAGTTCATTTCGACTAAGGCCCTGTTTGGAAAAATAATTTAAATGAGTGCTTTTGATATAATTTGCTTATGTCATAATTACTTAAATTGAATAAGTTATTTGTGTTTGGATACATTTATACCTAAGCACTTAATTTGAGCTTATTTTTCATAAACTATTATAATCAACTTTCGAAAATAAATCAAAACAACTTATTTTCTTAGAATAAACTCAAATAAGCTGCAGATAAGGTGTTTCAAACGGGGTCTAATTACTTCGAAATAAAGTTTATCATTTTTCAAAGTATTCTAAAACAACTTAAGGTTGCTCAAGTCATTACATCAGAATTAAACACTAACGGCCAGTACTTAATGAGCCATTGCGAACGTTGTCTTTAATTTATTCAAAATTAAGGCAAAGGTGAGTTCACAACAAGTTTGAATTGGAATAGCTACACAAATAAATAGAGTACTATGATTGCAACATTAACCATTTGAATTATGTTATAGTCCAAGAAATGAAGTCTTGAATTACGAAAGCTAAAGGTCGAGGAACAACATGAACCGATAAAATAATTTGGTTGGAAGATAATTAAAATCTCGCGCAGATTATTATAATTTTATTGAGAAATAATTTGGTATTATTTTGATGATCGTATTTCTAATCATAAATATCTTCAGTATATTTGTTTCCAGTGGTTGCCATTAGATGTATCATGTAAGGATATTTTATGATACTCTTTATTTCAATTAATCCTGAGTTTTGGGTATGATTATATCCCGGTGCCATCCACAATCGTGGAATTTAATATAATTGTACACATGCTGGCACCTGGCAGCTTAGTTACGATTCGATTAACCATTTTAAATGTCACATTTTTTGTCTATATATTTCGTATTTTCTGAAGTCCTATACATATATATATATATATATGTTTTAAAATTTTACTAAATTAGTAATACTATTGCCAGTCGTAACATGACTAGCATTTATCAAAAACTTGTACGATTTTCTTAATATGTAGCTATTCGATCTACTCAAAAGCACAGCTGAATCATTAATAAAAACATTGAATGAATTCCAACTACTTACCAACTGTAAATCTATCTAATACATAAATGTTCTTATTCACCACAATCCTCTATAAAAACCACTAACCCTAAACTCCTTACACAACATCGTCCTACAAAGCTTGCAAGAAAATATCTAATTTCCTTAACATCTACAAACCAATGGAGAAGGCAATGTGGTTGGTCCTCGCCGTGACCATGACGGTGGCTGCTCTAGCACCGCCCCAGGCGGAGGCCGCCATCTCATGCAACACGGTGGCCACCGACCTCACCCCGTGTTTTGACTTCGTCTTGTCCACCGGAACTGCGCCGCCGTCGTTCAACTGCTGCCAAGCTATTAGGTCCCTCTACAACCAGCTCACGGCCACCGCCGACCGCCAGGCCGTCTGCTCGTGCTTGAAGTCTGTGGCCAGTTCCGCCACCCCTACCATGATCAACAACGCCGCCGCGCTTCCCGGGAAATGCGGCGTCAACATTCCGTACAAGATCAGCCCCTCCACTGACTGCTCCACGTACGAACATATATATATATATATATGTATATATGTATATTCATGTTACTCTCAAGTAGTATTGATAATATTTTTTTATGATTATATTTTGCAGGGTTCGCTAAGTTGATGGAGTGTGTTTGGGACCTTTTCCTCGCGGAGTACCGTACAACGTATGACTACTAGTACTAGAATAAGATTTTTAAAGTTATTGTATTGGTATGAAGGGTACTTCTGCCTAGGAAGGAAAAAAGTAGCAGTTGTCGTAGTACTTATGTTTAATTAATGTTTAAATCAGCTTGCTTTGTGTGCTCTAATATTATTATATTGATGGCAAAATTTTGGTGCATCCGGTTGCACGTACAACTGGATACTTAATTATAAATTCACTGTAGTTTGTAACAATGCAACTACTTTGTGTTAGCGCAGTTGGTGTGGCTACTGGGCTCTCACCCAACAGATGCGGGTTCTAGACACAGTTGCAACAGTTTCTAGACAGATGTTGGTGGAAATGCTAGCGTTCCGAAGGAACGCTAGCCTTTTTCAAACCCTTTTAAAATGCGAGTGCTCCAAAGAAACGCGAACATTTTTTACCGGAGAAAAAAGTAGGGTTTATACTTCCCATATAGGGGTACAATAAAAACACGAAAAAATACCGTAGCATTTCCACGACTAAAAGGGTTTGGAAATGCTTGCGTTTTGAGGCCGAACAACAACTTTTATGTGTTTTTTTTACATTAAAAATTGAATTTTTATTTTTAAATTATAATATGACATGAAAAATAATAAATTTAATTTCTTATTTTTTTAAAAATAATATATGGCATAAAGAATATTAATATGCACTTAAAATTTATTTTTGTTAAAAAAAATACAATATTTTTTATTCTTTTATTTTATAATTGTATAGATAATACACATATTATGAATAAAATTATCACTTGTTCTTAACAAAATTATCACTTTACATGAAAAAAGTATCAATTATTTTGAATATATCACTTGTTTAGAATAAGAGTATCACTAGTTATTAACCAATGTATTAATTGTGATGACCAAAGTATCACTTGATGTGAATAAGGGTATCACTTATTCTGAATAAAAGTATCACTTGTTATTAACAAAAGTATCACTTGTTATTAACAAAAGTATCACTTGCTATGAATAAAAGTATCACTTTTTTTAATAAGAGTATCACTTATAATTAACCAATGTATCACTTGTTATGACCAAAGTATCACTTGCTAAAAGTACGTATAACAAAAATTTTACTTGCTTTGAATAAAAGTATCACTTGTTATGACCAAAGTATTACTTGCTAAAAGTACTTATTACTTATTATGAATTAAAATATCACTTATTTTTAAACTAAATATATAATTAAAAAAATACATTATGGAAAAAAACCTTGATTTGAAAAAAATATAAATTGGTTCTATTCGAACTCGAGCAATGAGTAAGAGCTCTGCAGCTTTACCAATTACACTACAAGAGACCATTTGCTATTTTACAAAATGCGATGTATTAATAAGATGCGTCCGATTGCAGATGCAACCGGATGCACAATAGACCAACTCTTTATTGATTAATCTCTCTTCTTGATAATTAATTAGAATTTAGAAATGAAAAGGAACATATAGTATAAGATTACGCAGGCCCATGCAAACACAAAGTCGTAGTCGTATATATATAAAAAATGAATGCTGGCCTAGATTGCACTGACATGCAAAATGAAATATAGACATTCTACCCAATATTTCCTGAAAAATCTAGAACATGATCGAGACTGGTGTTATATATATACAACTAAAATTAAAACAAATAAAATAAATTAAAACAAACAAAATAATAATGAAATCTCAATACTATGGGTAATTAAAAATAATAGATTATGCATTTTTTAAATCAATATATAGTTCGGTAGCAATTATTTAAAAGAAATATAGAAGATACATAATAGAAATACATATAAATTGTTTTGAAGGTAACGTATTCAATTATCGAATATAACAATAGGAGACTAGAAGTACTGCATAGTGCTAAATTATTTAAAAATGATACATTGAGATTTTTAGAATATCTGTAATTTCTAAATATTAGCATAAAAATTTGAATTTGATTTTTATTGAAAGGAGTTTGGGATTCTATTTCATACTCGGCCTGCATGAAAGCTCGGACTATATGAATCAAGAAGTCGTTTAAGAAAGAAATCCATGAATAAATCATGAACAAAATAGTAATCCTTTTATAGTATTATAAATTGAAAAGCTAAAAATAAATCATGAACAAAATAGTAATCCTAATTACTTGCTAAATCATGAAGTGTTACCTACAATAAACCTAATTTTTTATTTGTTTCAGATTATATATGAGTGAAAAATTAAAATTGACATGACATTTTCCCAGGCATTATGTGATTGCTGATCATATACGATTTTTCAATAAATATACAAACTCTTTACAATTTTCCTTTTGCACATGAACTTTGAATTTATTATTTATTCTTTTGGTACAAAGTCAAAATTTACTATTTTTTAATTTTAATTTATTTCTACTAAGTTTCTCATGGTTTTTTTAAGTACTCCCTCCATCCCATTATTTATATAACATTGGGATTGAACACGGAAATTAAGGTAATGGACCTAAAGATGTAAAGCTATGTTGCACGGAAACTCGAAAAAACCCGCCGTGCCCGTGTCGGACACGTGTCGACACGGACACGCCCGGACACGCGCCCGACACGTGTCCGACACGGCGAAAAACGTGTCCATAATTTAAAAAAAAATGGACACGTTTTCGGACACGGCGATTTATGTGTCCGACACGGAACGGACACGGCGATTTGTGTGTCCGACACGGAACGGACACGTTTTTTTTTTTTTTTTTTGATATGTGGAATCTGTAGCCGCTACCTTCGGTGCGCACCGGGTAAACCCCGCTCCTTGTGCGGTAGCACGCAAACCACACGGAGAGTTCAACCATCCTACGCTAACTATAGGTGACAAGGCTCCACAAAGTTGCTTCCAGGTAGGATTTGAACTCGGGACCTATCGATCCGGGCCTACCCACCTTCACCAACTTTGCCATCCCGAGGGGACAACGGACACGTTTTTTGATTTAGCCTTGTAGTTGACACGGTTGAATGTGTCATGTAGTTAGAAATTAGTAAAAAGTAAATAAATATAAAATTAAATAAGTAAAGGGACAAGTGGGACACGTATATATAATTAGTAATATGTAAATAAATATATAATTAAATATTACTTACCTTACATTAGTAATAAGTAAATAAATATATAATTAAATAATTAAATATTACTTACCTTACTAATGTATTTAGATTATCTACTTATTTTAGTATGTTACATTTTTATGCTATGGTTATCTACTTATGAATTATGACTATGTCGTTTGAGTTGATCATTTGAACTATGAGTTTGATATTGAAAAACTTGACTTGATCATTTTTAAATTTATATATAAAAAAAAAATATATATATATATATATATATATTTAATATTTTTTATATCGGCCCGTGTCGTGTCACTAAATTTTTCAAAAATGTCGTATCCTCGTGTCCGTGTCGTACCGTGTCCCGTGTTCGTGTCCGTGCAACCTAGATGTAAAGTTATATTGTAAAAGTACAAAAGGAGTGGGCTCACTTGTTTAAATTGATTGTGGTTCACTCATTTATTTCTTTATTTAGTATGTGACAACCAAAAAAGGCATGAGAGGGAATGAGTACTTATTATTATTAAGAAGAAGAATTTGGCATTCTTGTTATTTGCTGCAAATATTTTATCGAACATCTTTTATCTAAACTTTGATAAATAGATGTGAGTATCTTTAGTTTCATTAGACATTTTATTATCATCTTACACACAAGAAAAATAAAATTAAACATTATTTAATTCAACTGAATTCAAACAAAAAGTCTTATTAAAAATAAATAAACAATGATAAAAAAAAATATTTCGACTGTATGCAAAAAAATTCAAAGTTCATATGCAAAAAGGGAAACAATAAAAACTTTGTGTATTTAAATTAAGAATTGGTGTATTTATGATCTAAATTGAAAGTTTGTGTGTTAAAAGGAAATTTGAAAAAAATTATTATATTTATGAAGAATATTTCAAAACTTAATTCGGCAGTCGGTATGTATGCAGTGATTCTGGTAGAAGTAGTATCTATGACTATTGGTTGAAAAATGAATACATTAAAAATTATCTCGAGAGGCAGTGTATGGTGTAATGTATTAAATATAAGTGACATGAATTTAAAACAAATTTTAAGGAAAAAAGAAAAAAAAACAATTAATTATAAGGCCAAGAATACGGTGGGTTAGTATTTCACAGACCATATACATAAGAACAAATATTTCAGCAAAGTTTTGGGCAGGACTTGAAATTCTCAATCCTCAACAAGTAAAGCCCACCAAATCAGTTCCGCCCCAGTCGTTAAGCATCGTCATCGCTTCTTTACTGATACTTCCTCCCGTTTAAAAAGAGGAATGTGATACTGCTGTGTACCTTCAGGAGGGTGTGGGGGCCGGACTCAAACGACCATCTGAACCCTAAACCACCTCTGTCGTCAGAGTGACTCGATTCGGGTTCATTCTCAGGCGTTTCTCCCGTTACAATTCAAAGTAAACGCTGATGCCCTTTCGTGCGGTTCCGGTGTTGGCACCCACCTTGATTGGTTCGAAGGTTTAAGATTGCTTGGCACGCCCGGAAACGTCTTAGCGATCTTTGTCCTCGCCACTCAAAGCACCCTCATTTTTTTTTTTATCAAATTTCCCCGGGTTTAGAGTATTAATTTAACAAATACATTTTGAAGAATATTACTTTGATAATTATATTCTTACAAAATATTATTTTCAACGACTCTTTTATATGTGTATAGATTTCAGTTGTAGACTAGAATTAAGACATTTATTGCGAATGATGCCACTTATGGTAAAATAATTGTAAACAACAAAAGGTAATACGTAATTTTAATTCATTTTTTACGTTGTAATAAAATATCTTAAATGGGATCCTAATCTTTTCATGCTCGTCACGAACTGAAATATGTTGTCTAGAATAATAATAAAAAAAGATAAAGAAAAATTATCACCTCGTCAAAAAATGACAATCATATATATTACGTAGTATAGATTTTAAAAGTATAAGCGCACGATTACTGAAGCTCGGTAGAACTCTTCAAATCATATTTGTAACGAACAACATATGTGAAAATAATTTTCAGTTATCAAACCGGTCTACAAAAAAATTCCCAACATATACGTTGGCTTGGGCGATGTGATGCCAACGTTGTTCTGTCTGCTGTGTGGTATTGGATTCGAACTGTGAAGCTGAATGCTGCATTCAAGAAATAGAGTTATGTCATTATCGTCAAAAGATATTTTGATATAGTGGAAAACGCTTGAGTCCGACAACGATATCAAGAGGATGGCCTAACTCAAAATACTAGAAATGTTGAAAAATGAAGACAAAATAAAGTACTTCACATATTACTTACAGGATATTCTAAGTAAAACACAACATATTTAACCACTCTTAAAAAACTTAAAGAAAATAAATTAAGATATTCTAAGTATTTAAAAAGTGGTCTAGTTGTATCTGATAAAAAGGTACAAAAGATTTGAGTCAAAAGATGATTCTCTCGTTCACCAAAAGTCCATATAAATAATTGCAAGATTATCCTACCCTTAAACTAGAAAATGTATGAAATAAAAATATTAAATACAAGATATTACAACAACAATTGTTTCCAATCATTCGGTCAATAAGATTGGATTTCACGCCGGATATATTTTCGATAATATATCTCGTTAACACTCCCTCTCAAGATGGCGTTTGTAAGTCGCGAACACCCAGCTTGCCAAGTAAGGATGAAAATTGATCTCCTCCCAAGGCTTTTGTAAATATATCCGTTTGGTTGTAAGTGTGAAGAAGCTGGTAGGGTAAGAATATCTTTGGACTCAACATTCTCGAATGAAATAACAGTCCATCTCCACAGGTTTCGTTCACTCATGAAATACCAGGTTTGCGACAATATGACGAGCAGCTTGGTTGTCACAAAACAATAACGTAGGAGTGGTAATTATTACTTGCAGATCCTTCAAAAGCCAACGTAGCCATAATACTTCACTTACGGTTGCTACCATGGCTCGGTATTCGACCTTTGCGGATGATCAAGCAACAACCGTATGCTTTTTAGTACGCCCAAGAAATCGGGGCTCCTCCGAGAGTAATAAAATAACCCGTACGAGAACATCGAGTAGCGGACATCCTCCCCAATCTGCATCGCAATAAGCTTCCAATGATAAATCACCTTCCATAGGTAAGAAAATACCTTGATCGGGAATTCCTTTCAAGTAACGAAGACTCGGTAGATTGCATCCGGATGAGTCGCAACGTGGGCTACACACAAATTGACTAAGAACATTGACAACATATGAAATATCCGAACGCGTAATAGTTAAGCATTGAAATCGTCCAAGAAGACGCCGATATTGACTGCATCGGCTTTCTTTCCGACTTCGTCCTCATCAAACCTAGCATTTTGCTCCATTGGAAAGCGCAAGGTCGTGAACCTTGCATGCCACTCTCCTCAAGGATATTGAGAGTATACTTTCTTTGACAAAGCATAAAACCAACGGGAGATCTTGCAACCTTGATGCCCAAGAAATACTTAAGTGTGTCAAGATCCTTAATATTAAATCGGCCAAGGAGATAATCATTGGTGATCTTGATTTGATCAAGATTTGTGTATGCGAGAATGACATCGTCAACACATATTAAGGCAACAAGATAAGTCGTTTCCTTTTCATATATAAACAACGAGTAATTTGCTTTAGATTGTCGAAAATCAATCTCTCGAAGAAGCAAGGAGTTAACTTCTGATACCAATTGCGAGAAGCTTGCCGAAGGTCATATAATGACTTTTATAGCTTGCAAACTTGAGTCTCCCCCTTTCGAGCAAATCCCTGTGGAATCTTCATATAAACATACTCCAAAAGCTCGCCATGCAGAAAAACATTATTTACATCTAGTTGATGAACGTATCAATTCCGCTTAGAAGCTATAGCCAGAACTGTACGGACGGTGACAAGTTTGGCAACGGGGGTAAATGTCTCATGAAAATATAAGCCCTCAATCTGAGTAAAACCTTTGGCAACAAGGCGTGCTTTGTAGCATTCCACCTCACCATTGGGTTTTTACTTGATTTTATAAATCCATTTGGAATCGACGACAGGTTTTCTCGGGGGAAGAGGGACAAGCCGCCAAGTACCATTGTCTTCTAATGCTTTGATTTCCTTGCGCATGGCGTCACACCAAGCTGGGCCTTTAACGGCTTCTTTGAAAATATTTGGACTCATCATGTGAAGTGATGGCCACAAGATAAGCACGAAGTGAGAAAGAAAAATGATGATAAGATATATGGTTAGAGAGAGGATGTACCGTCGAGGAATATGAGTCGGGGGAAGAGTGCGAATGGTCGATGGAGGACGGAAGATCAAGTTCATAATCGTCCGAGATGTTTCGGTGTACGGCGAGGTCGAGTACTATGCCGAAGACAATGGCGGAACTAGAGCTATGAAGTTAAGGGGTCGAAATAGAGGAACAACAGTGGCCGAAGGCAGAGAAAAAATCGAGAGTTGCTAAATATAGTTTTAAATGGTTCGAACACAAACACGATATAAAAAATATAATATATATTATTTCTTGTATTTGTTACGCTGAGAAAGATACTTATGTAACTACTAAAAAAAAGAGAGAGAAATATTTATAACATGTGAGAGAGTTATACATACATATTGAATTAATTATACTTGCAATAAAACTAAAGAAAACTAGAAAAAAAATAATTTAACTACTAGAAAAAAGAGAGAGAAATATTTATAACATGTGAGAGAGTTATACATATATATTGAATTATTTATACATGTAAAAAACTAAAGAAAACTAGAAAAGAAATAAGTTAAAAATCTAAAATAACTATTAGAAAAAAGATAGAGAAATATTTATAACATGTGAGAAAGTTATACATATATATTGAATTAATTATACTTGTAATAAAACTAAAGAAAACTAGAAAAGAATAATTTAAAAGCTAAAAATAAAAATTTAATTATGCTTGTAATAAAACTAAAGAAAACTAGAAAAGAAATAATTTAACTACTAGAAAAAAGAGAGATAAATATTTATAACATGTAAGAGAGTTATACATATATATTGAATTAATTATACTTGTAAAAAAACTAAAGAAAACTAGAAAATAAATAATTTAAAAATCTAAAATAACTACTAGAAAAAAGATAGAGAAATATTTATAACATGTGAGAAAGTTATACATATATAGTGAATTAATTATACTTGTAATAAAACTAAAGAAATCTAGAAAAGAAATAATTTAAAAGCTAAAAATAAAAAATCAAATAAGTCTGATTTGGTTTCGAACATGAGGCCTCTCTTAAAAGAGATAAAGTAATTAACCAACCGCACTACAAACAAATAGTTAAACTGTATTTTTCACTAAAATTATCATAAGTAATACGAATCATATACCAAATTTAGTCGAAGTTTTGGGCCGAGGGGTGGTCGACCCTCCCGACCCCCCTCTAGTTCCCCCTGTAGCTTCATGCGAACTGGACTGGGATACATTGTCTAGCCCAAAAGAGTAAATGGTGTCGAAATTGGAATGAGGTGACACTGAATTTGGCAGCCCAATATTGACACTTGGCCCATAATTGATAATACAACCAGAATTGATAACACAACCAGGTGACACTGGTGTGGCCCATAAGTGGTGTTTGACCTAAGATTCTCGTTCAGCCCACAATTTCTGTTGGGAGCCACCATCTCAAGTTCATCCGTAAGTGGTTCTCCATTGCTTGTCATGTTGTCGGGCCCACCAGAGGATGCCTGCATGCATGAATTATTATCATCACCAATTGTTGGTTCTCAGACAGTTTGTCACATGTTTGTAGCAAGTGAGACATCATTTTTAAATGGAAATACATCTTCAAAGAAACGTACATCTCGTGTGGTGTAAATAGTCCTAGTGTCCAAATCATATACCCGATACCCCTTTTGCAAACTCAAATAACTAATAAAAACACAAGGGGCGGGAACGAGAAGCGAATTTGTCAAGTCCCTTGTGATTATCCTAAGCATATACAAGGCACTTGAAAACACGCAAATAATCATAAGTGGGTTTTTTACCATAAGGAGATTTATAATTGAGCAATTTAGATGGTAAACGATTAATTAAAGGGGTGGTCGTCATCACACGCTCACCCCCAAAACTCAAGAAGTAAACCACTGTGAAAATGCAAGGCCCGAGCAACCTCAAGAAAATAACGGTGTTTACGCTCCACAACACCATTTTGTTGTGGTGTATCAGTATATGAGCTGCATAAAAATCCATCATGACTCGACTTTAAAATTCCTTTCCATTATTGGATCGAATCCTCTTAACACACTTACCAAATTGACTCTTAACCAAATTACAAAATGACATTAAAAACTTGCTCCCTAGACAAACCTGGAATTGGAGGCGCCGCATTTTGAACTAATTCAGCTCGTGCAGGTGTCCGTTGTCCACGTGGATTTCCACCACAGCGACGACCTCGACCACGACCTCCATCTATTCCTCCTCATTTTTCATTATCCGAAGGATACCCTATTAATTTGTAGCATCTTTCTCGAGTATGATCACTGCGTTGACAATAAGAACAAGAGGGTAACCCACCAGAGAAATTGGACTCTTCAAAGTCTCGTGAGGGCAGCGCATGTGTATCAAGTTGTCCCTTTACTTGAAAAGCTGAAGCTACAGTTGATGTACGTCAGTATGAGCCACTAGACGATGGCTTTCTTTCTCCAAAACCATGTGGTACACAACCCCCAATACTGGGCATAGGATCCGAACTCAAGACTCGGGACTTGATTACAGAATATACTTCATCAAGCCCTGCCAAAAACTTCATAGAGGTGTCTTTGGAACAGTCCCCTTATCAATTTCTCATTACCACATTTGCAACATTGACATAATGGAATAGCATCAAGTGTATCGACTTCATCCCATAAAGTACGTAATTTATTATAGTAGGATGCAATTGTACCTCCTTCTTGTCGAGTCACCATAATTTGTCTTCTAAGATCAAAAGCACGAGGGAGCGTTTGCTTTGACACACCTCTCGCAAAGATCGTTCCAAATAGCATGAGTAGTCTTGATTCGCTTGACGCTAACAAGAACATCCTTGGTCATTGAACTAACGAGTCATCCCCTAACCATGGCATTGCAGCGAGACCAATGTTCAAAAACTTTGTCTTCTTTAGGCGGCTCCTTGATGGATCCGTCAACGAAATCGGGCTTGTTCTTGGCACGAAGTGCATTTTCAATTTCATCCACCCAATCGACATAATTTCCGTCATGTAGGGCGTCTGTAACGAACGTCTGACCAGCATTGTTAGAAGCATGTAGATAGTATATTGACATACTATTTATTATAGTGTCCTCCCTTTTTGCCATGATAGATCGTATGAGAGAATAAAAAAATAATAGCTAAAAAATATGCGGTGGTGATGATATCATGTGGAAATTTTTTGAGAATGGGAGTGGGATTAACCTCGCTTCCGATACTCGTGATAAAAATGTATAAAAGATTTGAGCCAAAAGATTATTCTCTCGTTCACCAAAAGTCCGTGTAAATAATTACAAGATAATGCTACTCTTAAACTAGAAAATGTATGAAACAAAATATTAAATACAAGATATTACAACATCAATTGTTTCCAATCATTCGGTCAATAAGACCAGATTTCACGCCGGATATATTTTCGATCATATATCTCGCTAACATTATTCGAAGAAAATATATTTGAGGCAAAGAGAATTGTCCGTATAGCTAGGGTACGTACTACTTAAATATGTATAAATTGGATCACTAACATTGAATCCAATTGGGCACACAATCTAATATTGCACATTCGTAACTATGATTTATGAACGCATAAAGGCATCAGAAATTTGAGGCACAAGAAAACCAATGAAGCACCCGACAATAACCATAAATAAATTAACAAAACAAAATTTAAGATTATTCTCCCTCCGTCCCATTTAACTTAACGCATTTTTTCGACGCGAGAATTAAGAAAGTGGATGATAAAGTATGAGATATGGGTAAATGATAAAGTAAGAGAGAGAAGATGAGTGAGATTTTGAGATAATAAATGATAAAGTAGGTGAGAGAAATGACAAAGTATGAGAGAGATAAATGAAAAAGTAGAAAAAAAAATAAAAAAATTAAGAGATAATCTAATACTCCCCACGTCCCACTCATCTTGCAATGTTTTCTTTTCGGGGCCCCACTCATTTTGCAACATTTCCTTTTTCGGCAAGTTTTTAATTTTTTAAACATAAATCAAAGACTCCTAATTACATTACTAAAACAAATTAACCTAACTAATTAATCTTTCTAATTAATTCCTATCTCATTGATTCTTCTTACCTACTCTTCATCAAAATCATTTATCTCTCTTCTCTCTCTTGACTAAAAACCCAAGATCTATCTCTCTCTCGCCTTTCCCTCTCTCTATCTCGCTACAACACCGCCGCTCTATTTCTCACCTCTCTCTCTCTCTCTCTCTCTCGACTGAAAACCTAGATCTATCCTCTCTGTTACTCGATCTACGCCTCCCACCAAAGCTCTGATGAAGATCGAGCTCTGGGAGAACCTCATGGCTGCTGATTTCTTCCACAATAACGAGAAATCAAGCACCAATCTTATCAAAGAGGGCGAGATCAAAGTGAATAAACCTCCACCGTGTAGTCTGAGCGATGGGAGGGTGGTGAAGTTTGGAAAGGAAGCAGAGGTCGCGATGAGGAAAGCCACCAAGAAGGTTGCCGATTCTGGGCCAGAATCTGTGAAATCAAGAGCAAATACTATTGTTCTACGCTCCTCTCTTATGAAACGACGGTGTCTAAGCGACTACCCCGTCGCCGACAGTGTAGAGGGTTCGGGCCGACTTCCGTAGTCGGGGTGAGCATCGCGATTCCAGCCGCCCTTATTGATGTCTCCGATGACGATTGGGTGGAGCGGTGGTTGCGAATGTCCAATTTGGAAAAAACAAAGGATTCCATTCTCCGGATCTTGGTCCCTGCATTATACCCGCGGTGAGTTCTATCCCTATAAGTACTACTCCCACTGATTTCAATCTTATTTGGAATTTAGCATGGATTTGGTGGTGATGGATCTAAGATGATAAAATTGCTTACTCGCAATTTGATCGCCAATATGTCATGCCCTTGTTTGAGTTATATGTACTAACTGTGATGCAATATGCTGAGTTAATTCATGGCTGTAGTGCTGCTTCGTTGCATGTATCCGTAGTTGCTTTGTTGTTTATTCACTATGTTGTAGGCTGAAATATGTGATGTTATTGAATACAATAAGGTTGCCTTATAAGAAGAATAGTGATGATTTGTGCTGAGTTCTTAGTTTCTTGTATTGTTACATTGGTCTGTCATGCCTTGAACTTACCTTCTGCTGCCTTAAACTTCATTATGATGGTATTTGAAGGTTGTCTTGTGCAACTATGATGCTATTTCTTGGATTATTTGTCTCTTTTGTCCATTTTAGTTGTCTAGTTACCTTGTGCTGCCTTAAACTTCATTATGATTGTTGCTGCCTTAAACTTCATTATGATTGTATTTGAAGGCTGCCTTGTGCAACTGTGATGTTATTTTATGGCCACTTAAGAAAAATAATTACCAGCCAATAATTACAGCCCGTACCAAAATCGAACTAGACTAATTGCATGCCTTAAACTTTACATCACATACCTAAATAACAAAAGAATACTATAGTCACAGCTTCTACCTTAAAACCCGAATCTAGACCTCAACAAATTAACATTCTCTACTATGCCATTTTCCATGATATAAGTCGAGCATTCTATAACTAATTCCATAGGCACTTCCAAATCAGGAGGTAGGAATCCTTGCCTAATTAGCCCTTCTTTGTTCATATGTGGGATTTTGTTGTTATTTTGCCCTTTTACTCGCATGATTTCCATCATGAATGTTTGTAAACTCACAAACACTTTATTTAGTGTATGTGGTGACAATTCCTCAAATGAATTGCAAACTGCAGTCACTAGTTGATCAACTTTGTAGGAATCGGTCTCTCGATTTGAATGCTCTAAATGGCTCGAAACCACCCAAGATCCAAAGCACATTAGTGTCCGAGGAATTGGGTGGTTGGTGCATTAGCCTTATATCAAACCCTCCTGCCGGTTGCGGTCCTTCTAAAGATTTGGATCAGTGTCTTTTATGTGAGGTCTTGCATTATCTTGCTATATGAAAATCTGTTTGGATGCATGTTTTGGCCATTTCTCTCTAATTGCTAGTAGAATCTGTAATTTTCATAATTTATAAGCACTCTTTAATCACATCCTTAGTAATTGAATCAATTGCCTTAGTAATGAGTTTTCTGACCCTTTTGTTCTTCTTTGTTTCTCAAGTCTTGCGACTCTTGTTTTGTGAAAGGGAAAATACCTATTTTTCCATCAAATATAACTATGCCATCTCGATGTAAATAGAGGCATATACACGACCCATATAAACATGATTTTTGTTATGAACTTCTTGTTTTGGCATGTTTTGTGTGGTTCAACTTCACTAGGTGTCGAGATACATTCTCGATTTGGCTTTGTCATGTAGAACCACTTCTCGTCAATGTGAATTATGTTGTACATGCTCTTAAACTTCAACCTATTTAGTATTCTATCAAATAGCCTCTAGAGAAAAGTGTAATCTTGAGAACTAACATTGGGCGGTTAGTGAGGACTTGATTGCATTCTTCGTGAGTTTTGATTAGACCATCTTGCGCCCTTCGCTAAACCGTGCTCTTGCTTGTTTTTTATTCGAGGTTGCTACTCTCCTAATGGTTCCTCTTTTCAAAATCGGGGAGACTCTCTATTACTTGGAGAACGATTTGAACTCTTTTTTGGTCCGAATCCATTTTTTTTCCGGATGTAAAATGGATTACTTCACCTTTATTCATTTGTTTTTGTTCAACTTTCCAAGGTCTTCGATAGTGTCCCTTGAACGCCCAAACTGCTCGGCCATTTCCACAATCTTGCCATGAACTAGTCCGTCATTCGTCTTTGCCATGAAGTAGAAGCTAGACTATTCGATTCCTCTCATTGGTTGTGAGATCTTTCTTACGAGGTTGTGGCATTTTCTATGTAGAAGATGTAAAAACTGAAATTTGTGTATGAATTTGTTTGTGTTGGAGTATAAATAGATGTGTTTATGAGGGAATTTGAATTTGGTTTACTTCATGTTTTGGATGTATTTTGGTGGCAAAACTAATTTTTGATCAAATCAGTATGTATTGGTATTGGTGATTCTCATTTTCGATTAAATTATTTTTCTATTTTCTCATGTCTTAGCAAGTTCCAACTCTCGAATCAAAGAGAAAGGAGCACCGGCCGAGCGCCATGAAGGAATAATTGTTGCCCAATAATTTCAAAAACTGAACTTTGCATTTTTCGTCTATGGAATCGAATAAGTAACAGAAAATCGAAGAAGTAGCACACATTTGAAATGAATTAACGTATTCAAATTAGTCTCGATTTTCAATACATAAAAAATGCAACAAACAATGGAAAAACAAAATTAGTAGAGGAAAGAGAAAGAATTAATTAGTAGAGGAGAGCGAAAGAAAGATTTAATTCTAAGATTAAGAAATGGGGACCACACAAAAAGTTAAATTAACACTTCCTAATCTGGCCCATCTCAAATGTAGCAAGATGGGTAGGACGGAGGGAATAATATTTTTGAAAGTTATTTCCTTTTAAAAAATGTGTTATTTTAAGTGGAATGTTTGGAAAAGAAAAATGTGTCATTTTAAATGGGACATGGAGTATATTTTTTGTACTTCTACGAAATTTGGAAATTTATTAATGGATCGGACAATTTTCCACCGATTTAATTGCTAATGAGTATTGATGATTTGATGACCATCAGAAAATTTTAGATCACCCGGCTCAATTATCGTATTATCTATACTCATTGGTACTCTGACCCCAAATATAAGTTATAGTATTAAATTACAAACACTCAATCATTAACTATCCTAGTATTGTGGGTGTAGATAACATTTTGTGCATGGCATGTTTACTTTTGCTGTTAAATTTTGAATCTTGATGAAACATTACACATGTTTTACAATATCAGTTGGTTGGACGGTGACTGATGGATAGCGGAAAATTTATCTGTTGTATAAAAATTAAACTAAAAGAAAGAATCATCAATAATAGTACTGTACATGTAAAAACAACTTTAATAGCCATGAAATTTACCGTTCTGTTCTGGTGACAATAGAAACTTGTGGTCGCTGTCAAATGTGTGATTTATGTTTTTAATAAACTTCAGCTATGTGTAATAATCAATCTACAAAAATATTTAGCGAAATTCACCAAATTGATGCCTCCTACATGATATGATAATATCAATTTCTACATATGTTGTCAAAAAAAGATTCCCATCTAAATAAAAAATAGACAACTCAACTACTAAATAAATTCACGATTACGATTGGAGCATTTAATCCAACCTAACTATCAACTCAATTATTAATGCATGATCCAATCACCTCACAAGAAATTCCCTATTTAAGCACTCCAAACTGCTTCTCCACGCACACGATAAAGATAAATTAATACTCCCACCGTCCCGCTTATTTTTGTCCTACTTATCTTATCGGGTTGTCCCGTTATTACTGTCCTCTTTCCAAAAAAAGAAATAATTAAACTTAAAGAAAAAATAATCTAGGGCCCACTAGTAAATTAATTACCCACCCCACCTACCGCTCTTCTCCCTAACCCACCGAACACAAACAAACATTTCTCTCTCCATACCTCTTATCTCTCTCTCGACTGTTCTTCGAACCCTAGATGTACGCCGCCTCCATTATTGCGATGTGATGAATTCCCAAGAAACTTTTGAAATTTTTAGCACTTTACCTCCCCCTTGCCTCAAACAGCCATCACACGAAACAGATACTCTGGATCTTGGGTCAAAAATGGGTGACAACGGGAATCTGAGTGTTGTCGTGTCCGACGCCTCCGTCGCGGACGAGCCCGAGTATGTTTGTCTATGTCCGGAGCTCATGTTTTTTCCCATTAAGATGCCCGCTTTTCATTTGCCGGACACGGAGGAAATGGAGGAGGACGTCGATCGGGAAATGGCGAGGAGGCGGGCACGTCAGCCATGGCTGGATGAAATGATTCGATTATGGCTTCCAGCCTACTCTCCAGACCGGTTAGATTTGCTCCTACTTGGTCTTTCTTTCCCTATTATATGGTTTTTGTATTAGCTATCTTGCTATTGTGAGTGGTAGTGGTACGTGAGTTGGGGGTCTGAAATGATGATGAGCATGCTCATTTGTTTGTTGAGATAGGGTGAGATGTTAGTCTACTTTTTTTGATCTGCCTTTACTTCTGAAACTTTTGTAAATCTTAGCTTTAGATTGGTTAATTGAGATAGGATCAAGCATTGTTAGAAGATATTTAGTCTCTTTGTTATGTTTGTTGTCCTTGTTTGAATCTTCCGATTAGCCTTGTTTGAAGGCATTTGTTATTTTTGTTTTGTTTGTTGTCCTTCGTTGAATTTTCTGATTAGCTTTGTCTGAAGGCATATGTTCTTGTATGTTATGTTTGTTGTCCTTGATTGATGCTTGTTGTGTATGGTAAGGTGATTAGGACTGAGGTCTTTCGGGGTTAATGCCTCCTGCATATGCAAAGATTCATTTTGGTTTTGTATTCATTAACTTGAATACAACCCGTATAGATGCCTTTGCATATGGGATTCGCATCTTAGAGACCTAAGTTTTGAGTGAATCTCTTTTGAATAAGTCAATCACTGCAAAACAACACTTGATCTTTTCAATTTTTTGTAAAAAAGTTGCATATATATCCTCCTGCATTTTTTATATGGCTAACAAAATAAAACTGCATCTTACAACTATATATACCAAAATGTGCAATAGCCCCTTATAATAACTAATAGACTGCACAGTTGCAAAAAACATTGAAAATCAGCATGCCTTCTTCCCTTCCTTCAATAGTTATTTCTTCAAAGAGTCCAATCATCCACTCTCAAATCCAATCTGTTCTCTAGATCTTCAAGTTCATGCAAGCTACCATTTTCAAGCATATAAGCAATACATTCTTTCACCAAGGTTTCAGGCACTTCCAAGTCCAGTGGAAGAGTTCCTGATCTAATTAAGCTATCCTTCTTCATGTGGGGAATTTTATAGGAATTTTGTTCCCTAACTTTCATCACCTCGATCATGCAGTTTTGTAAACTCAAGAAAACTTTATTTTGAGTAACTGGAGATAGCTGCTCATAAGAAGCAATCACTGCATTGACTAGTTGCTGAGCATTTATGCATGAAGATTCTATTTGAATACTCTGAATAGATCTGAACCAACCTAAGTCATTGACATTCATGTCTGGAGAGTTTGGAGGCTGATTTATTAACTTGATGTCAAATCCATCTTGACTTGCTACATCTCTGAACTCTGGGTCACTGTCCTTAATATGAGGTCTAGCATTATCTTGTTGAATAAATATCAGTTTGCTTGCATGTGGAGGCCATCTGGCTTTTACAGCTGGTACAATCTGACATTGTTTATGAAATAATGCAATACAACTTAGAATCAAAATTGTAATGAATTCATTTCAAATAAATACATGTACTTCATGCATTCCTCACGGATTATGCTACATTTCCATACCTGATTGATCAAGCATTCCTTGATGACTTGTTTTGTTATTGATTGCATCTGTTTCATCTCTATTGTGCCCTACGGCTTTGTTCTTTGATTTTCGATTCTTTGGGGCGTTTTCTATGAAAGGGAAAATACCTATCTTCCCATCAAATTCCACATTTCCATTTGCATCAAAGATAGGCCGGCATACAGCACACATAAACATGATTTTCGTGATGTACTTCTTGTTTTGACATGTTCTATGTGGCTCTGTTTCGATGAGGTGTAAGGTAAAATCTATGAGCAGCTTTGGTCATGTAAAACCATTTTTCATCTATATGGATCGTGTTGAGCATGCTTTTAAATTTGAGAATGTTTAGGACTCTATCAAATTTTAGGGCCTCAATAGAATACCTTAGCCTTAGCGGTCGGTTAGGAGTTGTGATTTGTGGCCTTATAGCACTACTCGTGAGCTCGATCGGCCCCCTTATTCACCCACCTCCATACTTGACTCCTGCTGCAGCTTGATACCATCTCGCGAGCTTTCTAATAGTAGCCCTTTTTTGTAATTCCAAATTCTCGATCAACTCCAGGTTAAGATGGACTATATTTCTCCTTGGTGTTCCTGGTTTCTTGCTCTTTACACAGATAACTTGAATATTATTCTGTTGTTTTCTGGCAGGAGCTCATAGGCGATTGACTGTCCATGGAGAGACGTCGTACGTGGATGCAACTTCACTACGTTTGCCTTTGTCAATATTCCCGTTCTTATTGTTCTGCAGAAGGAAATGCACGATTCCCATACGCTCGTCGTCAGTTAGATTTTTGCTCCTCGTCACTCTCATTTTGTGGATGTTTTATGTTTTGAACATGTATGGAAATTGAAGTTGTAGTAGTACTTGTTGGCTATTTATAAAAATATGTAATGGAGGGAAATTCGAATTTTCTTTCATTTGGTGATTGACTGTCTTTTGAGGGAACATGAATTTTCAATTTAGAATTTCCCTTCATCTCGGCTCTTTTTTGTTACATTCTTATTTTTTTCCCCAAAAATTGTACTTAGAATTTTTTGTATGTTACACTATCTTTTTAATTATTTATTTTCAGAATTTAATATTTTTGAACTTTTTAAAAAGATTAGATTATTTCTTCATAAACAAAATATTTAAAAAAAATTAATGCATCTCAACCATGCTGTAATACATTTAGGTGGAATTCAAACTCTCTCTCCTACATCTTCTCGGAATTTGTGCACCCATCTTATAAGAATAACAATGAATATTATAAGTTGTTAATATATCTACCCAACACAATTAAACTCCTTAAACAAAGTTTCTTAATCTCTGTGCCGAAGTCAGCTGGGACAGAAATAGCGGGACGGAGGGAGTATATACTTCGGATACACATATTTCAGCCAACAAAACTAATATATTTATATGTATCACCTCCTCTATTGAAAAATAAAATAAAACACAATGCTAGGACCCTACAAATTTACATGCATCGTGCTCATATGGGTTCTGTTCGCGGCGGCCGTTGCGCCGCAAGTGAAGTGGCGATAAGCTGCAGCAGGGTGATCTCATATCTGCAGCCCTGCATATCATGATACCATACGTGGTCAACAACCGAAAAAGTGTGTGCAATTGCCTGGAATCTGCCGCCGGCTCATATTCCGGCCCCATTGTCTCTAAAGCTGCCGGGCTTCCCGCAAAATGTGGCCTCAACATTCCGTACAAGATCAGCCCCTCCACTGATTGCTCCAAGTATGACTAAATTCTTTTTCCAAGTTTTATTATAAAAAATTTCCATGTTTTATTATATTTGGCCTAAATTTTCCAGTATGACAGTCGGCATGTTTCAAATTTTATAAAATTTATTTTAATTTAAATAAAAATGAGGTGAAATTTTACACCACAATGTCTATATAAACCTAACCTAAGGTAGAATTTTCCAAAACGGGCATATATACGAGACATAACTTGATTTTATTTCCTCACTCTCGCAAAGGTAAAAAAATCCAAGTTTAATTTCCCCTCGTCACTTAAAAGTGTAATGATTTGGCTTTTGTTGTTTCGCAGGGTGACTTGAGAAGTTAATTTTGAGGATCTGTTTGTGCGCTACATCTTATTGAAAGACGCATAATGATATTTTATAACGTAGTTGTGTTTTAATGTAATAGTCTCTGCTCTAGTGCTCTTTAAACTTCGTCTATCTATTTTGGTTTATCCTATAATAACAAGTTGAAATCTTAAACTATATATCTGCATAATTTATTTATGGTCTTTCCGCAGAATATGTTAAGCAAACCGTTCCACTAAACTGAATCCCACTGGGCCACACACGAGACCACTTCGGACACGACCTTAGTGCATATTTGTAGTTACAAACACAATATCTTGGTAACTTCCGATGATACTGTCTTTCGTTAATTAATGTTAATTGCTTTAAGAAAATAAGAGAGGCGGCTACAATGATTTAAATATGCTGGGAATAAAGACTTGTAATATATTTGTATCCATAAATCAAAACCAACATGCAGATGGGGTTCGTCTTTCTGCTTTTTGTTTCTTTTTATATGAATACTTAAAATCTCCAAGTTGTAATAAAAAAGATTATTTAGTTAAAGGTAGTGTGAACAGCAAAAGGAGGAAATAGAAACAAAAGATTAGCTTTCTGCGATAATCAACGTTGGCGTTTCATTTCATGATGCACATACCTAACGTTTGAACTAACATAAAGTAGAATCACTAGCGTCTCCACAAAATAAATACTCTATCTCTCCCATAAAAAATATATTCCTTTTCTTTTTGGATTGTACCATAAAAAATGTCTTATTTCCTATTTTATGATGATTGTAATAAAATGATTTACTGACTAAAAAAATAAGAGTTTTTGGGGCCGGTGGTAGTTTTATCTTCCTACCAAGTCTTTAGGTCTTGTATCGTATTTGAAATTCTGAATTAATCGTTTCAATAAAATCCCTCTGTATTATGTATTTCCCATTAAAATAATAAAAGCTCATTCAAGATTTTGATGACTCCTAGGTGAAAGTTGTCTCGTGTGTGCAAACGGTTTTCCCCGTCATATATATATATATATATATATATATATATATATAAATATATATATAAGGAACACCCTCTTATTGAAAGAATTAGAAACAAATCACATCCTTCCAATTTTGTAAATCAAAGGCTAGGATCAAATCTATAATTTTAAGAAAAGTAGATATTTTTAAGTTATTCTTTTTATGTAAGGTTATAATTGGTTATATATCAAAATAAATTTTCTCCTCTCTGGTCTTCATTACATTTCTCTCTCTTATCTCTCTTATCACTCACGTCTCTCCCAATTTCTCCACCGAAAACCTAAATCTACTAGCCCCAAATCCCCGCCGCCCCTCCGTCACCGCGTCACCATGTCTCAATAGACAACACCACACCGTCGTCGGGGCCAAGATGTGTATAGTCCATCGAATTTGTTGGTTGACTCTCTTCTCTCTCTCTCTCTCTCTCTAAGATCTGTAGAGATCCGGCCATCACCTGCGTCGATGCCGCCACGATTTGTAGAGAAATGCAGAGATACAACCATCCTGCGTCGCCGCCACCGGGATCTATAGAGATCTAGCCATCCCCGAGTCCGCAGTCACGATCGTAGAGATCGGCAGAGATCCGGTCACTAGATCGTAGAAATCGTGTGCACTTTTGTTCAAAAATCATATGCACTTTCATTCAAATTTATATGCACTCGCAAAGATCCGTCCTAAATTCGCAAAGATTCATCATAGATCTATCGAGATCGGTCCTAGATCTGCAAATTTGATGAAAGTACTATCGACATTCTCATCGTGATATTGCGAGAAATTGACTCCATTTTATTTTTTTCGCTTTTTTGTTAAATTTAACGAAAGTGCTTTGAAATGGGGAGAAGCTTGAAACTCGATTGCTTCTTTGTAGTTTTTGTTTATGTGCTCATGTTCAAGTTCTGATTTTTCATTTTAATTTAAAAAATTATATGCACTTTGATGAAAAATTGGATGCACTTTGATTAAAAAATTTATGCACTTTTATTAAAAATCGTATGCACTTTTGAGAACTGTATGCACTTCGATTGAAAATTATATGTACTTTGATTAAAAATTGAACGCACTTTCGTTGATTATTCAAATTAATGTGAAGAAGAAAAAAAATGGAAAAAAATGTGAAAAATCACGTAATTTAGGTGGTTTAATGAATTAATTATTAAAATAAATTAAAATAATCAAAATAAAGTTAAATGAAATATATAAACAGTAATTTGAAGAATAATAATAGTGAGAAGTACGTATTCTAAAGATATAAGATTCATAATATAAAATAAGTATTAAAATGACATTTATACCCTTAATAATAATAAATGTTATTTTCTAACTTAAAAAATTTTACCACAATCTTGACCATCCATCTATAAAATGGAAGGCTAAGATGTGTTCTTAGTTCCTTCATTAAGGTAGCGTTCCTTAATGATCCATTTCCTATATATATATATATATATATATATATATATATATATATATATATAACTATTTTTCCAATTTATATATAAAAAGGAAAATCAGCTAAGAAACACACAAATAAAAAAAAGGAAAAGAAAAAAAACACCATTAATGAGCAAAGAATGATATTCTAATTCGTCATTGCTTGAAAACAGAGTGTGTAAAAATATGAACTGACCTCCATTATATATATCGAGTCAAATCCGATTGAAAATGAACGACAAGAGTCAAGACTGCTCGATTACCATTCATTATATGAAATGAACATGAAGTTCTTGAATTGGATTAGAGGGCCGTATCCATATCCTAGAAAACATGTACAGACACTTTTGACACTACGTACCTAATGCACATTTCAATCACAAAACATTTTTGTAGGTAACTTCGATCACGGTTTTTTAGTTGATTAATTTCATCAAACATAAATTAAGACTATCGGCTGAAATTAATTTAGCACCTGCTCGGGGAAAGACTTGATATTAATATCCATGAATTAAAACGCAGATGAGGTCCATCTTTGTTCTTTCTCAACAACACTGAAAATGTTCAAGTTGTAAACCCAAAAAAAGTGAAATAGCATTTTACACATATACCTAACGTAAATATGCTTATATAAATACTTAGGTATTTTAATAATACTAATAAATATTAAAAATGACTTACAAATATATAAAATAAATATAAGCATATTTACGACTCCCAACCGATGTGGGATGAGTGTAAGTAGTTAGATGGAAAAAAAGTTGATGAAAAAGAAGAAGAAACCATCCCACATCGAATAGAGAAGAAAACCAAACAGAAAATTAACCTATAAATTCCTCCCTCCTTGTTTTAACAACCTGTCAACAGTTGGTAATAATAATTAGTCTACCAACATTAACATAAATGCAGTTTAAATTTATTAAGCATTTCTCATTTATGAAAATAGGGTTTTGCTTTCGGTTATCATACTAATTGAAACCGAACATGGATCGGTTATCGGCCAACAGAAAAACCGATCGGTTTTGAATTTCTGAAATCGAACCGATTTGCAACCCTATTTTTTTCAATATTGTTTTTTTTACATTCAAACCGAGTTACCGGCTCACATGTAGTATAGTTGGTATTCCCACTTCTGCGCAAGTAGTTGATCTTGTGTAAGGTCTTGGGTTCGATTCCCGTTAGGGACGATTTCTAATAAAAATTTTCTTAAAAAAAAAAAATCAAACCGAGTTAACCCGGTTCCCGGGTACCGGTTCAACCGGTCGAACCGGCCGGGTCGCATCGGGTCGATAGCCAAAACGAGCCAGTACGTAACCCGGCCCGAATTTTTGACCGGGTCCGGGTCAAACCGGTTGAACCGGCCGGGCCGGGCCGGGTTTCAAAACATAGCTTCGGACACGACCTTAGTGCATATTTGTAGTTACAAACACAATATCTTGGTAACTTCCGATGATACTGTCTTTCGTTAATTAATGTTAATTGCTTTAAGAAAATAAGAGAGGCGGCTACAATGATTTAAATATGCTGGGAATAAAGACTTGTAATATATTTGTATCCATAAATCAAAACCAACATGCAGATGGGGTTCGTCTTTCTGCTTTTTGTTTCTTTTTATATGAATACTTAAAATCTCCAAGTTGTAATAAAAAAGATTATTTAGTTAAAGGTGGTGTGAACAGACAAAAGGAGGAAATAGAAACAAAAGATTAGCTTTCTTCGATAATCAACGTTGGCGTTTCATTTCATGATGCACATACCTAACGTTTGAACTAACATAAAGTAGAATCACTAGCGTCTCCACAAAATAAATACTCTATCTCTCCCATAAAAAATATATTCCTTTTCTTTTTGGATTGTACCATAAAAAATGTCCTATTTCCTATTTTATTAAATTATCATATATTTTATTTGAGGAACTCATATATTTACACAACTTTACTTACAATAAACAACTCTCATAAATAATAGTAACCAAAATAAATGAAACACTTATTATATTCACTATTTTGTTTGCGAAACATTAATTATTGATTTTATTTTTCCGAATCAAACTTCTAAATGCTATGACAGTGTGCTGTAATAAATCCATTTTCATGTAATAATCCATAAATCATATGTAGCAGTGTTTGGAAAAGCTTAAATAAGCTGTTTTTGGGTTTTTTTATCATAGAAGCACTTTTTGATATTTCGAATGTAGGCTTCTTTTTTAGAGCTTAAAATAAACTAGAATAAGTAAAAGTTCATAAGCTGATGGGGGGTGCTTTTCAAAAACCAGAAACCAAAAATAACCGAAAAACAAACAATAAGAGTGTTTGGAATACTGTTTTTTCTAAAATAAGCTCTTTTTCTAATATAGCAAATATTAATAATTTTTGCTTAAAAATAATTTTAATGATAAGTAGTTAAAAGTTGCTTATAAAAATTATTGCAAAGCCCTAAAAAAAATTGACTATAAGTAATAGCTATTTCTGCAAAATCAATGCATCTTAAATCTACCATAAATCATAAATCATGATTGTAAGGGCCGCTAAATTGGATTTTTCTTTCATGAATTTTCCACCCCATTTCCACGCAGAATTAATTCCACAGCAACTAGACATTTTAATTATAGTTCCTCCAATAAATTATTCCCCAATTGCATGAATTTCTTCTTCTATATAAAGCTATATATCTAGAAACACCAAAATCACCATACCAGTGTCAGTTTATTCGAGAACATTAATTCAATCTACCATATTTTCATGGCAGCAATGAGAAAGGCAATGTGGGTGACGCTCATCGCCGTCGTGTTGGTGGCGACGTTTGCACCACGTGCTGAGGCAGCGTTAGGGTGCAGCCAGGTGGTCTCATACTTGAATCCATGCCTCCCCTATTTGACCAACAAAGGTGCACTAGGTGGGTGCTGTGGCGGAGTGAAGGGCCTGTACGGCGCCGCCAAGACCACTCCCGACCGCCAGTCCATCTGCACCTGCATCAAATCTCTCTCTGGCTCCTACTCCGGAGTTAACCTGAACAAGGCCGCGGGACTACCTAAGCAGTGCGGTGTTAACATCCCATACAAGATTAGTCCTTCCACTGACTGCTCAAAGTAAGTCAATTTATATGAGTAATTTCTCACTAATTTGTAGTAATTGCATGTTTTGGAGATTGATGATTTGACATATAATTGGCCTTGTTGCAGGATCAGGTGAATTTGATGAACTTGGATGAAAGCATTATGCAGAGGTGCTACTTGTATGTACTGCTTATGATGATTGTAATAAAATGATTTACTGACTAAAAAAATAAGAGTTTTTGGGGCCGGTGGTAGTTTTATCTTCCTACCAAGTCTTTAGGTCTTGTATCGTATTTGAAATTCTGAATTAATCGTTTCAATAAAATCCCTCTGTATAATGTATTTCCCATTAAAATAATAAAAGCTCATTCAAGATTTTGATGACTCCTAGGTGAAAGTTGTCTCGTGTGTGCAAACGGTTTTCCCCGTCATATATATATATATATATATATATATATATATATATATAAGGAACACCCTCTTATTGAAAGAATTAGAAACAAATCACATCCTTCCAATTTTGTAAATCAAAGGCTAGGATCAAATCTATAATTTTAAGAAAAGTAGATATTTTTAAGTTATTCTTTTTATGTAAGGTTATAATTGGTTATATATCAAAATAAATTTTCTCCTCTCTCAGTCTTCATTACATTTCTCTCTCTTATCTCTCTTATCACTCACGTCTCTCCCAATTTCTCCACCAGAAAACCTAAATCTACTAGCCCCAAATCCCCGCCGCCCCTCCGTCACCGCGTCACCATGTCTCAATAGACAACACCACACCGTCGTCAGGGCCAAGATGTGTATAGTCCATCGAATTTGTTGGTTGACTCTCTTCTCTCTCTCTCTCTCTCTCTCTAAGATCTGTAGAGATCCGGCCATCACCTGCGTCGATGCCGCCACGATTTGTAGAGAAATGCAGAGATACAACCATCCCTGCGTCGCCGCCACCGGGATCTATAGAGATCTAGCCATCCCTGAGTCTGCAGTCACGATCTGTAGAGATCAGCAGAGATCCGGTCACTAGATCTGTAGAAATCGTGTGCACTTTTGTTCAAAAATCATATGCACTTTCATTCAAATTTATATGCACTCTGCAAAGATCCGTCCTAAATTCGCAAAGATTCATCATAGATCTATCGAGATCGGTCCTAGATCTGCAAATTTGATGAAAGTACTATCGACATTCTGTTGTGATATTGCGAGAAATTGACTCCATTTTATTTTTTTCGCTTTTTTGTTAAATTTAACGAAAGTGCTTTGAAATGGGGAGAAGCTGAAACTCGATTGCTTCTTTGTAGTTTTTGTTTATGTGCTCATGTTCAAGTTCTGATTTTTCATTTTAATTTAAAAAATTATATGCACTTTGATGAAAAATTGGATGCACTTTGATTAAAAAATTTATGCACTTTTATTAAAAATCGTATGCACTTTTGAGAACCGTATGCACTTCGATTGAAAATTATATGTACTTTGATTAAAAATTGAACGCACTTTCGTTGATTATTCAAATTAATGTGAAGAAGAAAAAAATGGAAAAAAATGTGAAAAATCACGTAATTTAGGTGGTTTAATGAATTAATTATTAAAATAAATTAAAATAATCAAAATAAAGTTAAATGAAATATATAAACAGTAATTTGAAGAATAATAATAGTGAGAAGTACGTATTCTAAAGATATAAGATTCATAATATAAAATAAGTATTAAAATGACATTTATACCCTTAATAATAATAAATGTTATTTTCTAACTTAAAAAATTTTACCACAATCTTGACCATCCATCTATAAAATGGAAGGCTAGGATGTGTTCTTAGTTCCTTCATTAAGGTAGCGTTCCTTAATGATCCATTTCCTATATATATATATATATATATATATATATATATATATATATATATATATATATATATAACTATTTTTCCAATTTATATATAAAAAGGAAAATCAGCTAAGAAACACACAAATAAAAAAAAGGAAAAGAAAAAAAGCACCATTAATGAGCAAAGAATGATATTCTAATTCGTCATTGCTTGAAAACAGAGTGTGTAAAAATATGAACTGACCTCCATTATATATATCGAGTCAAATCCGATTGAAAATGAACGACAAGAGTCAAGACTGCTCGATTACCATTCATTATATGAAATGAACATGAAGTTCTTGAATTGGATTAGAGGGCCGTATCCATATCCTAGAAAACATGTACAGACACTTTTGACACTACGTACCTAATGCACATTTCAATCACAAAACATTTTTGTAGGTAACTTCGATCACGGTTTTTTAGTTGATTAATTTCATCAAACATAAATTAAGACTATCGGCTGAAATTAATTTAGCACCTGCTCGGGGAAAGACTTGATATTAATATCCATGAATTAAAACGCAGATGAGGTCCATCTTTGTTCTTTCTCAACAACACTGAAAATGTTCAAGTTGTAAACCCAAAAAAAGTGAAATAGCATTTTACACATATACCTAACGTAAATATGCTTATATAAATACTTAGGTATTTTAATAATACTAATAAATATTAAAAATGACTTACAAATATATAAAATAAATATAAGCATATTTACGACTCCCAACCGATGTGGGATGAGTGTAAGTAGTTAGATGGAAAAAAAGTTGATGAAAAAGAAGAAGAAACCATCCCACATCGAATAGAGAAGAAAACCAAACAGAAAATTAACCTATAAATTCCTCCCTCCTTGTTTTAACAACCTGTCAACGATTGGTAATAATAATTAGTCTACCAACATTAACATAAATGCAGTTTAAATTTATTAAGCATTTCTCATTTATGAAAATAGGGTTTTGCTTTCGGTTATCATACTAATTGAAACCGAACATGGATCGGTTATCGGCCAACGGGAAAAACCGATCGGTTTTGAATTTACGAAATCGAACCGATTTGCAACCCTATTTTTTCAATATTGTTTTTTTTACATTCAAACCGAGTTACCGGCTCACATGTAGTATAGTTGGTATTCCCACTGCGCAAGTAGTTGATCTTGTGTAAGGTCTTGGGTTCGATTCCCGTTAGGGACGATTTCTAATAAAAATTTTCTTAAAAAAAAAAAATCAAACCGAGTTAACCCGGTTCCCGGTACCCGGTTCAACCCGGTCGAACCGGCCGGGTCGCATCGGGTCGATAGCCAAAACGAGCCAGACGTAACCCGGCCCGAATTTTTGACCGGGTCGGGTCAAACCCGGTTGAACCGGCCGGGCCGGGCCGGGTTTCAAAACATAGCTTCGGACACGACCTTAGTGCATATTTGTAGTTACAAACACAATATCTTGGTAACTTCCGATGATACTGTCTTTCGTTAATTAATGTTAATTGCTTTAAGAAAATAAGAGAGGCGGCTACAATGATTTAAATATGCTGGGAATAAAGACTTGTAATATATTTGTATCCATAAATCAAAACCAACATGCAGATGGGGTTCGTCTTTCTGCTTTTTGTTTCTTTTTATATGAATACTTAAAATCTCCAAGTTGTAATAAAAAAGATTATTTAGTTAAAGGTGGTGTGAACAGACAAAAGGAGGAAATAGAAACAAAAGATTAGCTTTCTTCGATAATCAACGTTGGCGTTTCATTTCATGATGCACATACCTAACGTTTGAACTAACATAAAGTAGAATCACTAGCGTCTCCACAAAATAAATACTCTATCTCTCCCATAAAAAATATATTCCTTTTCTTTTTGGATTGTACCATAAAAAATGTCCTATTTCCTATTTTATTAAATTATCATATATTTTATTTGAGGAACTCATATATTTACACAACTTTACTTACAATAAACAACTCTCATAAATAATAGTAACCAAAATAAATGAAACACTTATTATATTCACTATTTTGTTTGCGAAACATTAATTATTGATTTTATTTTTCCGAATCAAACTTCTAAATGCTATGACAGTGTGCTGTAATAAATCCATTTTCATGTAATAATCCATAAATCATATGTAGCAGTGTTTGGAAAAGCTTAAATAAGCTGTTTTTGGGTTTTTTTATCATAGAAGCACTTTTTGATATTTCGAATGTAGGCTTCTTTTTTAGAGCTTAAAATAAACTAGAATAAGTAAAAGTTCATAAGCTGATGGGGGGTGCTTTTCAAAAACCAGAAACCAAAAATAACTGAAAAACAAACAATAAGAGTGTTTGGAATACTGTTTTTTCTAAAATAAGCTCTTTTTCTAATATAGCAAATATTAATAATTTTTGCTTAAAAATAATTTTAATGATAAGTAGTTAAAAGTTGCTTATAAAAATTATTGCAAAGCCCTAAAAAAAATTGACTATAAGTAATAGCTATTTCTGCAAAATCAATGCATCTTAAATCTACCATAAATCATAAATCATGATTGTAAGGGCCGCTAAATTGGATTTTTCTTTCATGAATTTTCCACCCCATTTCCACGCAGAATTAATTCCACAGCAACTAGACATTTTAATTATAGTTCCTCCAATAAATTATTCCCCAATTGCATGAATTTCTTCTTCTATATAAAGCTATATATCTAGAAACACCAAAATCACCATACCAGTGTCAGTTTATTCGAGAACATTAATTCAATCTACCATATTTTCATGGCAGCAATGAGAAAGGCAATGTGGGTGACGCTCATCGCCGTCGTGTTGGTGGCGACGTTTGCACCACGTGCTGAGGCAGCGTTAGGGTGCAGCCAGGTGGTCTCATACTTGAATCCATGCCTCCCCTATTTGACCAACAAAGGTGCACTAGGTGGGTGCTGTGGCGGAGTGAAGGGCCTGTACGGCGCCGCCAAGACCACTCCCGACCGCCAGTCCATCTGCACCTGCATCAAATCTCTCTCTGGCTCCTACTCCGGAGTTAACCTGAACAAGGCCGCGGGACTACCTAAGCAGTGCGGTGTTAACATCCCATACAAGATTAGTCCTTCCACTGACTGCTCAAAGTAAGTCAATTTATATGAGTAATTTCTCACTAATTTGTAGTAATTGCATGTTTTGGAGATTGATGATTTGACATATAATTGGCCTTGTTGCAGGATCAGGTGAATTTGATGAACTTGGATGAAAGCATTATGCAGAGGTGCTACTTGTATGTACTGCTTATGATGATTGTAATAAAATGATTTACTGACTAAAAAAATAAGAGTTTTTGGGGCCGGTGGTAGTTTTATCTTCCTACCAAGTCTTTAGGTCTTGTATCGTATTTGAAATTCTGAATTAATCGTTTCAATAAAATCCCTCGTATAATGTATTTCCCATTAAAATAATAAAAGCTCATTCAAGATTTTGATGACTCCTAGGTGAAAGTTGTCTCGTGTGTGCAAACGGTTTTCCCCGTCATATATATATATATATATATATATATATATATATATATATATATATATATATAAGGAACACCCTCTTATTGAAAGAATTAGAAACAAATCACATCCTTCCAATTTTGTAAATCAAAGGCTAGGATCAAATCTATAATTTTAAGAAAAGTAGATATTTTTAAGTTATTCTTTTTATGTAAGGTTATAATTGGTTATATATCAAAATAAATTTTCTCCTCTCTCAGTCTTCATTACATTTCTCTCTCTTATCTCTCTTATCACTCACGTCTCTCCCAATTTCTCCACCGGAAAACCTAAATCTACTAGCCCCCAAATCCCCGCCGCCCCTCCGTCACCGCGTCACCATGTCTCAATAGACAACACCACACCGTCGTCGGGGCCAAGATGTGTATAGTCCATCGAATTTGTTGGTTGACTCTCTTCTCTCTCTCTCTCTCTCTCTCTAAGATCGTAGAGATCCGGCCATCACTGCGTCGATGCCGCCACGATTTGTAGAGAAATGCGGAGATACAACCATCCCTGCGTCGCCGCCACCGGGATCTATAGAGATCTAGCCATCCCTGAGTCTGCAGTCACGATCTGTAGAGATCAGCAGAGATCCGGTCACTAGATCTGTAGAAATCGTGTGCACTTTTGTTCAAAAATCATATGCACTTTCATTCAAATTTATATGCACTCTGCAAAGATCCGTCCTAAATTCGCAAAGATTCATCATAGATCTATCGAGATCGGTCCTAGATCTGCAAATTTGATGAAAGTACTATCGACATTCTGCTGTGATATTGCGAGAAATTGACTCCATTTTATTTTTTTCGCTTTTTTGTTAAATTTAACGAAAGTGCTTTGAAATGGGGAGAAGCTGAAACTCGATTGCTTCTTTGTAGTTTTTGTTTATGTGCTCATGTTCAAGTTCTGATTTTTCATTTTAATTTAAAAAATTATATGCACTTTGATGAAAAATTGGATGCACTTTGATTAAAAAATTTATGCACTTTTATTAAAAATCGTATGCACTTTTGAGAACTGTATGCACTTCGATTGAAAATTATATGTACTTTGATTAAAAATTGAACGCACTTTCGTTGATTATTCAAATTAATGTGAAGAAGAAAAAAAATGGAAAAAAATGTGAAAAATCACGTAATTTAGGTGGTTTAATGAATTAATTATTAAAATAAATTAAAATAATCAAAATAAAGTTAAATGAAATATATAAACAGTAATTTGAAGAATAATAATAGTGAGAAGTACGTATTCTAAAGATATAAGATTCATAATATAAAATAAGTATTAAAATGACATTTATACCCTTAATAATAATAAATGTTATTTTCTAACTTAAAAAATTTTACCACAATCTTGACCATCCATCTATAAAATGGAAGGCTAGGATGTGTTCTTAGTTCCTTCATTAAGGTAGCGTTCCTTAATGATCCATTTCCTATATATATATATATATATATATATATATATATATATATATAACTATTTTTCCAATTTATATATAAAAAGGAAAATCAGCTAAGAAACACACAAATAAAAAAAAGGAAAAGAAAAAAAGCACCATTAATGAGCAAAGAATGATATTCTAATTCGTCATTGCTTGAAAACAGAGTGTGTAAAAATATGAACTGACCTCCATTATATATATCGAGTCAAATCCGATTGAAAATGAACGACAAGAGTCAAGACTGCTCGATTACCATTCATTATATGAAACGAGTTAAACAATGAACATGAAGTTCTTGAATTGGATTAGAGGGCCGTATCCATATCCTAGAAAACATGTACAGACACAAGTACAAAAGCTTCAAAATACCGTAAACCACTTTTGACACTACGTACCTAATGCACATTTCAATCACAAAACATTTTTGTAGGTAACTTCGATCACGGTTTTTTAGTTGATTAATTTCATCAAACATAAATTAAGACTATCGGCTGAAATTAATTTAGCACCTGCTCGGGGAAAGACTTGATATTAATATCCATGAATTAAAACGCAGATGAGGTCCATCTTTGTTCTTTCTCAACAACACTGAAAATGTTCAAGTTGTAAACCCAAAAAAAGTGAAATAGCATTTTACACATATACCTAACGATGAATTGACATAAAGTAGAATCACATGTGTCCATAAATAGAATACCATGGTCACTATTTGTTTGCCTAACATTACTCATCTAATTTTCCCCAAATAAACTTGCAAATGCTATGGGGTGTGTGAGTGACATAGCAAATCCGTTTCCATTTTTATGTAATACTATAATTCGTAAATCATAATTAAAAGAAAATAAAGATCATCACAAAGGCCTAACACGTATAATTATTATTTTCACAAATCCAATGCACATCGAGAATCTAGCACGATGAGTCATTGTATGGCACATTTCGATTGTCAGAGCCTCTAAATTGGACTTTCTCGTTCATGAATTTCTACCCCCATTTACACGCAGAATTAATTCCACCCCAACCACCCATTCTAATTATACTATTTAATTCATCAATTACTCCCTCCGTTTTAAATTTATATCTCTAATTTTCTTTTTGGTCCGTCTTAAATTTATATGTTAATTGATAATTTTTTATGCATATATAGTTAAATATTTTATTAACTTTAATGATGTAATTTATATCATAATATAGAAAAAGATTATTTTATCTGATTTTTATAATAGCAAACACAATAATATCATTGACTGTTTAATAATTTATTTTAATTTATTCAAATTCAAATACCAAAATATATCTAATTTTCATATCATTAAATTTTTTTTCTCTATGTAAAAAATCTAAGGGACATATAAAATAGGGGATGGATGGATTAATAAATATATCTGCAATTGCATTATTTCTTTTTTCTATATAAACCCTCTTCCGGAAGCAATCACCACACACCAAAATCTCTTCATTTTCAATTTGCTTGAGAATTCAACATCATGGCTGCAATGACCAAGGCAATGTGCGTGGCGCTCATCGCCACCGTGCTGGTGGCGGCGGTTGCACCACCTGCTGAGGCAGCGTTGGGGTGCGGCCAGGTGATCTCATACTTGGACACATGCCTCCCATACGTGACCAACCGAGGTCCACTAGGTGGGTGCTGCGGCGGAGTTAAGGGCCTGTACGGCGCCGCCAAGACCACCCCTGACCGCCAGTCCGTCTGCACCTGCCTCAAATCTATGACCGGATCCTACTCCGGAGTGAACCTCAACAAGGCCGCCGGACTTCCTAAGCAGTGTGGTGTTAACATCCCATACAAGATCAGCCCTTCCACTGACTGCTCAAAGTAAGTCACATTTTTCCATTACATTGGTAACTAGGTTGTACGGATGCGGGACTCGTGACACGACTCGATACGGACACTGGACATGATATTTTTAAAAAAAATTAGGACACAACACGGGCGCTAATTTATTTAAAAATATAAAATCAAGTGGAAAATAAATTTATTTTGTATATTTTTATTAGAATTAGATATTATGTGTATATACATCTATTAGACACGGCGATTGACTTATCATGTCGTGTCCGAGTGTCTGATACGTGTCCGACACGATACCTTGATGTTTTTGAAGTGTCCGTGCAACATAAATTGGTAATAATCGTAGATTAAAAAAAGATAGTATTTTTTATGCATTATTATCTAAACTAATCGTAGATTGCCCTTAGTAATTTCTCACAAATATCTAGTAGTAACTATTTTGGAGATTGATGAATTGTAAACTAACTGGGTTTGTTGTTTGTTGTTGCAGGGTCAGGTGAATTTGAATTTGAATTTGGAGGAAAGCATTTTGCAGGAGGTGTCTACATTATGATTGTAATAATAAAATGATATATGAGTAAAAAATAAGAGTTTTTGGGGCCCGGTGGATAGTTTTACCGTGTTGTAAATCATCCTACCTCTGTTTGGTCCTATATTGTATCCGAGTTTACCGAGTCAGTAAAATTCCTCTACATTTATGCATTGCAAATCAAATAAAAGAAGCTTTAGTATGTGCTATTTATCATCCCACCAGATAAATTTACTCTCTCTCTCCCGCTCTCTCTCTCTCACACACACACGCTGAGGCACACACACAAAGAGTTAAAGAGTGTTAGACTTGGCCGGATTGATGATCTTAATTAATAAGCAAGTGAAATGTATCTTATGTAAATAGACGCATCTCTTAATTAATTATACGTATATGCTGAAACGCTCGATTTTTTAACATCCGATCAGAACCATGGGCAAATCCAAAATTACGTGAGGAGTGTGAAGTTTGTATTTCGATAAAGAATGAGTTGAAGTATAGAATTTCGAAAGCAAAATACAACAAATTACGAGCATTACTTATAAAAATCGAATTTCGACACTGCGACTCCCTTAAGGGGCTTATCTAGTTATCTGTCAATGAGCGCAATTGGGTCTTACTACAATAGAACCTCCATAATTTAATACTCGATAAATTAATAATATCTCTAAGATAATATTTTTCGTTGGTCCCGACTCGGGTCAGTATAAAAAAATATCAAATTTAATAAGATAATAATATAATAATTTATAAAAAACTCCAGTGTAAATATATGATCCCGTCAATATCATAAATTAATAATCATTTAAAATTAGCAACAATACTAAGACAATTTTGTGAAATATGATTCTATTGTTGCATGTTTCAAAAAGTTTTGGTATTGTTTTCTCAAACTGCATCATAAAATTATGAAGAGTGCTATATAAGTGATTTCTAGCGTGTAATTGGTTTCAAATGAATTGTATTATCTTTAGTATTTATTTTTATTGAATATTAACTATATCACTATACTTGTTTTTTAAAAGAAACTTATAACAAATATCAGTAAAAGTTGCTATTGGGATGTAAAATAGAATGGTGCTTTTTTTTTTTTTTTTTTTTTTTTTTTTTTTATGACGAGGAACCCGCAGCCGCTACCTTTGGTGCGCACAGGGTAAACCTCGCTCCTGTGCAGTAGCCTGCAAACCACACAGAAGAGGTAAACCACCCTTAATGTGACAGGGTGACAGGCTCACACATAGCGTGTCCAGTGGGAATTGAACCCGTGACCTATCGGTCCCGGGCCACCCACCTTCACCGTTATGCCATCCCATGGGGACAAAATGGTGGCCTATTCGGTGGGCCACCAAGTGCTTTTAATATGTCATTCTTTTATTTTAAATGAGTCACTCACAACCTTAAAATGTTTGTAAGGATGGAGGGTTATCCGAGTTATATATTGGTGAGGATCTCTCACAAATCGATGGGGGATAAAGAAGAACTTCAATATATATTTAATCTTATTAACTATCTTAATATTTTTATATGAGTAATACTTCCTCCGCCGTTCCACTCCATTAGTCCACTTTCCTTTTTTAACTTAAAATAACACTCTTATATATTGTAGTGGACCCCACTACTTTATACTACTTTACACACAACAAACAATTTTCTTAATCTCTACGTAAGAAAAGAAAGTGGACTAATGGAGTGGAACGGAGGGAGTAATAATTAATACTCCCTCCATCCCAATTATAATGTTCAATTTTTTTATTTGGGTTGTCCAAAATATAATGTTCAATTTCTCTTTTTAGCAAATTATTACATACAATATTTTATTATGACTCACACATTTACACATTTCTATTCATAACTAACAACTCTCTTTAAAAACCATCCAAAAAGCAAAGTGGATATTATAATTGGGACGGAGGGAGTACATATCAGCTCAAGAAATAATTATAATTATAATAAATACTTAGTGTTGAACTTCAAACGTTTACTACTACCCCAAAAACAATTATTGGAAATGAGGACGCAACTCTATTCCTCGTCTATGTTATTAAACCCGGCCCGGCCCGGCCGGTTGACCCGGTTCAACCGTGACCCGGTGAAAAATCTGGGCCGGGCCAATAAAAAATCGATTTTGGCCTTTGACCCGGTACGACCCGGCAGAACCGGCCGGTTGACTCGGTAACCGGTTGACCCGGTTGACCCGGTAATATTAATTAAAAAAAATTAAATTTAAATTTTAAATCTCTAATGTACTAATTCTATTTATGAAGTTTGGACATGGAAAATACTAGGTTAATTTTTTACTTCAAATTATATTAATATTAGGTTTTTTATATTTTTAAGTTTTATTTTATTTATTTGTATTATTAAAAGATATTTAATATTTATTATATTACACCGGGTTGACCCACCGGTTCGACCGGTTGAACCACTAAAATTAATTTTTCCGGGTCAATGATTGGGCCGGGCTTAATAACATAGTTCCTCATTGCATAACAATTAGTGCCATGATTATATTTCGAACAATGCTTCACCATGCAGAAGTGTTGTGCCGGACATTACACAGCTCAACATCATGCAGCTGAAAAATGTTGGACATCACTTATATCAACACATCTCAATACATAGCTCTACCAAAGCAGAACAAATTTGAATTAATGTAAGGTCCATTACAATTAATGCGCGGCTAATAATGAAATTGTCTGTTGATCCTTTCATGACCAATTGATTCGTTAACTGCTAATATATTGAATTTCTTCAATCCAAAATCCACCGTCATTTGCATAGTCTTTGCACAGGATTTTCAAAATTTTAGAGGCAATCATGTTCCAATTATGTAAAGAATAAAATACTAAAATGGAATGTGGGGCTGTGGCTGTGGCTGTGGCCTGTGGGCCCAAGATCAGAGATTATTACATTAACCCATAAGCAGTGAACAAGTGTTACATGGGCTGTCTGGATATTGTTGGATGGGGCATTTTTAACTGTAGCCACACAGTACATATATACATACATATATAGTCCATCACAAAAAAAAAATACAAATATAGCCATTTTGTCCTTATACGGCGGGGCCGATGGAAGGGCCGATGGAGTCCATAGGCCCTCCATAATTCCTGAAAAAAAAAAAAAAAAAAAAAAAGGGGTTAAGCAGGAGGGCATCGGCCCTCAAAAAAAAATTTAAAAACTTTTTTTTTTTCTTAAGCAGAGGGCCATCGGCCCTAAAAAAAAATTAAAAAAATTTTTATTTTTTTATAGTTTAGTTTAGACCATTAAAAAAAAAAAAAAAAATAGGCAGGGTCATAAAAAAAAAATTATATGTTAAACAGAGGCCATCGGCCCTCAAAAAAATTAAAAATTTTTTTGTTTTTTTTAAGTTTAGTTTAAGCCATAAAAAAAAAAAAAAAAAAAAAAAAGGCGGGGGCCATCGGCCCTTAAAAAAGTATAATTTTTTTTTCAACATAGGGCCGTCGGCCCTCAAAAAAAAATTTCAAATTTTGGCCGATGGCCATCGGCCATCAGTCAGATTTTTTTTTTTTTTTTTTTTTTAAATAACATGTTGAGGGCCGATTTCCATCGGCCCTCCATCGGCCCCTGACACTCTGCGCCACAAAAGAACAAAATGGCTAGATATGTGTTTTTTTATAGAAGAAGGCTAAATTTGTTTTCTTTTTTTTGACTTTGGCCAACAGTGCCTATTTCCACTTGTTGGATCTACAATAAATGACGTCCCATCCCTTCCACTCAGATAACATTATTTTGGTTTTGCTTTCGCCCAATGTGATATTGTATTATTTATATGATTACACGTTATTATATAGAGAAGATTTACTCGGTTCGAGTAACTGTTATGATTTTTTTCCATCAGAAGAAAAGATATACCATCATTCTACCAGGGGCGGATCCAGGATTTTTGGTTAGGGGGGGCGAAATTTATCGGTGTATGATACTTTCGGGGGTTCGGGGGCGGAGCCCTCGAGAAAAAAATTTAGGACATTTTTCTACGTAAGTCTAATTATACTTACTCTTTTTGGCTTATTTAAGAGATTATATTTTTCTTTCATAAATAACTGCTATATTCTTCATATTTATTCGAAAAATATCGTACACAATCTTATTTTGTCAGTCTAAATTTAGTTGGAGAAAATTATGAAGACTAACAATATCTAGCTTAGGAGTTAATTAAGTATTTAAATGATAGTTTATTTACACTTGCTAATTTTAGATCAATCAAGTAATTAAAAAAAATGAAACATAATATATTAATTGCATAAAGTTATATATGTAACTCTATTAAAATAGATGTATAGAACTCTAAATTAAACATTGCCACTAAAATAAGTTACACTTAATATACTTTTTTTAAATATTTTTAGAAGTTCGTAGTCATATTAACACTAATTCTTCATTGTTACTTTAGTTTAGGATAATAAATTTAAAAATTTCGGGGGGGGCGAATTCGAAAAATTACGTGGGATAAACATATAAATTACTCGAAATAAACGAAAATTCGTAGTAATGCACGAAAATTTGGGGGGGCGGTCGCACCCACCCGCCCCCCCTTGGATCCGCCCATGCATTCTACCAAGACGAAAATTACGACTTTAACACAATATGCAAAGAAGGGTGAAAATTGAATAACCCTAATAGCATATTATTCTTTTTTCCATTATATTTTGCTTGGATGCTTATGAAGCTATGCAAAAAATTGTGCATGTAGCCTTTATTAATAAATAATTTATAATATTAACATGCAGTGAATTGAAAAAGGGCAAACCCAAACCTATAATTTGCAAATTGGGCCCATGGACCATATAGAATAAAGGATAGGCAGGCCCATATTTCAATCTCAATCTATTCAAGGGATACATAGATAGCCCACCTCGTCACGGACCCCAAATTTATAGTCTTATTTATTTCACCTAGGTTTTACTTCATATTTGATCCACGATATTATGTCGTGATTGTAGTTGGGGTCATATTGCCTAACTTCCAATATTAATGAAATAATGTAAGAATATCAAATTCGTAAGTTATCCACTATTTTATTTTGAATACCTATACGTTGATGGATGACATATATTGGTGGAATAATCACTCGGTCCCATTATTTGTGTTCCATTGTGATTGACATGAAGATTTAGAAAGTGGTTTATAAATGTAAATTGTGATGTAAATGTATAAAGTGGTGGATCTATTTGTTTAAATTGATTATAATTTACTTACTTATTTACTTATTTAATATAAGGCACAATTAATGGAACGACACGAAAAGACGAAGGAAACATTAATATGGGATGGGAGTACAAATGAATAATCATTTATAGCATGAAAGGTCGAGCGGCTGAAGTTTTCCACATGTCAAAAAAGAAAAGAGCCTATATTTAAATTTGTGCAAATCTACTTGTATAGAGAACGGGTGGCGCTGCTGCCTGAGTGCGTCCTTCCGCCACCCTACCGCCTACTGTCAACCCTTACGCCCAATCTAGACTGGCCCAAGTTTAAATACTACTACAAACAAATAGAGTAATACTTATTACAATATATTCTAAGCTATTGCATTATCAATTTATCTTGAATAATAGTGGTAGGTAAACATGAAATCAAGATTTATGATTCAAATTTATAATTTATAATTTTTAGAATATAGATTATTCAGTTTAGAAGAGCGGGGTGCGGTCGTCCGGCATGCACCCCTGTTTTCGCCGTTGGTTGCGGGTTAATTTTTCTTGCAAGGGACCTAACGAAGATATAATTTTAACTACTGCGACTAAAATCAAACATAGAAAAAAAAAACATATTAATTCGATGTTTAGATGGTGTTAGCATTTAGATATAACAAAACCAGTATAATTAGGGTTTCAAATCTTTCGATCTATAACGGGTCCATCACGACAATAAAATTAAAACTACTTCTACCTAATTAGTCTACCATCGACATTTCTATTAGTTTTTTCAAATATTTAATCAGCCTACATCTCTAGCAATTAAATTAAGACGCCCAACCCATCAAATCCCAGCCATTACTTTCCCTATAAAACCATCCCACTCAAACCCTAATCAAACATCTCATCAACCAAAACAGACACTTAGACACAAATCATCCATAATGTCGAACTCAGTTAAGGTTGTTCTGGCAGTAGCTGTGTGCGTCTTGATGGTGGCGTTTGAGAACCATGCAGACGGCGCAAACAACTGCCAGCCGGTGCTAACCGCGATGCAGTCGTGCAGGAACTACCTGAAGCAGGGCGGCACCCTGCCGGACACATGCTGCCAGGGCGTAACGAAGCTGAAGAACGCCGCCTCGACGACGGCGCTGAAGAGGTCTTACTGCGAGTGCCTCAAGTCCGAGGCTAGATCCCTCGGCGTCAATTCTCAGTACGCTTCTAGCTTGCCTAAGAAGTGTAACGTTGATATTGGATACCCAATCAGTTACAATGTTAACTGCAGCAGGTAAAATCATAACCTTCTTCTGGTTCGCTATTTTTATTACAAAGAAAATTCATTTTTCTATTGTTTGTTTGTTTATTTTCAGTGTACAGTGATCAAATTGTGGACATGGAATTTCACCGGCAACAGTTTTTTACGTGATTTTAGCGTGGGGTTATTGTAATAAATGAGTTTATTAATTATGTAATAATTATATATATATATATATATATATATATATTTCCGCGGGTTCGTAGTATTCTGATTCAGCCACGATTCTTGTGGCAGTTGTAATAAAATCTTTGGTTTGGTTAATATATGTATACTCTTTATTCGGTTTTAATTTCTTTTTCAATTCTTGTAATTGCTTATTGCTTATATAGGAGCTGAGTATAAAAATCGGCCAGCTAATTAACAAAATATATATATATACAAATAAAGGGCCGTAAATTAAGCTCAAGGGTACGAATTAATTATAATCCTATTGTAGTAATAATCCTGAAATACCAAAGTTGATCAGTTGAGAAAATTGATTTTCATTTTGTAATAATATACTATTTTCAATATTCCCGATTGAGGTATGTAAGCGGAGAATGTCGCGGAGAAGGTGATGAAGTATCTAAGCGGTGAACGAGGAGGAGGATGCGGATGCAGAAACGGCGTATTATTAAGGTTAAATGGACTACATTTACAATGTTTAGTTGCATATCAACGGAGTAGTTGGACTACCCTGAAAGTAAATTGAATATTTTAAACAAAGAAGACTTAACATCCATGGGTTTAGTTATCAATGCGATGTGGGTCGGGCCATTGGCTCTTAATTTTCAGCTGGACAAGCCCATTTCAAATTAAAGCTAGCCCAGTTTAAGGGCTCAACCCAGAAAGCCCCTTTTTGGAGTTGTGTTTTTTTATCATCATACATCATATATTGAGTTATTAGGGTGTGGATCTCAAAAGAAGGAAGCTTAAGACAGTAAATAAGAAGAATTTGTAACCATAGATTCTTATCTAATGAATAGCTAAGATTAACATTAGTTTTTAATTTTTGTAAAAAGTAATATTAAGAAAAGGACAATTTAGGCATGAAAAATATGCATATTTAAAACCCTTCATAACTCCTCCCCCAAAACAAGGAAACCCTGGAGAGAAATAATTAGAATTTAATGTTTTTCCAAATAACGATTCATAGAATATTTTGGACCAAATTTTCGAATTCCAAATACAATTAATTTTCTTAAGTCAACGATATTATGTTTCCATATAAATAATATTATGCATAATAATTACATTGAACATACATATATGTTTAAATATGCATATCAAATGAAATAATTGTGCATATTATCTAGTTAAGCACTAGTACATTATGTGATACAAAAAAAATTCACAATATTTAATGTATGTATAATTATGTTTAAGTTCATGCATATTTAGACATTGATGAACCAAAATGTTAATTCACTATTTCTACAACATTGTAATTGTGATCTAATAGTTTAATTGAATGCATATAAATGAATAGTATTATACATAGTTATTTGAAAATATATGCATATTTAGCACTAATAATTATATTATGTGATACAAAAAAAATCACAATATTTAATGCATGTAAATGAATAGTATTATGCATAATTATGTTTAAGTTCATGCATATTTAGACATTGATGAACCAAAATGTTAATTCACTATTTCTACGACAATGTAATTGTGATATGATACTTTAATTGAATGCATATAAATGAATAGTATTATGCATATTTATTTGAAAATATATGCATATTTAGCACTAATAATTTCATTATGTGATACAAAAAAATTCACAATATTTAATGCATACAAATGAATATTATTATGCATAATTATGTTTAAGTTCATGCATATTTAGACTTTGATGAACCGAAATGTTAATTCACTATTTCTACAATAATATAATTGTGACCTGATATTTTAATTGAATGCATATAAATAAATAATATTATGCATAGTTATATGACAATATATGCATATTTACTCTAAAACTATCATCATATAATTATATTAACTTATTCAGGAAATAGAAACAAACGAGAAAAGAGATGGAATGGTTATATAGGAAATGAAAATGCGCAAACAATCTTTAAATTCAAAATTTTGAACTCAAATTAGATCCTAAATTTTATTTGATATGGAAATTATATGTGTTCTTTTAGAAAGAGAATCAATTACTCAAAAAAGGGAATGACAAAAATTAGGATTAACTTTTAAAATAGTTACTCAAAAAAAATGGACATAAATACCCTCAATGATATGTTAATCAATAATAATATTAAATAAAAACTTATCTTAAAAATAATCACAATCCTATATTTTTAAAAATGAAGAGCTATGATTCCTTCTTATTTCTTATTTTAAGGCTCTTCTCATATGATCCATTTCCATTATCCTTAGCTAAAAACTTAACTTATTAAATATTATGTAGTATGTATATTAAAGAATGTCCGAGTAAACAATTTGGAACAAGGCTACATCAGTATTAAATTCTTGGAAAATAATATCATCGTTTGATATACGTGTGGGGCTTGGCTTTAATCATTAACCACGACGTTGTCAGTACTGCAAACTTAGATCAAGATTTGGTCCAATTCACATTGAATTAATGGGAGCATGTGTGATAGTCTCAACATTACGTGTTAGTTCAAAACTGCAACAATGTGGGCATGTTAGCTTTTTAAAAAATTGCTACTAAATCAATTAATATAATTTCTCTACTTTAGAACTGAATTGAGAATTTTTTTTTAGCTACGTAACTACACATAAACTAATCATTGATGTTATTCTTTTACATAGTAGTAGCTGTTTTGAATTCAACTAGGCCTGATACAGAAAGTTGAAGAATTCCCTTTTAGTACATAATATGTGTTTTATATAAAAATCAGATAATTTTGTTTCTCTTTCAGGTTTTTTATTTATTTAGAAGTTACTGAATCAAATTTGAAACATTTGATATCAGTGACAGAAAGATAAAGCACTACGAACAGAATAGCTTCTTTTTAATTGCATTTTTTAAAATGCAAGCTTTGTTTCATCAATATACACATGCCTATATTTATAACATAATAAATACAATACTTTTGATAGTAAAATAAATTAATGTAATAAAAAATCTTTTAGAATTTTAGTAGAAGACGCTTCTTTTAGACTAAGTATGTTGATTATTACTTTTAATCATACCTCAATTAATATTGCTTTCTCTCTTTACAAATATACGTACGTATACACGTGCCATGCATCATTCCCTCTATTTATACTTGCTAAAATTTAATTTAATTTATCTTGTACGTAATAATAGTAAACCCTGGACTCTGGAGTAAAGAAGCTACATTGGTCGTCTATAAATACTCCAAAAGTATTTGATTCAGAGTCACAAATTTCAATCGAAAAACAATAAGAGACAAGAATGGCAAGTTGGGGAGTAATTAAGTTAGTGTTGTTGGTGGTGATTGCAGCGGTGGCAGCAGCTCCTCATGTGGAGGCCATCACATGCAGCCAGGTTGTAGCGGACGTCTCCTCCTGCCTCGCCTACCTTCGAGGAGGCGGTGCGGTTACCCCCGCTTGCTGCAGCGGCGCAAGATCCCTGAACAACGCTGCAGCCACCACGCCCGACCGCCAGACTGTTTGCGGCTGCATCAAAACGGTCGCACCTGGCATCGGCGCCAAGCCGGAGTTCATTAACAGCCTCCCGGGAAAATGCGGCATCAAGTTTCCCTACACATACTCCCCATCAATTGACTGCTCCAAGTAAGATATATAAATTATATATAAATACACACACACACACACATATATATATATATATACACGTTCCAATTTTGTGTATTACATTTTTGTGTATATGTGGTTGCAGGATAAAGTGAAGGAGCTTCTAGAAGAATCTGAATATATATCAGAAAAATAAAGTTGTCGATTGGAGCTTCTTCAAGGGGAGCCCGCTACGACGACGTCAACGTGCTTAGTTATAGTTAAAATATTTTTATTTTGATTTTGCTAAGCACATAGGTGTGCTAGCTTTGTACTATGGTAATGGCCTCCTCTCGGAGTCTTATGAATTATAACGGAAACTTATAATGAATTGCGTATTTCAACTGAAATTTAACTCTAGTAATTATCGACAATTAAATTTGAATTATAGTTGCATGTTCTTGATATAATTACAGATACACTATTTTAATTACAAATTATAGAGTTACAACTTGATAATGGGTATGCACTATATTATGTGTGAGAAAGATGTAATATGCCCAATAAGGTGTTTAGTCATTAGGTAAAGGATTCCTATTATGGAATTTTAAACCACTATGGTATGAGATCTCAAACTCATTTGGGTATCATAATTAAAACAATTTTATTGTTCTTGAAAAATAAAACATTTCTACAATTAGTTAGTTAAAAATTAATTAGTATTCTATAAAAGAAAATAGTTTTTTTTTAAGTTTGGATTAATAACAAAAATATATTTTTACTATCAACTAATTATCATTCCCTTTACCATTTGTATGAATGGGTCCCTACCAAGCATGCCCTAAATTTTCTTAACTTGTTATTTAGCCTTTAATTGTAGATTCTGGATCCTCTTTGTAAAATTAGTTCTGAGTTGGTGGGAATCTTTGCTCTCTTCCCATTCTTCTATTGCTGAAAATCCTGGTGAGAAATGCTTCTAGAAAACTCTTGGATTATCCGTTTGCCAAAGTTTTTACCACAAATTAATAGTTAGTGACGCATACCGATTTGCAAGATAAGACAGCAACCTGATGCCATCTTATTACCTTAATTCGGAAATTGTTGCAATCAGTTGCAGCTATATGATTGCTAATACAGGGAATAGTATTAAAGAAACTCAATTAGTTGTGTGAAAGCAATTAAGCTACGAAAGGAACATTTTTCTTCAAGTAATAGTATATTTCTTTTTAAAAATTAAGATTAATAATATAAACTGTTGATTATTTTGTAGTGTAGTCAAATAAAATAACACTAAAGAAACATAATAAAAAATAAAAAGTATGGATTTTATGTGACTCATTCCTTTTTTAAGCGTCCGACTAAAATGATACGTATTTAAAATAATACTCCCTCCATCCCATAAAAAGTGTCTTGTTTTTCTTTTTGGCTATCCCATAAAAAGTGTCATATTTCTAAAAAAACAAACATTATGTGGATCAAAATTAACAACCTAAAAGTCAAACAAAATGCACCACCCAATACAAATTTCTTAATCTTCGTACTCCATAGAAATATGACACTTTCTATGGAAAGGAGGGAGTACTCTAATATAATTTAAGAGATCAAACTATTTTAAACTAATTTACACACAAAATACAAATTTCTTGATAATCTTTTCCAAAAATAATTGTGAAACAATTGGTTGCGACTGAAATCACAGAGACTAACTTCAACAATAATGTAGAGGCTCATTTACAATTCACTATAGATGTGTGGGGCTTCACAAAATAATTGAGAGGTCCATTTATAAATTCTTCTTATCAATATAACAAATTGCTAAAACAAGAATCAATTTTTTAAGAGAAGATAGACCACCCGATTCGAACGGGTTTAGGGTGTATCACAAAAAAAATATACGCATAATTATTTCTTCAAATGATTTAATTTCTCATATCTCTTGTTATCAACCCGAAGAGTTGGTACCAAATAATAAAAAATAACGTGCAAAATTGAGTCCCAAAAACTGAGTTTTATAATAAATACATTTCTTTAGGATATTGTCGACCTAAAACTAAAAGTGCATCGCACGTTCTTCCCCGGCACTTCAAATGTATATAATCCCCGAAAACGAAATCATTATGATTTTTTAAGGGAAAAATAAAGTAGGAGTTCAATTTTAGAAAAATTCAAATCCAAATGAGTGGTAGTAAATTAAAGTGAAAGGTTAAAGTGTTGATTAGTTTATAATCTAAGCATTTACTGATCCATATAAGCAGCAAGTTAATTTCTTGTTTATGTTGAATCTCATATGATTCTTTATTCCACATTGACTTGGTATCGATCATGTCTTTTTAATATAAAGTTGGATAATCACCTCCTCTTATAAGTCTTTTAAGGGGATAAGTGACTCAATTATACATGGCATCTGTAAACACAAAGTATCATAATATTCAATGATAATATTTCAGTGAAAAATTTTCAGTCCTTCCTCTCATACATACATCTCACGTATATACACTATATCTCCCAGAAACCATACAACTAAACAATCTATATAAAAGGAAAAGGATAACTTACAAAAGATACAAATATGTGCATATCCCTATAATTACGGATCCGTTAACATCCCCCCTCAAGGTGGAGTGTGCAAATTTCGAACACCCAACTTGCACAAAATAGAATCAAACGTCGCCTTGACTAACGCCTTGGTGAAAATATCTGTGAGTTGCACTTTTATAGACACGTACGAGGGACAAATCAATCCTTCCTTGATAGCATCACGAATAAAGTGACAGTCAACTTCAATATGTTTAGTTCTTTTGTGAAACACCGGATTTTGAGCTATATGCAAAGCAGATTGACTGTCACAATACACTTCCATACCTTGACCATGCTCAATCCCCAAATCGTCCAACAATTGTTTCAACCATTTGAGTTCACACACAACAGCCGACATGGCTCTATACTCGGCCTCGACAGAAGACCGTGAGACCGTTTGTTACTTCTTGGTTTTCCAAGAGATCGGAGAACCACCCAAAGTCACAAACCAGTCAGTTATGAAACGCCTTGTTAGCGGGCAACTAGCCCAGTCGGAATGGCACCAACCTACCAGGCGAGGATTTTGATTACCGGCAAGAAAAATCCTTTGACCCGGATTTTTCTTGAGATAGCGTACAATACGAAGTGCAGCGTCCCAATGCTCATCCCGAGGGTGCTGCATAAACTGAGACAATATATGCATAGAGTATGCAAGATCCGATCGTGTCACAGATAATAAATTAGACGTCCCACAAGGCGTCGATACGGTCCTGGATCAACCAACAAATCTCCAGTGGCTAGTGATAGACCATGATTATGTGCAAGAGGAAATGAGGCCGGTTTGGCTCCCAAAAACCCCACTTCCGAAATGATTTCAAGAGCATATTTCCGTTGACACAAGTAAAAGTCATTTTTATTGCGTGCTACATCAAGACCTAGAAAATATTTTAAGATTCTCAAGTTCTTCATACGAAAACAACTTCCAAGATACTTCTTGAAAGCCTCCAATGCCACCTTATCATTTCCAGTAATAATCATATCATCAACATATACAAGAACCGAAAGTTGAACACCATTTTTGCAGAAGAGAAACAACGAATAATCTGAGCACGACTGCACAAAACCATAAGCTTTCAACAAGGTAGATAGTTTGGCGAACCAACATCGCGCTTGTTTGAGGCCATACAAAGACTTCTTCAACCTACACACCATGCCCGGCTTCGCATTCTTAAATAATGGCGGCACTCTCATGTACAATTCCTCACGTAAATCACCGTGAAGAAATGCATTATGTACATCTATTTGATGCACTTCACATCCTTTAATAGCAACAATAGTGAGGAAAGTACTAACAGTCACCATTTTTGCAACGGGAGCAAAAGTCTCGTTATAGTCAATACCTTCTACTTGATGATTGCCACAAATCACCAATCGCGCCTTAAACCGCTCCACAGTGCCATCAGATTTATATTTAATACGATATATCCACTGATTTCCAAGCGTCTTCTTACCTAGTGGTAAAGATTCCAGTTTCCAAGTGCCATTATCTTCTAAGGCTCGAATTTCTTTATTCATGGCATCACGCCATTGAGGATCGCGAACAGCTTCCTTAAAATTCTTTGGTTCACACCCCATAGTTATAGCTGCAAGAAAATGCTGATGGTTTTCGGGAAAACGAGCACAACTAATAAACTGAGATATAGGATATGGTGTACCTGAAGAAGGTGACGAAGCTGATGAGTGCGTGGATGGACTTATTTTCCGTACGGAGTCAATCACATAATCCCGATATCGTGTGTTGGGAATTTTAGTTCTTTTTCCCCGACCCAAATCATCTTCAATTTGGACTTCTCTATCTTCAACTAAAGGAGAACGTGATTCATCCTGCTCCAAAGATTGTTCTTCAACATCCGTCACATTATCTGACACATCATCTTCACCACCATCAACAACACTTGTATCATCATCACTACAACCGTCACCAAACTCAGCAGCTTGAGCTGTTAAATCTTTAGTGGTCAGGGAAGATTTTGGTTCAAATGGAAAATCATGTTCAAAGAATTGAACATCACGAGACAAAAAATCCTTGAGTATCAAGATCATACAATCTTCAACCTTTCTTGTCAAACGGATAACCCACAAAAACACATTTTCTACTACGACTAGCAAACTTATCTCCATCACGACGTTGATTATGAGCATAACACAAACACCCTACAACTCGAAGTGGAGCATATGAAGGTGATTTTTCAAACAACACCTCATAAGGAGATTTTCCGTCAAGTAAAACAGTAGGTGTTCTATTAATTAAATAACATGCATCCATTGCACACTCCCCCCCAAAATTGAATAGGTAAATGACCTTGAAAACGTAAAGCTCGAGTGACATTTGAAATATGTCTACGTTTCCTTTCAACTCTTCCATTTTGTTGTGGAGTTCCAACACATGAAGTTTCAAATAAAATCCCATGAGTACGAAAATACGCTTCCAAACAATGAAACTCGGTCCCATTATCACTACGCACACATTTGACAACTTGTTCAAATTAACGCCCAATCATAGAAACAAAATCAGTAAACATAGGCAAAACTTCTATCTTATTGCATAACAAATAAATCCAAACGGCCCGCGAATAGTCATCAACGATTGTCAAAAAATAGGTTGCCCCACAAGATGAAGGATGCTTGTAAGGCCCCCACAAATCCAAATGAAGAAGTTCAAAAATTCTACTAGCACGACTCGTGGAAATAGGAAAACTGGACCTACATTGTTTGGCACGTGGACATACATCACATGCCTTATTTTGTTTCTGAGTTGACCGACTCACAGCAGGAAGCAACTTCAAGACCGAATCTGACGGATGTCCCACGTCGATGCCACAACTCGAAGGATGAAACTCCAGTTAGAGCCAACACACGCACATCTGGAACACCTCGGAAAAAATACAGTCCATCCAACCTCTCACCCGCTCCAATCACCATCTTCGTCGGAGGGTCCTGTATAACACATACACCTTTAGCAAATTGCACCGCACAATCATAATCATCAATCAATTGCGATACAGAGATTAAATTGCAAGATAAATGCGTAACATATAACACATTATGAAGAACCAATCCCCCCTGCAACTCCACTTTTCCTTCTTGTTGTGCATCTACCATAAAATTATCCAGTAATTTCACCGAGCAACAAGGCACTCGTCGTACATCTTGTAAGAGAGATAAGTCACACACAACATGATTAGTAGAGCCGGAATCAATAATCCAACCATTTTTATCTTTCTTACCATACAAGCGTTCCTTGGCTTTAGCTTGTGTAAGCACCTCAAGTAGTTGTTGTATCTGCGCAGAAGAAATTCCGGCTAAACCTACAGTAGCTTCAACACCTCCTGGAGGTAGATTCAGTTACGGCTGCATTTGCACGAACAATCGATGCACCACTTGATCTACCATGGCTGCCAGAACGACCACCACCACGGCCTCCTCGATTGTTACTGCTCCCACGTCCTCCTCGAGGCCGATCTCCCCTCCATTCCGGGAAACCATGAAGCTGAAAATAGCTAGACTCATCATGGTCGTCCCGATTACAATGGTTACAGAATTTATCGGTACCATTTGCATTTCGTGACCGATCGCGAGATTAAGTTTGTGCAGCGAAAGGAACCACGCCACTAGCGTTGTTACGGGATTCGGCTTCACCTCCATGTAACCTTTCAGCTTGACTAATCTATTGATATGCCTTGTCAAAGTTCGGCAGAGGATCAAGGCTGAGCAGATTCGTACGAATCGATGCACAAACCGCATCAAGTCCAATAAGAAAGTCGTGCAAATGGTCCTCTTCCTTCAAGTCTTCCACCTGCTTAGCAATGTTGCAAGTGCATTTCCCACAATGACACTTAGGCACTTTAACATATTTATTCAATTCCTCCCACACCTTGGAAAAACGACCAAAATATGTGGCTACAGATTCAGACTGAATTTGTTTACATTCTCCCAAAATATGTGGCTACAGATTTAGACTGAATTTCCGCTTCGCTTTGAGAGAGGTACGAATAGCCCTCTCTCACTCGTCATAATTTTCTCCACGCAACTGGACCGGTGTGATAATACTGCCAGGACTATCACTTGATCCGAGATGATACGTCATGTCTACCGTCTTAGAGGTAGAAGATTTCATGTCACTGCCAACCATGAACTCTCAAGGAGGTTTGCTAATAGGCAAGAACAATCCCGTTAAAAGGATGGCTCTGATACCATGTTAAAAACACAAAGTATCATAATATTCAATGATAATATTTCGGTGAAAATTTTTCAGTCCTTCCTCATACATACATCTCACGTATATATATTATATCTCCCAGAAACCATACAACTAAACAGTCTATATAAAAAGAAAATGATAATTTACAAAAGATACAAATATGTGCATATCCCTATAATTACGGATCCATATCCCTATAATTACAGATCCGTTAATAGCATCAGAGAATGTTTAAGTCGATAATGTTTTGTTTGGAATTATATATTTGAACCATATATGAATCCTTTGTTTCCACATGTGAGGTGCATGTTGAAGCTTATTTTTTATAATATAACTTAGTATCGATCTCTTTAATATAAGTTGAATATGAAGCCTTTTTAAGGGGATGATGAGTAGCCCAATTTTATAGTTCCCAATTTAAATCTCCAACAATGCAGATAATATAACTATTGACAATATCACTTGCCAAATTACAACAGGGGTGTGACGACATCCCTACTTTCACCGGATAAATTAAAAGAATGTCAGTCTCAACATTAATGCGCTCTGATGGGGAGCTCTTCAACAACGCCACCACCGAACCTCAAGTCACAGTCTACAACACCCACACTGCTTCATTTTTCAACGATTTTATGGCCGCATGATCAAGATGTCCAATCTCAGCCCCCTCACCCGCACCAACGGTCAGATCAGGACAAACTGTCGAATCATAAATTAGATTTGTTTTATGCATTTCAATTCATTTGGTTTTGTTGTTGGTGTTTGAATTTGAATTTGAATTTGGTTCAACGCTTTCTTCGTTGAGTGTGGATACGGTTGTTTGAAACGTGCTTCATGTTCTTTTTTAATTTTTTGGAGAAGTTCTTTCGTGTTATGACCAAAGAAATGAAAGGCAATTGAAAATCAATTTCTTTTCGGAAATTCATCATCATTTTAGGCCGGGCTTCTGATGATTATGGAACTAGTTTAGGACGTCCGGATCGGATTGGCTTTTTAAAAACCAGTCCAATTGTAATTTACGTGTGCACTGTCAAATACTTCATCCGTCGTCATGCTATTATTGTCCCCTTCATTTTTTGCACGAAAAATAAGTAATTTTATTTAAATTTGTATTTTATGAATTTTAATTGTATTAAGAAATGAACAGTGTTTTCGATGAGTTGTTTGAGGGAATGAGAATTCATCCAATTTTTTAAAAGGATAGTTGTTGCAATCAAAATTTTTTATTTTTTTCCATGTTGTATTTAAAGAAATAATCTAAAGTTTCTAATAAGTAAAAAAATTATAATTTTTTGAATTTTCGGGAATTGTGTGAGAAAAAATTTGGAGAAAAAATAAGAATGTAGGGGTATATAGTGAGGGCAAATGATTCTCTATTCCATTATACATATCTCACTACATGTCTCACCACTAAAGTGAAAACATATTTCTTTACTTGACCAAATCAAACCTTAATTAACTCCAATTTTTATTTAAGTTAAGAGAAATTTTTCTTTTCTCTCTAAATCTCTAACCCCTTCTCTCCATACATAACTTTCTCACGAAACTCTCCCTCCCCCCTCTTCCCTCAATCATTAATTTTATCCTCCCAAGTTTATTTATGTTTAATTATTATCGAAATTGTTGATGGCAGTGAAGCAATAAGAAGTTTTGGGTTTTCATTTTCTTGGGACTGCTTGCGGTGGCGCACGCGGCGACGGTGGGGGTCTGGGCAGCAGGGGAGGATAATCTCAACTGTGAAAGCCAAATTCTCCGACACATCGAAGTTGGCGCCTAGGTTTCAATTGTCGTCAGAAGAGGTGCTATAGAGCTAATCGTCATCATCGTCAAAATAAAAATCTTTACTAGAGAGTATTATATAAAATGTGTACTATTTTAATAACAAATTCACTGTACTCCAACTATATCCTAATAGAATAGTTAATTATACATTTTTTTATCTACATTTATTTTGTATGAATAAAATAATGTTTTATCTCCGTTCCATACATTTATTTCACTTCTTTTTGTCTTTTTGGCGCAATTTTAAAAAGAGTTGTTAATATGTGTAAATTCTTTAAAAAAAATTGTAATAATTTGTCAAAAGAAAAATTTGAATATTTCAATGGTACAGTCTAAAAATGTATACTAAACTAAATTTATAGGAAGGAAGAAGTAAATAGGTTAAATTTGGGCGATAAAATCAGTTCTGGGCCATTGCAAGTCTTTAATAAATCTTTAGCCCAGCAACAAAATGGTCCAGAACTGCATCCCATGGGCTTTATGCCCAAATTACAGCAACGGCTAGTCGGAGGCTGCAGCAGAAAATGTAGATTCAAAGTGGCATTGGGCGTCTCTGGTGGTGATGAAACAAGCAGATCGGCTACAGCCATGGTCGATGAGCTTCCGAGCCAGGGCAAAACGCTTCGATTTCAAACTCAATTGTTCAAGAATCTTACCCATTTGCAAACTCCTCCGCCTCTCGATCCGGTTACAGCTCCGCCCCTTCATCCTCGAGTTCGAATTCAAACCCGTGTCCGCGCGGAAATTGTCAGACCTCAAATTCCTTCGGATATTCAAGGGTTTTCACCGAAGAAGATCCGAAAACAAAGGCATTGTGAAAACTTGGCTTGCTCGTAAGGTAATAATTTAGGGATTTGCACTTCATTTTTTGTACCAATTTCATCATCAATTTGCTTACGCTATTTCCTTGGGTTGCAAATTTGAAGAATAATTTGTTTGGGAGAAGAAAAACCCTTGCTTGCTTGTGGGTTCTGCTCTTCGCAATAGGGTGCTGCTTCGTGATTGTGCAGCTTAGCTCGTATTTTCGTGGAGGATTTTTCTGGGGGGTTTTTTGGATGGGATGGAATTATTTTGCACCTTCTGGATCTCTTTCCGAGGTAATTTTGTCTGTTTTATTACAATTTCCGTAGCATCTTTCAAAATCTTTGGGTTTTTGGTTAATTTAATATTATATTATATTATATAATATATACATATATCCAACATTTCAGGTGATTTGTGACGGGCTTTCTCGATATATGGGTTTCTAGTCGCTTTCATTTTTACAAAATTTAATTATGGAGAAATACTTGTGTTCCAGCCTAATGGAAATATGGAGTTATATACCATATAGTGTCTTGTTTTCTTGTTTTATTGAGTTTTGAGTTCTATTATTTATTTATCAAGGTTTTTATAATTGGTGTGAGTAAGAATTTTCCAAGACTCTATTGTCATATTGTGTATATTATCTATATCAAATCTATCACACACGATCGCATCCAATGTATCTATCAGTGAACCTACACCTCGAAGACCTATAGCAAATGCTAGAGCATACATACTCTTTAAGCGAAAATATTTCAAATCCAGTCACTCTGATGTTACAAAATCAAATTATGGAGAAATAATAAGTGGAATTGTACAATCCTACCCAAAATCGCTATATAAAGTACAAAACAACCCATTTTGTTAAAAACTATGTAGGAAATATCCAAGTTTACTAAATTACCCTCACTTTTTCAATTTTTTAACCTGAAACTTGTCAGATTTGAAAAATACACTGATTTTAACATATCAAGCCGATCGATCGGCACAAATCAAGAAAGGGTCGATCGATCGGGCTTCCAAAAAAAAATTAAAAAAAAAAAAAATTGTGCCCGATCGATCGGGCTTTAAATATTTTAAAAAAAAATTATGTGCCGATCGATCGGCACTGGCCGATCGATCGGGCTTTAAATTTAAAAAAAATTATATATATTACTCACAGCGCCGAAAGTGCCGAAATCATTCGATCGGCACACGAATCGGACACAAAATCCTACCTATCGGCACAGCAAGGTCGGACGCTCATCGGCACGCCCATACAACACTATATCTTCATCCAAATCGGTCGGAAACAATGGAAGAGGTTAGTATTTATCTTGAAATCTTAGTTTGTAAATTAGTTTGTAGATGTTGAAATTAATGTATGATTGCATGTTTAAAGTGATTTTTGATGAAATATATATGTTGAGTTTAGTGAGTATAACATAGATCTGGTGAAAATTGGTGAAAATGAGGTATAAATCGCCGAAAAATCAGCGCGCCATTGTCGCCGGACATTGAGCTTCAGTGCCGACCGGTCTGGCCGGTCTGAACCGGTCCGACTGATCGGCACTTTTTTTTTTACGCTATTTTTTTAATTAATGTTATTTATTAAATATTATAACTGTAATAATTATAATTTTATTAAATATTAATTGTAATATATAGGTCAATTTTAAACGGTTAGCACTACGAGACGTTTCCCCGATGATCACAACATATTATAAGCATACTTTAGGAACATTGATTAGAGAGAAATTATCTAGTCAGGGTGGTATGAATCTAGTCCATCGATTTATTTGTGGTCAGTTCGGGGGCATAGTGAGTTGGCCAGATGGTAAGAATGCTATGCGGGCTCTTCACCAGCTATTATGCTATGAGATTTCGGTATGACCTTCGGAGGTTTGGTTTAATTATGTTGGTCAGAACATCCGTTTCTCTCATTCGGAGTTTGCATTGGTTATTGGGCTCATGTTCGGCGAGTGTAGTTTCGATATGGCAGCATCTTATCAACCTACTCAGTCTGGGGTTTACGTTAGGTTCAATGGTGGGAAACCGATTGAAGCAAAGAACTTGTTAAGCTGGTTTACAACATATGAGCCCGGTGGCGTTTCAGATGATGACTTGATTAAGTTGTCGAATATTTTGGCTCTTTTCTTCTGGTTTATGCTCCTGCAGATACTAAGAAGATTGATACATGGATATGGGTATTGGCTGATGATATGAACCAATGGAATGCGTTTCCATGGGGTGCTTTTACCTACGAGGCCATGTTGCACTACTTCAGTTACGTACCAAATTCTCTGGACCTCGTAGGATCAAAGTATAATCTCTACGGGCCGATTTGGGCACTACATGTATAATATTTGTTCACAACTTAATTATTACTAATTTATAAATATTTATTAGTTTAAATAACTCGATATATTTATATTGTAATATAGGTGTGGGCATATGAGGCCATTCCTAGTTTTGGAGCTCGTTGTGCGACCCTTCTACATCCCGATGGTTTCCCTCGTTATTTACGGTGGTCGTTTAATGACGCCGATCAGCGTGATATAGCCGGGTTTTTTAAGCGCCAGGTAAAAATACTTTTATTATTAATTACAATTTTTTATTAATATTTAATGCACAAATATTATGTATTTCAGATGAGAGACTCGATAGTGTTTGAAGTGTTAGAACCGAAGGAGCTTGAGGAGAGGTGTCCATATTGGCAGAGTGCAGTCGGTAGTAATCCATTTGGGATACACTTTCCGTGCCCTTGAACCCCCCTACAGGGCGCAAGTATGATCAAGATGGACAACGTATCTTGATTAGGCGCACCGAGGAGAGCAGACGTAGTACGAGTAGAGGAGTTGTCGGTGAGGAGGAGGAGTAAGAGGAGGGGCACACTGTCGTAGCTAGTAGGAGAGTTTAGAGGCGGGCCCGCCGTACACAAGCATATTCATCAGCAGCGAGAGATGCATCTGGTAATAAACTTAAATTCTAAGTGAAAATTTTATGGTCAATTCTTCCTTTAATAATCGTCTCCTTTTTTGATAATTATTAGCAGTTGGTGAGACATCTAGTTTTCTGGACCCAAGAATAGAGGCCATGATCAGTCGATCTATTCAAGAGAATTTTGAAAGGTGCGAGCAACCTATGATGAATAGAATTGATGAATATCATCGGACTCTCAGTCAGGAGCTAGTGAGTAGGTGTGAGGAGCTGCTGGATAGAAGTAGTAGGTCAAGACAATATTCATCATATTATGATCACGAGGAGGAGCCTAGACCATTTCAGTCTGGATATAGCTGGCACGCTCAGACTACGCAGTGGCCTCGGTGGGACGAGCCTGCACCACACCTTTGATGTATGCGAGAGGGATCCATCAACTCAAAATGAGGAGGCTATGGATGTAGAAGCAAACAACTACAATTTAGATCTGGGTTTGACTGGCGGCCTGTTGGTAAGAGAATTCTTCAAATAATTTAATTTCTTTTCCTAATTTAATAATTAAATTTTGTAGGATATGTTTGAGCCGAGTCACTCGTTGGCTGAGAGTTTTGATGCTTTTCTGTCCGGTAAAAGCTTGGCCTTTCGACGTCCAGATGCTTTTCCACTTGAACGAGAATGGTTCGAGAATTTGTTAAAGATTGATTATAATATGGATTGGCAGATGATAAACTGCTACAACCAGTCACTGCGGGTCAGGCTAGGTCAGGGCAACCTATCCGTGACTCCAGATGTCCAACACACAGTCATAGCGGACTCTACAGTGTTTGTAAGTATATTTTATATTTGAGTATTTTATGGAAAATATTGTATTTCTTTAGTTTAATTTTATCGTTAAATAATTGTTTATCAGATGACTATTACGACTGCGTGGCTCAAGTTTTGTAAAGATCCACAAAGTACGAGTACGAGACACAAAGTACGAGACACTTTTTTTTTTACATTTGGTCCGATCAATCGGCACAGTACGATCGATCGGACCATTAATTTTTTTATTTTTTTTATTCCGATCGATCGGCATCGGTACAAATATTTATTTTTTATATATATTTGGTCCGATCGATCGGGCTGTGCCGATCGATCGGACCATTATATATATATATTTTTTATTCCGAACAGATATAAATACTTTTTTTTTACATTTGGTCCGATCGATCGGCACAGTCCGATCGATCGGACCATTAATTTTTTTTTATTCCGACCGATCGGCATCTGTACAAATATATATTTTTTTTATATATTTGGTCCGATCGATCGGGCTGTGCCGATCGATCGGACCATTATTTTTTTTTATTTTTTTTTTAGATACATTTGGTTCGGACCGATCGGTACAAATATTTAAATTTGGTCCGATCGATCGGCACATGTATTAAATTTTTTTATTTTTTATTTTAATTTATATTTGGTCCGATCGATCGATTGGTCCATTCCGATCGATCGGACCATTAATTAATAAAACTTATATTTGTTTGAAATAAGAATTAAAATTAATATAATTCAAATTGAGTCTATAAAAATTTTAAATTTTAAAATAAAAATTTGAGGGTAATATTATGAAATGATGTAATAAGAATTTATATATAACTATACATTAGCAAAATTAAATATGAATCATTATTGAATCATGGAAGTAGTTATCACTCTTCATGAAAAATGAACTCATTTTTTGAAATAGGTGAATAGGTGATATTTTTTTTTAATTATGTCTCTATTATTACTACTTATTCAAAGTTATTCATGATATTCTCGATATCCCATTCTTATATCACTTTTCATCACTCGAATCTCACATTTTTAGAGTTTAGATGAATAATTTTTGGGGTTTTGATCAAGGGTTTTGAGGGTTTATATGAATAGTTTTGAGGTTTAGATGAATAGTATTTGGGGTTTTGATTAGCGGCACGGGCCGACAGATCGGATCTCTTTTTACATCTGTCGGCACAGGCCGACGGTTTTTCCTAAATTTTTTTTTTAAATTTCTCGATAGATGAACTGTCATACAGTTCATTTTCATACAGCTGTCAGCGGAGTCGATTGGTTTTCAATTTTTTTTTATATTCCTCTATAGAGATTATATAGATTATAAAAATAATAGATATATGATTTGAAATATTAAGTACATAATTATTAACACTAGAGCAGATTATTCATTATTTGACGGCGCTGGACAATTACGCCTTGTGTGACCTTGTTCCCCGCAAATGCTACATTTCTTTGGCGCACGAGGTCTCTTGCTAGATGTCTGGCCTCTACAGGCGGATCTTTGTCGGCTATTCCTCGGTCGTCCTGCTTGACGCGTGATAATTGGCGGTAGTACTACCATCGCATCAATCTCTGCTGGGACACCCCACTCGTCCCGTGGAGGTAAAGGATTCACCACACCCACATATATCTCCCTCCATGTTTCCGTTCGATAGTAATAATTAATGTGATCATATAAATTCTCACGGCGGTTGTATAAAACTGCAATTGCATGCTTACGGGGAATCTCGTCCGGTTGCCATACTCCACATTCACATGAATTCTTGCTCGGATCAACTCTCCATTTGTCTTTTTCCAAGTATCAACCTTAAATAAGTCAGCAGTCACGGATGTAACAACATACCTGAGTGCTGCATCTCTTTCATTTCTCATTCTCATATCTGCAGCTTCAGTCAAAATATCAGTCCTCGCATGAGCCTTTTGTCTACGAGCATCAAACCACTTTTCGAGCAGATGTCGGATTGCCTCGATCATAGCACATATTGGAAGACGTCTTGCGGCCGTAAGTCGAGAGTTAATAGGACTTCGGCCGGGTTGGATGTTAACATACTGTAACGTCGGGTAGGATATTGTGATCTGGCCCACTTCTCGGGACCGATATCCATCAACTTCTCGTACGCTGCGGGTTGTGCCTCTCGTATCGCGTTCAATGCGCGGTTGAAGATTGATGTTCGATATGCGTATGCTGCCTCGTGGAACATCTGCACAGTCCACTTACCATATCGAGCAATCTTATTTGCGATGTGGTAGTAGCAAAGACCGTGGTGTGCTTCCGGATAAACATCTCTTACCGCGTTGGCTATACTTTTGTGTTGATCTGAAACAATTACTAGATCACTAGTGGAGGATAGTGCTGCTCGGAGCCGAGTTAGAAACCACTTCCAAGAAATATCATTTTCAATAGGACCAACACCAAAAGCAAGTGGGAATATTTGTTCGTTAGCATCAATACCAACAGTGACAAGTAGGATTCCCTTATTCCTCCCCTTCAGGTGTGTCCCGTCAACCGCAATCACGTTTCTAAGTTGGAATAACCAAGGACTTCGGCAAATACCAAGCATAAAAAATAGATGTCGGAAATCACCATCAGGACCAACATCTAGATCGGTCAAAGATCCTGGATTTTGCATACGAGCAAATGCAAATACTTCGGAAGATTTTTATATGACTCTGCATGGCCACCGTAAATCATTGATATCGCAGCATTACGTGCTCGCAGCGCCACACTATAACTCGCTTGGATTCCAAACCTATCCAAAAGATCAGCTTGAATATCGGCAGGTTTCATTATCTTGCTCTGGCGGTGCATTCTCTGCGCAATATAGGCGGCTACGGCCTTTGCCCGCACATTTCGCGATCCTAAGCCAGATAGATCGCGGTTGCAGGTGTGCTCGGGGTTGTATACGGTCACCTCCCAAATTTTCGTGGCCCTACAGGCAGCACGAAGAAAATATGGACACGTATCATTACGCTTGCATATGTATTCGAGTCGTTTTGTGCACGAACGTCGGCACATGAAATCCACTCCATGTTCCATATGCCACAATGCGACCATAGCATATAATTCATCTTTCTCCCCAAAAAACTGGCTCCTTGCCGCAAATCACAATCCAATATAAGAGGCAAGCTCGTTGTGAATGGTGGGTCAGATGTATCGAGAGGTATAATTGGAATGATCCAATTACTTGCTGCTTCCATGTTGCTGTATAATATTTCGTCATCGGTATTTGGACGAGTGATTAGAAGAAGCATTGACATGAGTTGGTTGACGTCGCCCTCTCGTCGGATCCATGCAGCAAAGTCACCAAGCGAACAATTGATCAATACTTCAGGAATACCTTCATCTTCATCCTCAGATGAAGTGTCGAGATAAGCTTCTTCATTTTCATCTGTTTCGACATGAGTCTCCTCTTCCTGACCACTTCCACCGGGGTTGCTTCGACTCCCACCTGGGTTGCTTCCACTTTTGGCCCTTCAAACTGGTTATCACCTCCGAATTGATAAGACTCAACGAATGTTGAGTTTCGAGCTTCACGATTTACTACGCCGGTATTATTGGGGTGCACTAAATATACTGCAGGCTCTAAGTCTAGAAGACAAATACGTTGTAGATCAAGATCACTCCCGATAACGGCCTTGATCGTTCTATGACTTTTACGAGACTCTGCAATATAATAGATGTGGTAGTCGGGCGGAACTGAATATGCATCCAGAGCGTATTGAATATATTGTCATAGTACTGCAAGACAAATATTGTTTGCCGGAATCCAAACCATTGTCTCTTGGCCGCCAACCTATTTCGATTCACTATCGAAAACTCCGTTAAAATTGACAACAAATTGTTTCCAATCATTCTCCATATTTTTTTCTTGCTTTGGTGGTGGTGGAAATGAAGGAGAATGATAGCAATTGAGAAGAGAAGTTGTGAGAAATAAGTGAAGTGATGAGACGAATTGTAATGAATTTATTGATAAACTGTGCCCTATCGGTCAAACTGTATAATTTATTCACGTGAAAGTGTGTAATATTGATCGAACATGTCATAAGGCACACTGTCAAAAGGTGATAGGGCACACTGATGAATTTATTCACGAGTGCCCTATCGGTCGGACGCATGATAGGGCATACTGTGAAAAGTGAAGGTACACTATAACACAGTGTTGACATATCGGTCGGACGCGATAGGGCACTGAAAAAGGTGATAGTCACTGACACATTTTAATAAAGTGTCCGATCGATCGGACCTTACCGGATGTGTCCGACCGATCGGACATCTGGCCACACCGGCCGATCATGCATGTGTCCGATCGATCGGCCGCGGCCGATCACGCTCCTGGCCGATCGATCGGATATGTCCGATCATGCTCATGTGTCCGATCGATCGGCCACGGCCGATCATGCTTGTCCGATCACGCTGTGGCCGATCGGTCGGACGTGATCGGACCCGTGATATATATATATATTTTTAACAAAATCAATCATTTATTTCACGAAAAATTATAAAAACAGTTGCCAATCACTGAAAAGAGATTGTATTTATTGAAAAGTAGGGGTATTTTAGTAAACCTGGGTATGTAGTGTAGTTATATATAAGAGATGAGTATATTTGTGTTTAACTTTAACGTCTTGGGTAGAACACCAAACGACTCAAATAATAATCCTCCTGTCAGATGGAATTGTACATGATTTTATGATCCTAATTTTCTCGTATGTATTAATTTGAATTCAATTATTATCAATGATTTGTAATCGGTGATGACTGATGAGTAGTATAGAATTACTCGAGGCTATATTGTGTTGGAAGGATTCGACGATATTATTATATTTGAAGCAATACAGCTCGATTCACCCAACTCTCATTATGTCTCCAGGTCTAATTACCATCTAGGTTGCACGAACACGGGACACGATACGATACGGACACGAGACACGGCATTTTTTGAAAAATTTAGGACACGACACGGGCGTTGATATAAAAAATATTAAATTATTAATATATATATATATATATATATAAATTTAAAAATGATCAAGTCAAATTTTTCAATATCAAACTCATAGTTCAAATGATCAACTCAAACGACATAGTCATAATTCATAAGTAGATAACCATAGCATAAAAATGTAAAATATTAAAATAAGTAGATAATCTAAATACATTAGTAAGGTAAGTAATATTTAATTATTTAATTATATATTTATTTACTTATTACTAATGTAAGGTAAATAATATTTAATTATATATTTATTTACTTATTACTAATTATATATACGTGTCTCACTGTCCCTTTACTTATTTAATTTTATATTTATTTACTTTTTACTAATTTCTAACTACATGACCCATTCAACCGTGTCTACTAATAAGAATAAATCAAAAAACGTGTCCGTTGTCCCCTTGGGATGACAAAGTTGGTGAAGGTGGGTAGGCCCGGGACCCATAGGTCCTGAGTTCAAATCCTACTGGAAGCAACTTTGTAGAGCCTGTCACCTATGGTTAGCCTAGGGTGGTTGAACTCTCCTGTGTGGTTTGCAGGCTACTGCACAAAGAGCGGGTTTACCCAGTGCGCACCGAAGGTAGCGGCTGCGGGTTCCACGTATCAAAAAAAAAAAAAAAAAAAAAAACGTGTCCGTTCCGTGTCGGACACACAAATCGCTGTGTCCGAAAACGTGTCTGTTTTTTTTTTCTGGACTCGTTTTTGCCGTGTCGGACACGTGTCGGGCGCGTGTCCGGGCGTGTCCGTGTCCGACACGTGTCCGACACAGTACGACGGGTTTTTTCGGAGTGTCCGTGCAACATAGATTACCATCGTGTGTTTTATTTATCCATACATCAGATTAAATTTTCTCCTTTTTTGTTGTTGTGATTTTCGGAGTTTGTAAAATTATATTTGTGTGATTGACTATTTTACATAGTAGGTCATGGGTTTTTGGGTTCATGTTTTGGGCCATTTTGATGTTGGTTTATGTTATGAAATTCAGTTTTTGGGAGATGTATCTGTGCATATCCGGTTGCATACATTGAATGTTTTGAATAAATGAAATATATGGATTTTATGGTGGTTGAAATCAGGGTTTTGGAGCCTCTACAAATCGGAATTTTCTACTCTGCTCTATTTATTCTAATTTAGACGCTAAGCACCATCAATTTGCAATACTTTTGTACATAATCTAATTCTCCAATTTTAAAAAGTTTCTGGTTCTTATACTTGAATTAGCGATATTTATTTTCAGAATAATGAATTATAAATTCTATCTAATAGTCAAAATAATGGAGTCCACAGATTATAGGCCATTCAATTTTTTTCTTACTTTACAATGACTGTTGATAATTAAAGCAAAAATTTAAAAGTCGTAGTTCTTAAGAAGAAAACGGCGAGGCCAAATAGTCAGAAGACGGCAAACATGCCAGGTTTGGGGTTTCTAGAAACAATTCGAAATCAGAGCACCGTACCTAGTTTAGATATGATACTATATAATATATAGTTTCAGATTATTGTATAATAATACCTAAATATTCTAAAGAAATATTAAATGATGATATATTTATTAAATCTTTCAATCGCAATATCTGGTCAGCCAATCGCTTTACTGTGGAGTCAAAAGCCCCATTCTGGGCCCGAAGATCATCTGGCCCATTTTTTGTGGCCCCTTCGGTGGTCCACCAATCATGCTCCGCCATGTGTGCATTGATGGGCCACTTTTTTTAAAATCAAATATTAATTTAATTGAGTGGGGCCCACCAATACACGCATGCGCTGCGTGATTGGTGGGCCACCAAGTATTCCTCCCATTTTGGAACAGAAGATCCACGTTGCCATTCTGGTGGGCATCTTTGACTGCACATACAAAATATTGATGATAAAATAGAAATAAAAATAATACTAATATATGTGTTTTAACTTTTAAGTATTTGGAAAAGGAGAAAAATATAAATATGTCACGACATTTCCATACTTTGACTGGGCTGTCACTTCATCGAGGCCCTTCTTTGTTGAAAATTGAGGTGTAGAACTTATGGACCCTAATACCCTTCACCTCATGTCTAGATGTACCCCAAAATGTCTGATCTGCCCCCATCAGTATATCTTTGCAATACGTTCATATAATTACTCCCTCCATCCAATTTGACTTCTCTTATTTCTTTTCACCACAAAGATTAAGATGATTGGTTGTTTATATATAATAAGTGGGTCATACAAAGAAAAATAATAGTTTGTTCAATAGTTATTTTCCATGAGATAAGTCAAATAAGACAACAACAAAAAACGAGATAAATCAAATGAGACGTAAAGAGTACTTAACAAGTTTGTTTTTGAACGCAATTAGATCATGACGAGTTGGACTAGTCCCCTAATTTTGTTGTGTATTTATTATGAAATTATTTAGTGTCAAATAACAATTGAATTAACGAATATAAACATGTTAAACGTGAGGATAATATTTAAATGCTCATAAATCATTAAAAAAATGTAATCACTAATAAGTGACAATTATTGAACCATGTGGTCGAATTTAGAAATGTGTCACTAAGTAAAAGTTAACCATATTTTACTCTAAAGAATAATATGTTCAAAATTTATCATAATTATTATCGTCGTGATAATTAAAATCTTTGTTTGATTATTTACTTCAAATTTTCACGGAATTTATAATTATTCACTTAATATATACTTGAATAAAATTATACAAAATATATGAAGCTCGAGATGATTCATATAATTATTCTGAATACGCGAAATATAACATATTGAGTATGTGCTATGGGTATCAAATTAACTTTCATGAATATAGAAAACAGGAAATAATAATTATTTATCGGCAACAAGCTAGTATACTTTTATAAAATAATACTCCCTCCGTCTCGCTAAAAACGTCTCAGTTGACTTCGGCACGGAGATTAAGAAATTTTAATTTAGTGTGTATTTTATGAGTTTTAATTGTATAAAGAAAATGACACAGTTTTCGAGGAGTGGTTGGTGGAAAGAAATAAGAATTATCCAAATTTTTGCAAGGCTAGTGAAAGACAATCGATTTTTATTTTTTATATTTTTTTTATATTGTATTTGAAGAAATAATCTAAAGTTTTCAAAAAGATAAAAATCATAATTTTCTGAGTTCGGAGCAGAACATAATCGAGTGAGAGATAGATTTTTAAATAGAGAGAGTATAAGAATGTGGGGGTTGAGTAGTGAGTAAGGGGGACCCACTTCATTTTATGTTTAAAAATAATTTTTACTATTTTAGGAAAGAGGACAAAAATAGCGGGACAACCCGATTAGACAAGTAGGACATAAATAACGGGACAGAGGGAATATAAATCTAGTGTAACGAAGGGTATTGTAGGAATTATAGAGATTGTCCTAATAAGAAATGTGAGGTCAAAAGAGTAAAGAAAGCGTGGATGGTATGGAATGAATCCCAACAATAATGATTTTCTTTGTAGATGGGGTTTTGGTTTGACCAGTGCTGCTCATACATACATACATATACATATACATATACATATACATATATATATTTGATTTAGATATTAATTTAACATACAATTTTTTTAGTTGTATTATACTAATATACCCATCTACACTATATTAAATACAAAATTACCTAACTTTATAAAAACTATCAACTATATACCCAAATTTACTAAAATACCCCTATTTTTTCACTTCTCTCACCTAAAAATGTCAGGTCATGATTGAACCGTGATCGGACCATGTCGGATGTGTCCGATCGGTCAGACATGATCGATCAGTCGGATCGCACAAAAAAATTGTGATCGGCACAAAAAATATCGAAGCATTATGATCGGCACTGACCGACCATGCATCGGCATAAATTAGTATAATATTACTAAAAAATGTTTATGTGCCTATGGGCCAAATTTTGTGATCGGCCCTGACCGATCACAAACATCAGCACAATTTTTTTTGTGATCGGCTCCGACGTACCATGCTCGGTCATGGTCCAATCGATCGGACCGTGATTGGGCCCTTTGTTCACCGTGATCGGACCATTCCATAGTAGGGGTATTTTCATCTTCTTGAATATATAGTGTAGTTAAATATAAAAATTGGGTATAAATGTGTTTGTTTTTTCCCAAATAGATATTTCGCCACCGGACTCATTTTTTTACCTGTTCAGCTTGTTCTCTCTCTCTTACTATTACTTTTAATAATCACCACATTCCTTCACCCCTCTCTCTCATCTCCCCTCTCAAAGTTCCTCACTGCATTTCCACATCTGGATTCATTTGACTCGCCTCTAGGGTTTTTCTGTTTCACCAAAAGCTTAGGTTACAAGTTTTAAAGATTTGGAATTTCATCGCATAGGTGCCTGTATATTCCGCGAAACTCCGTAAATATCCATTTTTTTCTCCCACAGGGTTCGGGTTTCAGCTGAATTTCACATTCCGGTTAGTTCCTTCCCCCTTTCCTAATCAATTGTTACTTTATTTTTCAATTAATGATTGTCATTTCATGGTGAATTGCTCTACGATTTGGCTGGGGAATCAACACAAGATTTCTTTTTAATTTGCATAACATTTCATTTAATTTTGTATTAGTGGTAATTCTTGTTCTTGCTGGAAATTTTGATCTGGGCTCGAATTTGTTTAATTTCATTTTATGCAGTACTTCTCTGTTTGATTGTTTGTCTCTACAAAGAAAAAAAAGCTGCAATAAAACATGCCGCGTTTAATTTGATACACTAATCTTTGCTATATGTAGTAGAATTTTGAAAAAATGAGTTGCATAATCGCATAATTGTATCGAGGAATTTTCTTGAATCAGTTTGAGGTAGCCTGTGATTTTTAAGGATTGTCATTATATAATTTTACGCTGCTAAATTATATTGCCTGGTAGGTCAGATTATCTGTGAACTAAAGGAAGTGCCTTTTTGCTGAACTTTTTAGTACATGTAGTTTTGCTTTATATAATTCTTTTGAGCAATTACATTTTCCCCTCCGAATTTAGATTTGCTCATTATATTTAGTAAGTTGCAAGTCTTGCTGTAAGAAAATAATAAAATTAGAAACCTAATTGCGCTATCATATGATTTAGTTCTTGATAAGACAGGAGCTACATCTGTTATATTTAGTTAAATGCATGGGTTGGTTTCGTTATTTTTTTTTCAATATAGAAATTCCACCTAGTTGCTGCATTTTGGTTCTAAGTAAGCAGGATGGAACTCAGTGATCATTTGATAGTAATCCGATTTCTACTCTTGAAGAATAGTTTAGTGTTTGATACAAATTTCCTTTGGCAGGAACTTGCTAGACATTCATCGAGTTGGAATTTATTTCTTTTGCAGCATGGGGTGCTTCACGGTATTAAAGAGTAAGAAGAAGAAAACAGAGCAGACAATCTATGTTAAACGTGTAAACCCACAGGAACATTTACCGACTGCGTTACCTGTACCCCAATGCCAAACGCGTTCGTTACAGTCTGCACCACCAAGCTTTAAAACCAGAGTAAAGCCTGTTCAGTCTAGTACAAGTGTAAGCAGTAGCCGGATGCGAGCATTATCGGCACCATCAAGTCTTGATGCTGCAGAACAAGATGCACTTGCATCTACTGAATGTGAGGAACAAGAAGAGCCTAAGGGTCGCTTTGGCTCAATGAAGGAATATAATTCACCGAGTCCCCAACCTCTTCCACTTCCATCACCCCGTGGCACAAATGCTCTTAAAGCTACAACAAGCTTTAAAACGATAAACTCTAGTGGCCCACTTGATATGTCTGGGCCGCTTCCTCTACCTCCTACTTCGCATCCAACTCTGACAGCTAAAGGAACACTCGTAAACTTTTCTTATGAAGATCTTGCGTCAGCTTGTCATAACTTTTCTCCTGAGAGATGTATGTCTGAAGGTCTCTCTTCTGTCATCTACCGGGCTTCTTTTGCAGAGGTTGCATCTGGATCAAGGATGCTTGAAGCCACCGTGACCCGTCTTCACCCTTTCAACCAGGTACAATTTGTTGGTTTCCATATATATATATATATATATATATATATATAAACTCTTACATTTCTTTCAAGGGTTTTTGTCGAAGTTCTTCCTGTTTTCTCTGCTTGATAAAGAGATAATTCACTGAGATATAGATGGGGGAGTCTCTAATACTACATTGGTTGCTTACACTATGTGTAGGAGTATTATACCTTTCTGTATACTCCCGTTCTTATACACGATTACTGACTGCATGATTAGAGATGGGAGCGGGTTTGACAAAGGATCTTAGAGTGTCTAGGGTTGGGCCAGGAGGGTCTCTTAACGCCTTCTTTTTTCTTCTCATCGGAGTTATTTCACAAAGACTTGCCGGGGGTTAGAGCATCGCATTTGTAATGCGATGGTCATCGGTTCGATTCCGATAGCCAGCGGACTCCTATTTCTCAATGATATTCCACAATCAAGACAATTGCTGAATTCCGTGAAACCATTCCTTGAGTAGGGCTCCTAGGTGGCGCGTTCGTGATGATAGAGATAGACAGCCTATTACCCTTCATTGGCCTACTTCCTCTTAAAATTAAAATTCTTGTCTTGCAGCGAGCCTCTCATTTCTGTTGTAACCGTTCTATGAGATCTGTTCTATTATTATTATTATTATTATTATTATTATTATTATTATTATTATTATTATTATTTTTTCCTGCATATACGTTTTATCTGACACTTTGTCATACTTTTCCAGGGTTTGAAGGAGTTTGTGAACGACGTGAACACTCTTGCTTCTTTGCAACATCCACACCTCTGTAAATTGATTGGTTTTCATGCTCGTGAAAGCTCAGGCCATAGGATGTTGGTTTATGAGAGGCTATTTCATGGGAGCTTGGATAGACTCCTATTTGGAAGATCAGACGGTCCACCTATTGACTGGAATAGTAGAATGAAAGTTGTATTATGCGCTGCTCAAGGTCTAACCTTCCTGCATGAGGAAGGACCATTTCAGGTAGCTTATATTGTCCAGCCACTACATTGCACCTTAAGTCCTATATTTTTAGCTTAACATGTAATGAGTCACCACTCCTATTTTTATCATCTATTGGCTACTAGCATAGGTTAACTTGTAGCTTTCGCTCTTTGACAGGCAATGTTCCATGAATTTTCAACTGCAAATATACAGATTGACAAGGATTTCAGTGCTAAGCTCTCTGGATATGGCTGCATAAGCCATATCCCAGAGGGGGACATCTCCAGTGGCTCAGTTGTAAGTGCTAGAGCCAACCCTTCTCACCATCCTCTCTTGCATTTTTCGGATGTGTGTATTTGTGCTCTTCAAATAGAGTTTCGAGTATTTGGTATTGATCAGCTGTTACAACTTAGCAACTCATCTTGCTGAAATTTCTCATTACTTGTTCAGGCTGTGGCAAATCTTTCAGTGGAGACACTGGAGAGGGGGTTGCTCACCCCAAAGAGTAACGTGTGGAGTTTCGGTATCATGCTTCTTGAGTTGCTTACCGGAAGGAAAAACCTTGACAGCCGGCATCCAAAGGAAGAGAGAAATCTAGTGAAGTGGAGTCGGCCCTTCTTAGCCGATGATTGTAGATTGTCCCTAATTATGGATCCTCAGCTAAAGGGTCGTTTCCCAGTCAAAGCAGCTCGGACAGTAGCTGATATCGCTCAACGTTGTCTCCTAGTAGACCCGTCGGAGAGGCCTACCATGAGAACCATTGTGGAGCATCTCAAAGCCATACAAGACATGAAGTACACCTCTCGCTTTCCTCTGCAAGAGCCGGGATCAATTAGTCAGAAGAACATGTCGCGATCGCCTAGTCTGAATGGGATCGTCACTCCAGCTGCAAAATCGACTTCTTCTCCTACACCTCCTACTCGACCATCCGTATCCCCCCAGAGTTTGCATGCACTGCCGTTGGCTCTACCTCCTAGAGCAAGTGCGTATACTTTTTCATTGGAGGAAAGTGATAGACAGGAAACCCGGAGATCGGCATCATCAAGTCTTCGTCGATCTAGTGTGAAGGATTTTGATAGTTAATAGTGAGCATTTTTTAATTTATTATCTTCTTTTTCTCACATATTATATAGAAGGTAAAGATATTTTCAGATAGGTGTAGTCTTTATTTGTATGTAAATAATCTCTTCTTTTGTGCTGGGGCTGATTTCTGCTCCTCCCATGTTCTATTGATGATTGTATGATATTCTCTCTCTTCCACTGTTCCCCTCTCCCTCTCTCTCACGCACAAATGCACATGCATCAACTGAAACTGCACAGTTGAATGTGATATTACAACTTCTCAATCCAACTATGCACCCTTTTTGGACATATGGTTGTTCATGTTCACCATGTTTTATACAGCAGAAATTCAAGAACAAAAACTTAAGAGAGAGAGAGAGAAAGATCACGATGTATCATCTTCTCTTTTATCTTTTTCCGACAACTCATTGCTACCCTCATCCTCTTGGGCAACATCAGACAAACCGGCGTCGTCCCGTACTCGAAGCGCGTGGTCTTCCGATGCCCGAGCTATCTCGATCGATGAAGTCCTCTGCTGCTCAACCACCAAGCTTGTAAGACCGTTATGTCTCAGGTATGTGTCCAGAGGCAAACTGGCTTCTAGAAGCAGACTCGTCATGCTTAAGTGTTCTCGACCGGGACAACAGTTCAAGTCTAGCCCTCCATTAAAACCCTCACCATTTTCCAGAGACTGGCCGTCGCTTTGGGATTTGAAAGGCGCTTCACTTTCCGATCTCTTCTCATTATCCGACTGAGCATGCTCTGATGGCACCGGACTCGAGATGCTCTTGACCGCCCTAGCAGCATTTCTCTGTGCAATCTCTGCCTCACGGTCAGACTGGCGCTTCTTCTTGCGCATCATTAAGGTCTTGAAGCGGCGTTTGACGGTCATGCAGACGTTGCACGTGCACGTGGGCTTGTGCTTGCCCTTCCCACTCGGGGGCTGTATGCACACGATGCAGGAGCAGCCGGGGCGATGCCTCGGGTGCTTCGTAGTTGTTGCGATGGATGAAGAGCCTGGCTCGCTTGTGTTGCCTCCATTTACGGGTGCTTCTCCGTCCCGGGATTCGGTTAAAACTCTCCTTTCGTTGAAGTCTACATCACAGAAGAAAAAAGTAAAATCACTACAAATGCTTTTCATTAGTAACAAAAATCTAACATCTATTGAACCTTTGTGCATTCTGAGAAGATTTTCGAGTTCTTTGGGCTCCATTTCTTCGGGAGCAGCACAGGAGCAAACGAGGCGTGCTTGACCGTTCGTGTTCTCCTGACACGTCCATTTGGGAGGGAGAAGAAGATCGATTGGCACTTTTCGCCATTTTAAGCAACTGTCACACTGAGTCCATTGGTCTTGTTCCCCCCTAGTTTAGAGGCAGTCATCATGGTAATGCAAAATAATAAGCTAACTCAAGTAAGCCAAGACTCGTGATAAGAACTATTAAGCTTATTTCTTACCCAGATTGACGAGCGACGAAAATACTTCTTTTTCCGAAAACAGGTGGTTCCTGAAAGCAAAAAAAACACCATAGAAAGAATTAATTAAAACAGGATTTAATGATGTCCATTTGGGAAGTGGTAGGAGTCTTCTTACATCAAATTCTTCGATTTCATTATCCTCAACTGAGACGGTGCTTGGCTGGGCACTTGGTGGTGGGCGGAGCATATCCTGTACCTCTTCCCACGAGAGTCTCAGCTGCAAAGAATCAAGACCATCGATTATCAGCCGTTTACTCTTGCCCCCAATGTTTCTTCTGTTGCGCTCAGGGGGCAGCGATGACTGAGCCAAAAGATGGTCTCCTCCAGACTCCACCACATTCTTTTCAGTGATTTGGGGGACGATATTCCCAGAGTAGCCGCCCATTATAGGTAAAGCCATAGAAGGACCCCTGCTTCTTTTTAGTGACTGAAGAAGGCCAGAGTAACCGCCCATTATAGGTAAAGTTTCAGCATTCCCCAAGAGTGTGTCGCCTTGAAAGGCACCAACATCAATTGGATAATGTGAATCCTGCTCCACAGAAACTCACCACTGTCATTGCTCGTTTATTTAGGTGGCATCAAAGTTAATATACCACGTATATAACGTGTTGAATAAAATTGTGCCCATCAAAATGTGGTAGCTAAAGACATGAATACCGTAGCTACCTTCTGCACAGAAACACTATTTGAAGCTTTTCGGAACCCCATCAGAAGTTTTCCTTCTGGATCCATACGACTGAACGTTACTGAACAAACATATGCAAAGACAAGAGAAAGTGAAGTTAATATCCAAGGCTCTAGATAATTGCAATTGCATATTACTGGAATGTGAATATTGATAGCATAATTAAAATAAAGAAATTGCAATTTGGTTTCCAAATCACTCAGACTTTGACATCAAAAGAGTGAATTGATTGTTTCTTACATATAAAAAAAATAATAATAATAAAAAAAAATCTTGATATCAATAAGAAGACTTGGTTACAGTACCAGTATCTCCAGCTTGTAACTGCATTGACTGGATGCAGGGGGTTACGCCCTCCAAAACATACATTCTGCTATTATTATTTGGCCAAAATCGAAACTGAAACATCCATTCTTTTCCCTTCACGTCCTGAATCCTCAAAGGAAGGCCCTCCGGTTGAGAGATTGGCGGGAAGTATGCCTGAACAATGAGATAGCTAATCTTGTTAGACAGCCAAAGAAAAAGCGACAGATAGCTTAAGTAGGTGCTTCTTTTATTCCTCTCACTTTTTCCATGGGGATGGATGGAGGAGTGAGGGTGAGAAGATAGTAGGAAAAAAGATGAAAAGAATTTATGCTAATAATTTATAGTAAGTGAAGTCAGGGTAAACAACAGTAGCTAGACTAGTAAGTAGCAACATACTTCTGCACATGCTTTAGGAAGAACCAGACGACCAATACGACCAGCATCACTGGCACTCAGGACCTTTTCAAATAAAGGAACAATCGTAGAATTTGAGCTGAAAATGACCTAATTAAGGAAAATGTGATGCTTAAGAAGAAGCCCAATGAAGAGAAGTAGCTTCATCATAACTTGCTTACAAAAAATAGTTAACGAGTTGAAAAATAAGGATACTCTCCGGATATTTGCTGCAGCTCCTGGTCTGTTATCCGAGGCCAATACCGTGGGAGCAATTGATTTTTAACTCTCCCTTCCACAGGTGGCCTTGCAACACGTAATTGTGAAATAGAGCTAGAATTTGTTTCTAATCCTGCAGCCAAAATGGTTGGTACCCTTGGTATGAGATGGCGGGGCCTGCTACCCTGTTGAAAGGAAGATATTGCAGTGTTCAATTGCCTTTCTTCAGCGATTGCCCCGGATAAAGTATTTGAGGTTGGCGAACCAGACAAACTGATGCTCAAGTTCGTCTCAACTAACGACTTATGTAAACTGTCACAATTTTTTGATGGTCCAATAGGTGACTGATAAGAAGGTGGCAAGTTTTCTTGGCTGTCAATTTTGGTATCAACACCAGATTGTGCATGAACCATCCTTAAAGAATTTATATCAGTGCCGTGTTCTGTTGAGAGATCATGCGCTTTATGTTTTTCATCCGGTGGGGTCTGCATAAGGCTTTGGAAGAATCAGAGTGTATCTCAGTTAGAGAAACTAAACTTTTGGGCAGTTAAAGAAGATATGTAAAACACAGCTTGAAAGTGGGATGCAATGGAAGATAGCAGAATACAAGCACACAAATATGTACCAGAAGCACGTCTATTGCATCAGCGTAATAACAAATAATGCGACATCCATGGTCTAGTAGCTTACTGTGAGCATGCAGAAATTGATCTTACATAAGGATGCGTAGAACTCTTGGTACAGCCTTTACAATTCACCCCACCAGTGTCGAGTAGCTCTAGCAAAGTACTGGAAGCAATGCATCCACAATGAAGACGCTGCAAAAGCTTCCGAGTCAAGCTCTAGCCCACGAGAGAAGTATCATATGAAGCTGAATGATAAGCAATCAGTTTTCTCACCTTCCCACATGAAGTGCACTCCCTCCAACCCGTTTCCTCTGAATGGAACGTTTCGCAGAAGACCAACTCTTTGTAGGCTTTCCTGTCGACAACCAATTTGCAAGAAGTATATTGTCTGCATGAGTTCATCATTGGTATGGGAACAACACTTCTTCAGGAACACAAACTCAAGAAGGCAAATTCTGAATCCTCATAAATCTAGAGCCTTCTTCTAAGATCAATACTTCCATAATAAGAACAAAATCATGCTTACGAATTCAAAACTGCTTAATGCGGATCTTAGCTGTCTTTTATTAAAACCAGATCTTGTTCCGGAGATCCAAATCCGTAAAACTAAGAAATGTTTCCTTCTCGACAACAAGATTATGAAGGTTTCGAAGTAGTATGGTCAAATCTCAAAATTACACATTGCTTAATACTGATTATGCTGCACACTAGATTACACTCAAATATCATTTCCACCGATTTGTCCAACAGTTGATTGCCACATCTATGTACTAACTTATAGTTTTAAGAATTTGCTGAGATATCAAATTCAAGCGTTCTAGCTAGCTGCAAAGACATATATACCTTAAAAAGGAAAAGGTACTTGACTAACAAGAACACAATTACAGAGTCATCATGCATCACGTTTGCAAAAACCCAAAACTTAAAAGCTGCACATTGATTCTCAAACAACCAAAAACAAGAATTATAGCCACAACGAATAAAATATCTCAACTTACTCCAATTGGATGTAAACAAGAAAATAGAAAATAAATTCAAAATTCATCACGCCAAGAAACTTCCAAGATTTCATTCAATTAGACCTAATGAGGAGAGATACAGAGATGTAGATATATAGAGATAGAGAGAGAGAGAAGCGATGGCACATACCCGCAATTATCACAAAGAGTAGCAAAACCACCGGATCGCAAGGGCCAGCCCTTTTTCCATTCCACCAAGTTGGATGAAGCACAAATCCCATTCATGCACACCCCACCCTCCATTTTCAAACACTTCACAAAGCAACAGAATAAGTGAAACTTAAAAATTATGGAAGCAAAGATGGTCAATTTTGAATTCCTAAGTGATACAGTAAGAGATGAATTCAAACTGGGGAGTGGGAGCTCACCAAAACGATTTGTTTTTGCAAGCAATTTGTGTTACAGGAAGAGCAAGTGATTTGATTGGTCTGTATTTGACGCAACAACTACTCCGGCTTCCCGGCGGCGATTTGATTTTGCTAGATTACTTCAACTCATAGTCGTATCGCCAATCTCCTTCTTTCTGCTCACCTCTTTTCTTTTTTTTCTTTTTTCCGGGTTAAAATATTCATAAATAGTCACAGGCCAAACTATTTTAGACGACTCCCTTCATTCATATCAAGAAACGTAATTCTCCGTCCCCATGGGATGACCTAGCGGTCGATGTTCGGGACCGATAAATCATGTGTTTAATTCCCACCAAGATCGCTAGGTGTTGTCTGCATCTTAAGGGTTGTTGAACCCTCCTGTGTGGTTTATTCAGTGCGCACCAAAAGTAGCGGCTGCGGGTTCCATGAATAAAGAAAAAAAAACGTAATTCTCCCTAATTAAAGTATTTTGATATTGTAATGTCGAGATCGAATTTGGTAAGAACATTCTTTCAACTGACATCAGACCAAACAAATTTAATGAATACTATATTTTCACCCAAATTTATCCATAGAAATAGAATCATTTTGGTGAACAGGCCAACACTATATTTGTGTGATGTATAATGACAGAAAAGGAAAAAAGAGAAGAATATTTTTCATCCAAACTAGCAAAAAAAATTGCAAATTGGGCCGATTTGGCATGCGAACAGAGATTGCCTGGGCGCATACGTTGGGTGCTAGCTGTATAATACCTCGGATTAACGTTCTGTTTGGTGCACGCTTGTCTTTGTGTTGAAGCAATCATTCATCATTGCCGCCTCCGCCTCCTACCATATGCTCCATGACGTCATACTCCGCTCACACAGTCGTCGCCGATCACCTACTTTCTCTGGGCTGGGCCTCTTTACTCTCAATTGGGCCTTAGTGAAGATTAATTTCAAACTGCATTTCCGTTTCTCACCTTACCAATTGTCTTGAGCTCCGACTCTGCAGTGATTTCAGCCGTTAGGGTTCCCATTCCGGCATGGCGGGAATATCCTGTTTCAAGTGTCCGCCACAACGTTGAAGTGGGCGCCGCTCCGAGGAAGGTTATTGGTCATAAATTTTGCCGCTCGATTTCGTTTATGCACTTTTTTTTAATTCTATAATTGTTTCTGTACGCTGTGATTTCATTGTGTGATGTCAATGTTCAGAGCTCCTGCTCGTTAAACCTGGAAAATGAGCAACATTTGTAGGAAGGTAGAAATCAAGAAAATAGAAACGAGTTAGTAAAGAAAAATCTAGCGCTTCATTTAGAATAGCATAATGTCATAAGGTTGCAAAAAGGCTTAAGCATATGGCAATAAGTATACAGATATGAGGCGTTATAAATTAACTCACCTTCAAATTCACGAAGCTACAACAAGAAGCATACACAGTTTGTTAACCAAAAAGTTAAAATGAGAAATGGACGAACATGATTTGACCTACGAGTAGAGGAGATGTATTGGGAACTTTAGTACTAGAGTTTGTAGCGGTATGAGAAGATGAAGTAGCAAGAGATGCTAATATCGATCTGACTAGGCTGGATTTTGTCATATGAGCTTGCTGGAGTTGAGAAGTATGAAATATGATCAAATTTCTCTTGATCCACAACGTTATGCTTATGATGTTCCTATTGAATATCCAAATAGTGCATTTGAATTTTATCTCTATGTTCTGGAACAGAAGCTAAGTTTAAGAAGTTGCACGTACTTATCAGTGAATACTTGAATTGACCACTTCTACTTCAAAATCTATTGCACCATTAAAATCATAAACCAAATAATGGTGCTCAATTGCTCACCATTAAATCCTTATGTTGGATTCCACAAGGAAGCAAATACATAAGAATCTTTGCTCACCATTAAATCCTTATGTTGGATTCCACACGGAAGCAAATACATAAGAATCTTCCATTCAGGTATCTAAATTAATTTCCATCCATTCCTATTCTAAATATAGAGTGTGCATGTACACTTGTTATAATACGTAGGAAAATAATTTTAATGTTCTTTGAAAAATATAACCTGCAAATCAACAACTGAGAGGTAAGGATAAATGAAGTTACTCACACGTGTGACTATGGAATGAGTAATGACTAACAAGCTCTTTTTTGAAATATTATCCACATGCTTATTGTGTGCACTGTTTTGCACATTGGTTGCAGCCGCTGAAAAATAGGTGTATATGGTTGTTTTTTCAAAACCGGCTGCTATATTTTGCTTAAGAAATTGAAGTTGTACACACAGTGGCAACTGATGAGCGCCACACATGTAGAGGAGTCAATCAAATTGGTGTGTGCAACTGATGGAGTTCTCATTTTGAGTCGTTATGTGGTATTACGTTTTTAATTATGTGATTATTGTGCTAGAAGTACAGTGGATGAAAATTTCCATTCAAAGTGAAGTTGGGGGCTGTTCAAGTGCCATGCGATTTTCTTTTCAGTATTAGATTATGAAACTGTTTTGTGAAGGTGTGCAATCAAAAGTTGTAGATATCTTAAACCAATAGAGGCCGTCGAGAATGCTAAAGCTGCTTCAAGTATTGATCAACAAAAGCTTTGATTTTTTTCTCTCAGTTTTTAGAATGTCTTGTATGAAGGATTTTTTACAAGAAAAGTTTCTCAATCTTTGTTTTAATGCTTTGTTTATCAATTTGTAATAATTTTAATTTGTTACACAACCGCTAAATAGTTTATGTTACTCGTTGTTTTAATATTTCTAGGTTAGGTTAATTTAGGGTTTATCTTTGTATCCCTATATAGGGCTCTTGTATTTGAAATATTATCTATGGAATGAAAAATGTTTTCTCTTGAAAGAGATTTAAAGAACAGGATGATTTCATCAGAGTTGATTACCTTTATTGGGTTGATTGAGAAACATATGTTTTGATTTTCTTCTCTCTATTTTAAATCATCTTTTATGGAAGGTTTCATTACAAGAGAAGTTTCTCAATCTTTGTTGTAATGCTTTATTTCTCTATTGTGATGGTTTTCATTACAAGTCAATAGAAGGATTTCATTACAATTGACTACCATTATTGAGTTGATGTTTTTAATGTTGTAATAGATTTTCAAGTATAAGAGATTAGTGGTCGATAATTGTGTGAAACTTCTTAAACTTTGCTATGCTTTTAGAGTTTAGAGATAACGTTGAGTTGTTAATGATATCTATGCTCTTGCTAAGCAATAGTATCGGGTTAGGATGTGCTCTATTTGGAGGTTCAGTTGGAACCTTATAAGCATAATATCGTGGATCAAGAGAAGTTTCATAGTTACCTACCATTTCAAAGTTGTGCATCAAGCTATGTGAGACAAACAATTGAATTGGCATGTTAATTTTCTTTTCCTTTACCTTTATAATATGAACCTTTTTTTTTGTTTTTTGCTTATTAACGTATTGATGAATAGCTAGGTTCTAATCCTGTTTTGACAACAACTACGAAATGAGCATTTTTAGACAAGTATATGTATTAAGATGGAAGAAAAGTTCTTAACAGATTATTTGTTCATTTCCTATTTTGGTATTATTCCTCAGAAATTGAAGTCTGAGTCATTCTATTTACAGTGGGACTTGGAGGTAGAAATGTGTTGAGCTCATAGCCCTAGTCTAGTCAATTTGCTGTCTTTTTTATGATGCAAATTTGGATTGTGAACTTGTTCAGACATGGACTTGGCAAGTCTTGAGTTCTCTAAGATTCGGATTTGCCTTATTAAAAGATAGATGTTAAGATATTGTCTTCTACTCGGCCGACCCCTTTAAACAAGTGTAATAGATTCTTAGGACGTGGCTGTGGCTCCAATTACAAATTGTACTATTTTATTGTTAGTTCCTATACTAGTTGTCTAACTCATAATGGCTGTAATTGAATAATTAGCTCCCCAGGTGCTAACCTAGTTTAGTAGGTACTTCTGATTTAAGTCCTATTTATTAGCAATTATTTATATTTTCTTATATTATATCTAAGAAATTAGATTTTTTTTAAACGTACATGAATGATCTGGAACTTCAATCCAACTCTATGAACCGAATGCTCCAAAATGTTGTATAGGACAGTTAGAATGACTTAAATGTCATGAAACTCACTTTACATGTTTGAATTCAAATTTGAAATTATGGGAATCGAAATAAGTATAACGAACTCAATGCACGGCGGCTATAAATTGGTAGCCGTGGCGTGGGCCCTCAACTACAAAATGCTGACGCAATAAATTGAACACTATCCTGATGCATACTACTACTTCCGTCCCGCTATTTCCGGCACATTTCATTCGGGCACGGAAATTAAGAAAATAGATGATTAAGAATGAGATATGGGTAGATGATAAAGTAGAAGAGAGAAGATGCGTAAGAATAGATGATAAAGTAAGATAGAGAAGATAATAAAATAAGAAAAAGTAGGAGAAATAAAATTGTAAAGTATGAGAGAGATGATAATTATTTCCAAATTAGGAAGTGTGTCAGAAATAGTGGGACGTCTATTTCGGGAAAGTGTGCCAAAAATAGCGGGACATATTAATTTCTGTATATAGTAACAGTAATATTATATCGTGACTAATTAATTGAAATGAATTACAATATTCGATAAAGATTTGTGTATAATGTTATCCGTTCGGTTAATATGCTGTAAAATAAGGTATTAGTGATTGAATATAATGTGCATGCTTTAATGAGAAACAAAACTTTACTGCAAATTTCTCTTTGGCCATTGAGGAAAGGCTACTAAAAATCTTATTTTCATGGATAAAATTCATGCACATAAGCCTTTGCCAGAATTCCTATCGTTAGGGTTGTTTGAAGTAGCTGAAACTTATTGATAAGTATTGAAAACTGCTTAAAGTTGCTGAAATCAACTTATTTGAAAATCAGTTAATGTTTGGAACTAAGTGCTGAAAGTTGCTGAAAGTGGAAAAAATAGTGTTTGGAAATATTGTTGATAGAAGTAATTTTATTGTTACTTTTTAAAAGAAATGTCTGTTTTGTCTTTAGTGTTACTAAATAATTAGTATTATTTATAATAAACAATAAAATTCAAAAAATTATTGCCATTCAATATTTATTTTTTGTTTTATAATTTCAATCTAATACTATAAAATACTAAATTAATCTAGGTATTATATATTATAAAACTATATCATAATTTTAGGGTTAGTGATATTTCTATAATTAGATAAAACTATTAAGAGTAATTTGGTCCGAAAAAAACATAAGCTGAAAGCTAGAAGCTGGGATGGAGCAGCTTCAGTTGCTTCTCTATTTTCGACCTAATTTTAGAGAATCTCAACTTTAAGCTGGGAGTCTCAAATACCCTTATACCAGTTTAAAACTCAAAACAGCTTTTAATAAGTTGTTCCAAACACCCACTTAGAAGTGCCATAAATACAAATAACTGCGATTAAGATCCACCCAACAATTATTTAAAAAATAAAACCGAACCATTCAATCAAACCCTCAAAGATCTGCTAAATGCTTTCGAAAAAAATGGATTCTTCGTCTCTGTGGGTCCCTCTTTTCTCAATCCCTTCTTACCAAGAATGGGGCTGAACAGCTTCTTCATCACCTTCTGAAACTCCGCCGCCCTCCGGCCTTGCTTCGGCAGCGGCGGCGGTTGGCGGCGCGGCACAGCGGGCTCCGACATGCTCCGCGCTAGCATGGCCTTGTTCAGCTGCACCTCGAACGACAGCCGCTCGTACTGGTCCAGAAGCGTGCTTTGTTCGTCGCCAAACCTCTTGAAGATCGCCGCGATTTCTTCGGCTTTCGCCATCTCCGAAAGCAGATACTCTTGGATTACAAGTTGCATGAATATAAATATAGGCGTGTGCCCGCAATCTTGGCTGGGAATTCAGACAGAGGGAATCATTCGGACAAACTCACAAGCAACTGCTAAGAAAAAGTCATTGAAAATTCAGAGAGTAGCATCAAAATGGATAGTAAAAGGCTGCAACGCAGATAGGTTTTTGTAAGCAAATGAGAGGCGCCATGAAATTATTTATATATATACCAGCTGACAATAATTATTATTTTAGGTAGAAATTTAATTATAATGATGGATGCGACGTTCAAAGTTGTATAACCAAGTCGTTGTGTTATTTAATTTTTGTTTTGAAATTTGATTTTCAAAATCTAGATTGCATGAATTTACTGAAAAAATATATGTGAAATTAGATATTTCGACGCTTTTAATGCTGAGTTTCTTTCCTCTTTCATTAATTGGCTCGTCTATAATATATTTGAGATATGTTGGTTGGTAAATTACAACTTACATACACATGGAAGAGAAGCATATGAGGCAAAGCTAGCCAATATAACTTCTTTTTTTCTCTGCTTTTTTTTCCCCTTTATGCTTTCTTTAGTGATGGAAATTGTGTTTCATTTGACGAGGCTTGCTCAACAAAAAAGTAAGGAACCTTAATTTTCTCTATTCAGCATGTCCTAATCTCTACATGTTAATAAAGTTGTTCGGACATATTCTTTTGTTTTATCATTACACTGTCTTAGCAAAAAATCATTATAGTATATCTTTTTACGTGAGCAAATTGGTGATATGGATCATCTATTCCACTTTTAATGCATCAATACATGTCTAATTAATGAGGTGGTGATAAGTATAATTTTTTTATAATAACTGTATGTATGTTAAAATTGAGTTAATTAGTGATTAATAATTTTCTAGAATTAATATCTCATTAGCAGAATATAAATTGAGATAATCCATATTAGATAATCTATATTAGATAATCCATTGAGGATATTATTAAACCAAAAAAAGTACATTACTGATTTACTACACTTCAGGCCCGGTAGTTGGTGGGCCATCTAACGACGAGCATATTGTAATAAGGCCCACGTAGGCCATTACATGTGTCAAATATCTATTCGGTTTGATGACCTATGGTTGACCACTATTTGCTTGCTTGAGTAAAATGTCGATTAGCCCCTCGACGAGATCTCGTTTTGTGTTCTTGGTGTAGACGATTAGATCCGACGTCTCGACGATTCATGAACCCTAAATTACTTAATTCGTTTGAATTCCAAACTCATCCAGCTTTAAGTTCCGGATAATTCGCGTTTTGGATTTCGTTGTGTTTCCTCTCTGAAGCTACTTGTGCTATATTGCATAGATCGTAAGCATCTGGTCAATAATTGGAAGGGTTTACTGAATTTCAAGATTCTGCTTGGAAAATGGGTTTTTTTAGCTTCGTTTCGATTGGGATGATCGGAACAAGCTAGAAATCTGGATTTGGTGGAGTTGAAGCTTTCGTGGAATGGATAAAAATGGGCTTATTGCGATTATCTTCGCACTCCTATTTGTTTCAACCACCTGCAATGCTTCTTTAGTTTCTCATCTACGGAGATTGGTTGCTAATGAAGGGAAGAACAGTTCTGCAACTCCACAGGTAATCATCTTCTCCTATGTGTGTATTGGGGACTGTGGTCGATGTTTAGTTCTCCATATGTTTTACTTCCTGATTGAGACGAATAAATTAAGTTAAAAGTTTTATTTTCTAGGTTTCTCCAACTGCAAGCCCAGTTAATGGCTCGAATGTCAATACAAGTTCGATAAGTACGGAAAAATCTCAATTAGACAAACAGAAAGAATCTCAGTTGGGCAATCAGACTAATAGTAATGCTACATTACCAGTTGATCCAAAGGGATCAAACAAACACGATAATGACACTAATCCTTTAGGTGCTCCTAGCGCTCCTGCGGGTAAGAAGAATGATAGTATAGTTGATGGAGACGATGGGAAGGCCAATGAGACCATACAAAAGCAGGATGGCGATGGGAAGGTCAATGGGACTGTACCCAAGCAGGATGGCGATGGGAATGCCAATGAGACCGTACCAAAACAGGACGACGATGGAAAGCCCAATGAGACCGTGCCAAAGCAGGATGACGATGAAAGCTGCGAGGGATCAATAAGTAGCTGCAGGAAGCAAGGGATGCTTTCCTGCATTAAAGCCTCAAAAGATGGCGGTAAGTTTCTGACATCATGTATTGGGTTTGGGATCATCTAATTCATTTCTTTGCATGCAAGATGGTTTTTAAATTCCGTGTTGAGATGGTTTGTATGTGATATTGGTTAGCTCCTGTGATTCTTTGTACCTGGCATATATTTGGTATGAGCAGAGTCTCCTTCTAGAATGGCAGAAGTCAGATTATCCGAGTATCAATGTTTGAATGACAATTGAGGAAGTTCATAACCATGTTACTCTGAGCATATATAGAAGTTAGTGATGAGTTTGTTTAATTAGAAATGTAATGCACTTATGTGTCGCTATAAAGGATTCACTAAAGGATGGAGATAAGTCACTTGAGTATAGGAGAATCAACTTATTGTTATATGTGGATAGAATGTAACAGCTCTCTGGTTGCACTTGCTCTGTTTTATCTGTATTTTGTTTTATTTGTGACAATACAGTTTTTAGTTGCAAGAGTTTCTACCGGGTGCATAAAATGCGATAAGTCCAACATCATTACCCACTTAGACTTAGAGGGTTGATGATTACTTTGAGTTGATATTGTACCCCAAATTAGACCAAATTAGACGTTTCTTTCTTCTCGTAAAATGTTATCCAATGTCTTATTGAGCTTGCTATCCACAAAATCTTGTGTACTGTCGAAAGTGGAAGATGTGTTTACCTATTAGAATGGAGAGGAGAACAGTATCTGCTCCTAAATCTAGGCTCTTACACAAAAATCCTAAAATTTGTTGCTTGATAATGGTTTAGTTTATCCTTTTTGTTGTTTACTCATTGTTCATTGTGTCTCGTGCAAATACATAACTTACAGTTAAATAATTTTGCAGGATTGGAGGAAGTGTTCCTTGTGACGAAAAATGAAGGAGAAATTACTTTGAAAGTGAATGTCAAACAACCTAATTCATTGGAAAACAATCTGGCAGATTTTGAAATACCCAAACATACAAGTAAAAGGGTATGGATCTTTCTTGGACTTCGCAGTTCACATGTCAGTATGTAATGTTAAATTTTCTTACAGTTTTACACGGATTGTGTAAAATGTGTGCATGATGAAGCAACTATAGTTTTTTTCTCTTGTATGTTGATTAATGTAGAAGATTAATCTGTACAACAACTAACATATTTTATAAAGAATATAAAAAGATCCATATCTGGAATTTATTGGATTATCAAGTTGAAGCATTATGTTAGTCCACTACCTATAATTAGGCTTTCCTATGTTATCTTGAAAACCTGATGATTAGAGTAAATGATGTGAACTGAAGTACTAATTAGAAATGAATTTGTTTACATGGTATTGTTTCTCAACCATTTCTTGGCCACATTTTCTAATTGTATTCATTATGCTCACCATTATAAACACGTTGATATTGCTGCCCAACACATTTTATGACTGTTAATTTTGTATAATTAGTTATGTTAACGATGATCTAGACTTTTATTTGACTTTGGAAAAAATGATTAAGCAGGTTGATGTATGTGAAATTTATTTGGTGTCATGAATTCACTTGAGTAAGTATGCGTTTGCTAGTAATTTGTATATCTGGTATTATATTTTGGCTGTGTTTGGTCCATTTAAGATAGTCTGTCGAGTGGATCATTGTTGGTAGGAGAGGTGGGTTTTGTTGAAAAGGGAATTTTATAATCCAGAGGATATGAATCTACAGCATTCCTGATTAAGGGACAAGATAATGAAATAATGCATATGAAGAATGACAGGTTTTAGCTTTGCCAGTTGATTCTATTAAAACTTCCTTGATTCTGTTAGTATATATATTTTTTTAATTCTGTTTGTATTCTGCCAGTCTGCCAGCCTAAATTTCACTTGTTCGCTTCTGGACATCTTGAATCATATGGCATAGTTCCTACGCATCTTATGCTGTTGTTCTGAACTTAATGTTCCTGCTTCATCTATGTGCAGATAAATATATCATCATCTGTAGGCAAGAGCAATAAACTTATAGTAAGTTCTGGGAGCGCCACATGCGAACTTGCTTTTGTCCAGTCTGTTTCTGTTGACAATATCATCCAGCAGCTCTCTTTCTACTCTAAGCAAGTGACCCCTATATATGCCGTATATGCTTCCTTCCTCATAACATTACTCGTTGGAGGGACATGGGCTTGTTGCAGATTAAGGAAGAGAAATCCTAAGGATGGAGCTTCATATCAAGAGCTGGAAATGGCTATTCCAGAATTTGCTTCTGCTGTCAATGTGGATGGCTCTGAAGGCTGGGATCATGACTGGGACGATGACTGGGATGAGGAGATTGCCGTAAAGTCACCATCTGGACATCAAGTAAGGAGTGTTTCTTCTGATGGACTCACCTCTAGGTCTACTAAGAAAGATGGATGGGACAATGATTGGGATGATTAGGATCATACATTCAGTGGTAGCAAAACCACGACCACCAATCGCCATGAGAGCAAGCACACAGTATGGGCGAAGCGAAAATAACAAATTACACAGAGCCATTCGTAAATTATCAATCTTTTTTCTTGTTTCTGCCCTGATAGAAAATGTATACACACTGCTTTTTAATATAGGATCTTTTTTGTGCAAGATCAGTTTTGGGCTAAGAATGGAAGCTTCTTGTTTGTAACATGTAGTCAAATCTTGGTTCCTTTTATGGGTTTATAGCTGGGCTGAATATTTGCAGTATGAGAAATGATCAAATTCACAGTTTTGTACTTGTTATTTTGTTTGGGAATTACACTTGATACTCGTATATGTATGCATTTTCTATTTGAGACCTATGTTTTATGTGCTGTCTAAGTAATGTCCAATACGAGGTATAAAAGTAATGAAGTTTTGGGCTCCATGTCTCGTTTGGTGGAACATAGGAATATGAATATATAAATATGGAGCATGCTTCACTTTATTGAAATGGTATGATTATGCTAAATTATCATTAACTCTCAAATGTGTCCCCACTTGATTAATTACATTTTTTGACATGCTAATGTTTAAGCTCCATCCAACTTACCTGTTCATACTAAAGTAGTTGCATGGATCATCATTCTGTCCCATAAGGCACTGCTCAGAACACCAAAAGTGATTTGTTGGAACATTTTTTTAAAAAAAAGAAAAAGAGAAATTGTGCCCAACATCCCATAAACCACCACTTTTTCTATCTTTTGCTTCAATCTATTACAGTTATTGATGCGGCGTGAGAATGGTCCCACACTATCAGCCTCTCTCTCTCTCTCTCTCCTCCCTCTCTCTCTCTCTCTCTTACATTTACAAAAGTTTCGCAGCAGCTGACATAGGTTTTCTTTTGCCTTGTGACAATGTGAGATGGAAAGCCTGGAGCTGTGTTGAGATTATTACTCTGATCTTGCCTTTACTACAAATGGACACAACTAACAGCATGTGCTTGAAATGCTGTTATGTAATAACGTGTGGATAAATGATGTTGTCTGAGTCACTTAGGCGGTAAGCAATAATAAGAATGATGGCACTCCACTGATTAGTTCAGTTGGGAGGAGAATCCTTCATGATAATATATTGTAGTGAAGTGATTATTTGGGGTCTCAAAACCATTCAAGTAATGCTTACCCTCTAAGTTGTAATAATGGAAGCAACCATACTACACTATGTTGTCATCTTCCTCATATTGATATGATATACTCCCTCCGATCCCATTATTAATGTCTCACTTGCCTTTTTGATTGTCTCATTATTTATGTCTCATACCAAATAAGGAAATAAATGAGTGGACCACAATCAATCTAACCAAGTGGACCCCACTCCTTTATACTTTTACACCACAACTTTACACTTTTACCTCTACTATCTACCGTGCCCAATCTCAATGGGACATAAATAATGGAACGGAGGGAGTATAATTTTCTAAACACATTCCAAATGGCAACTGCAGTTAGCTAAAAAGACACTAAAATTTGCAGGATCATCCATAAGTATTATATATAATTAAGAATGAAGATTAAAAGAAGTGAGATTTGGAGGTGGTGGTGAATAGGAATCCAGTAATGTGATGAACAGATCAAAGACATTCTTACTGACAAATAGGGCAAACAAAAAAGCAATGAAACAGAAACTGGATTCCTCTTCACCTACAATATCAACACTTTTAACTTAAACAACATTTCTCTTGTAATTATCATTCAAGTTCTTCTTGATTCTGTGAGGGAGACTGAATCAGTTCCAAAATCCTCATCACCTCCTCCATGTCGGGGCGATTCGATGGCACCTGAGAAGCACAGATTAAACCAAGCTTGACTACTGGGATTGCCTCCTCCACTGGATAACCACCTTTAAGCTTCTTGTCAATACATTCTTCTATCCTGCCTTCATCTAGAGCTTCCCTCACCATATCACACAGCACAACCACATCGTCTTCCATGTACTCCACCGGTCTTTTCCCAGTAAGCACCTCGAGTATCAACACCCCGAATCCATACACATCACATTTCTCAGTAATCTTCACAGTCTGACAAGCAAACTCAGGTGCCATGTACCCAAGTGCACTCTGAATCTTGCTGCTTAGTATATACCGGTCCAACGCTGGGAGCAGCCGAGCAAGGCCAAAATCTGCCACCTTTGGATCTCCAGAAACGTCTATAAGCACGTTGCTCGACTTAATGTTGTAGTGAATAAGATTCAGCTGGTGGAGATGAGCTAGGCCTCGAGCAGTACCAATGATTACATTGAATCTCTGCTGCCATGTGAGGCAGCTATCCGGGCCTCCATCGTGGAGGTGTTTGTACAAGCTTCCACCAGATACATGCTCGTTGATGAGTAGCTGTAACGAAGGAGTCCAATAGTATCCTTCAAGTGTCACCAGATTCTGGTGTCTGATTTTCCCAAGTGTCTTAACTTCCCTCTCAAAATCTTCTTGGCATTTCACCAAGCTAGTAGTGTTAAGCTTCTTGATTGCAATGGACCGTCCACAACGAAGCTCTGTTCTATAAACAGTCCCAAAACCACCACGCCCGAGTTCACATTCTTTATTAAGCAGAGACTGAGCTCCGGTGACAAAATCAGCCTCCCCGGAGAACATAACAAGCTTCCCATAGTTAGCTTCCGTTTCGTGGGAAGGGCTAAAGTCGTCCCCTCCAGAGAACGTGAAAGCAGCAGCAGACCGCGCTTGAGATGCATGCGCATGCATGTTGAGAATGGAGACTGTAACCACACCAAGAGCTATAAAGACAGCTGCACCAATGGCTACAAGGGAAGATATGCTTAGTACAATCCGCTTGTGACGAAGACTTGGGGGAAGAGGGCCGTGGTTTGAAACAGATGAGTTGGGGTTTAGGACAAGAGGCTTAGGATGGACAGCAGGGCATGGCTGCTTGACAATGGAGCCACATAGGGATGGATTGCCAATCACGGATGAAGGCGGGATGGTGTTGAAGAAGCCTCCAACTGGGAGTTCTCCCTCAAGATGGTTAAAGGAGACATTTAATGAAACAAGGTGTGAAAGATTTGTCAATTCTTTGGGTAGACTTCCTGACAAATTATTAAAGGACAAGTCCAAGAGCTCAAGGTTGGATAGGTTCGTGATCGAATCAGGGACAGGACCCGAAAGATTATTGCCAGACAAGATCCTAAGGCAGAACCACAAGCAGCAAAGAGATAATGTCAGACATAAAGGTATACAAGTAATCAAGTTAAAACGCCAATCTAATCTTGAACAGTTTAGACCAAAACTTACAATGAGGTAAGAGATGAGCAGCTCCCAATCTCTACTGGAATGCTTCCTGTTAGCAGATTGCTATCTAATCTCAGTTGCTGTAATGAAACCGCGCGTCCAACCTCAGATGGGATGCTCCCAGTTAGGTGATTGTAACTCATATCAAGAACACCAGTTGTGTTGAGTTCACCAATACTTGCTGGAACTGAACCAGCTAAAGAATTTCTTGATACATTCAAGGTCTGCAACCGAATAAACTTCCCAATATCCAATGGAATTTCACCAGTCAATGCATTTGATGACAAATCTAGGGCTAGAAGGGTTTGAAATGACTGAGACCATGAAGAAGGCAAAGGGATGCTTCCGCTGTACCTATTACCAGAAAGAGATGCATTCTCTAATGCCAACATAAACAACCATGAAGGAAGATTGCCGGAGAATGAATTCTGGCCAACGTCGATAACTTTAAGGTTTACACAATCAGAGAAGGACTCTGGTAGGGTTCCAACAAACATATTGTTAGACATGCTTACTTCTTTTAAGGATAGGAGATTCCCTACAGTACTAGGTATCCTACCGGAAAAGTTATTACCAGAAATGTACAAGAATTCCAAGCTTCTCATCTCTCCAATCCAATCAGGAAATTCTCCTGTCAATAGATTCCTACTCACATCAAGATATCTGCACAACCCAAGTTTTCTCATTGAAAGAGGAAGACTACCACTGAAATAATTACCACTAAAATCAACAGTCTTGAGATTCAAACAGTTTCCAATATTTTCAGGCAGCCAACCAGCTAAATTATTCATCCTCAAACTAATCATTCTCAAATTAGACAAGCTGTCAATCCCTCGAGGAATCTCACCCTCCAACAAATTATCAGACAAATCAAGTGATCGAAGCGAAGTCAAAGACCACAGTCCAGAGAGCAACTGACCTGAGAGGCTATTGGACGACAAGTTTAGCCTCTGCAAATTCGAGCAAGAGGTCAAGGACTGCGGCATTAGGCCGGTGAGATTGTTCTTCGCTAGTGAAATCGCCTTCAACGACCCACATTGCCGGAAGAGCTCTTCAGGAATGGATCCTGATAGAGCGTTGCCGCTTAAATCAAGGACTTCTAGAGATGAAATTTGAGCAATACTGGGATTGAGAGTGCCGGAGAAATTGTTTCTCGATAATTGCAGAACTCGAAGGGACTGCAAGCGGACTAGGCTTCTACCAATGTGGCCGGAGAGAGAGAAGCCATCGAGGATCAGCTCCGTGGCCCGTTTGGTGTTCGGGTCGCATTTCACCCCGACCCATTTGCAGGCGAGGTAGTCTTCTTCGTTCCAAGAAGTGAGGCGAGATTGTGGGTCGGTTAGGCCGGCTTTGAAAACTATCAAGCCCAATACGTCGTCGTTGAAGGCCGGGTCGAGAGATTGAACCAAAAGCAATGGAGACAAGAACAGGAAAGCCGCCACTAAGTTCACCGGCAACAACATTTCTCAGCCAAGAGAGAGAGAGAGATGAATAAAAAAGTTCAAAATATTTTAAAAAGCATCTGCAGATTGCAGCAGAGGAAAATGCAGAAGAGAAGAGAAGAAATGCATAAAGAGTGTGAGGAAAGAACGTTAATCTTGATAGTACATGCACAGGGAAGTAGAAATCAAGACAGCTTGAAGAGATACAGTCGGAAAGTGAGAGAATAGCCGGGTAGCGTTTTGGCTTGTAGCTGAGAAGACGCCGGAATAGGTGAGTTAAATACAGAGAGAGAGAGAGAGAGAGAGGAGAGGTTAGAGAGAGGGAGAATCGGCAGGAGTGATGATGGGAGTGATTAAAGTTATTCAGTGCGGTTGCAAGTGTGCCTTGAATGCTCATATATCCTTTTGCTTTTCTCCATTGCACTCCATCACTCCATCTCAATTTAATTCTTCAATCCAACTATAATAGTATTCCTCTATACTCTCGACTTTCTCCACGTACCAACGAAATTATACTCCCTCCTTCCTCACGTAGTGGAAACCTTTAATCTTCAAGTGTATTGTCATATTTTGATACGTCTGTATTACGGTGTTTTAACTTTTAAGCACAAATAATAATAATAATAATAATAATAATAATAATAATAATAATAATAATAATAATAATAATAATAATAATAATAATAATAATAATAATATTTGTAGCTTTAAACAGCTGGAATGCTTAATTTATGAGAAATTTTCATATAAATAACTTTTGCAAATATCTAAAAATTGCGTATAAAGTTAAAATACAAACAATTTTTTACCAAAAACAGAGTAGATAGGTTGTGTTTTGGAGTCTTGATTACTCAAACAAACTGCTTTCATTCAAATTGGACTTTTGTCACTTTTACTTTTTTCATTTATTATTAATGTTCAAATCAACATGTATGTATGTATGTATGTATGTATCTATTGTATTGAGGTCAAACTGAACCCTATCCCACGTTACTCATCTACCCCAACAACATACTGCAACGATTTTACCTCTCATTTTTCAGACAAATACGCATGACCATTATGCCAAAAGTGGGACTTGAATTTGAAGTTTGCTTACCACTTTTTTTCACAATCATTCTATTGCAATTATCGAATACCATACCGAAACTGCAACCACATCATGATTAAAAAGTTAGCGTACTAGTAATACTTTTCATATTTTTTAATTTCGAAGTGGTCGTTTCGTTTCGTAGGTGTTCTACTCAAACTTGATTGAATTTTATGTAAAATTTTCTTAATAAGATGTAATTAATTCAAAGATTTGCCCACTTCGAGGATCTAAATTCGAGTCGCATGGATATCTGATTTCAATTCCACTTACGTATCAAAATCCCCAATAAATTATCTGAGAGAGGAAGAGAGAGAAAGGGAGAGCTCGGTTAACGTAGCTGGGTAGTTAATGACAATTAATGCTGGTGGGACAGGATCATTAATTTGGACCAATATATTTTATCCGAACACATAATCCCAGATGTGTGAATTGAAATGTGCACATGCAGTTATAGAAAAAAATGGCATTACATTATAGAAAGATCTAAGTGAAGAATAAATCCAAAGGCCTATTTGTTAATATCCAACAGCCCAAAAGAATAAGGTTGAAGTCATGGGTCAAATCCAACTTGTAACCTGCAACTTTTGCTCTGCTCTATAAATAATGCTTTAATACTAGTATTAATAAAAAAAGGTCATTTTTAGTTCTTAGAGACACAACTAGTGTTGCACCCGTGCTTCGCACGGATGATTTTACACATATATACTAATAAAAATACATATACAAATTGTTTACGTGATACACGTTCTTAATAGGAAGGAAAGCAGTCGTTTAGCTTTTTTTAAGCTTACAAAAGTAATATGGAATTGATAGTAACTAATAATAAATTTACATTAGCAAAATTAAATGATTAGCTATTGTTCAACAATATATAAACGATTGTATGTGATTGTTTTTTCTCTATTACAAAAAGGATGGAGGGGTACAAATTGGAAGTTAACCACTTGAATTATAGGTCACAAGGTTTCCTTCAAGATGAAGGTTGGGATAATAGTCATCTTCTTCATATCTTACTTCACCTGAGAAGCCGGTATACCAAGGAGAATCTCATATAGGCGAAGAATTGAAGTGGACTATTGTCGTTGTCCCTCCTGCTTTCCTTCACCAGTTGTACTGTTGCTTCCCTCTTTGTCGCTTCTGTTTCTAGAAGTACCAGTACCATTTACCGGCCGAAACCCGTCAATTCCTTGGTTATGGTCACTTCCAAGAAGAATAGCAAGAGCAATCTGAAGATAAATATCTAAAAATGCATGACAAGTAAACCAACAATCACAGATTGGGAACAAATAATAAGACACTGCTTAATATAGATAGAAGAAAATGTATGTCACTCATAGCAGCCCAAGCTACAAAAATCTGCTAATCACTATAAAGTACTCCAAATGCACCACTACCAACTTCCTTAATGATCTTGTATCTACATCAACCATAATGACTATTGGATTAAACATAAGATAATAGAAATATTACATAAATACAAGATTACAACAACATTACCTTTCCATTATTTTATTTTCGCCATCCATAAAGAAATTTTTGAATAAGCTAAATAACTGAAAATAGTAGAGTATGAATTCCCCAGTAGGAATTCAGTACACAAATGTCACTTTTGACGGCGTTCATAGCCTTATTTGTGTAGCAAGGCTAAATCAAATTTCCTGAGATGGGAAATGGTTTAGAAAACAGCAGAACATCTCCATAATAGTTCAAAAGACTATCTGATACTTAATAGCCAGATAACCATTCTAAGAACTGTAGTATTCAATCATGACAAAGAAAAAGAAGAAAGATTATAAGGGGAAATATCACAAGAGCACAATAAATTGGGAATCAGTGATAAAAGAAGGTAGTAGAAAATATCTCAAAGTCGTTTCCACAAGGATCTCAAATGGACATTGTAGAGGCAATGCACAAAAATCCAGAATTGCACAAGACTAATTGTAAAACATAAACCAACAACACAACCAATCCTCTATATACTACTACATGCAATTCATGATGATGCATATTTAGGGAGTAGAAGAAGTACCTAATTAATTACAAATCCTTTTAACATGTCAACAAAGTCTGCTTTTCTTTCTTCATCCAACCTTTGAATTTCGCTCCTATTGTTTTCCTGCAATCACACCACCCTTTTGACATCAAGAAATCTAGATTAAAAAAGGACATGGAAGAATATGACCAAAATATGCTCGTCAAGAATGCTTCGTACCAATCTGTCTCTGTTGGATATGAGTCAGTAGATTGATACTCAGCTGTTCTAGGGTTAAAAGAAATTGGGGGAAATCATAGTAGTACTATGGAATTGAAGATCCCAAAACCGAGCTGATATCAGTAGATTAGTGTGTCGATAGGATTAGCTGATGTATAGGTTAGACTTGATGTAATGCTTATTATTTTTGTCTAAGTCCCGTACGGGGTAGTTGTTGAACCGATCTTCGCTGAAGATACTTTTCGAACCCCACGTCATCGGTGTAATCGCTTGCATTCTTCGTCGGCCAGCTGATATCAAACTCGGCTTGAAGATCCCGCATCGACCGACCGGACCTCGCAGAAGCATTCTCTACAAGCCGATGGTCATCGGTAGAAGAACCCGGTGCAAGCAAGTATACCTTCGCAATCGACCAACCGACTATCGAAGCTCACTTTATCGGCCGGACGACTCGACCGAAGAAGACAGACTTTCAAGTATCAGTATCCGATAGAAAGCGACCCAAAGACTAAAAGTCCCTTCAAATGTTCAAGAGAAGACATACGAGGTAGTTTGAACGGTCAACTCGACACTCACCAACTACAAACCTCGACCAATGAGAAGCCGACAACGCTTACCTACTCTACACAGTAAAGTCTGCTCTCATGAACAGTGCATTAATCGCCCGCTCGCAACAAAGTTGAATAGTGGCCGTTTTCTTTGGACGCTTGTGACACGTGGCATCGTCGTCTCCAACGGACATATGTCACAACTCACAACTATAAATAGAGAAGGATTTGAAGATTTCGAAAAGAGGAATATACGCAAAATCAAGGGAAATCATTCAAACTCACAACGCTCTAGAACCTTCAAGCTTATCCAGAGACGAACTAGTTTTCATAGAACACTTCTTGTAGTTCATCTCTCTAGAGCACTTTGATCCCTATCTTCTCTAGACTAAGCTCATTGCTAGATTCATAGCTTAGATCCGAAGGAGTTCACATTTAGTGAATTGTTCTTGTTGTAAGAACTCCTTCTCAGTTGGAGAATATTCCCTCCCTTCTAAACTTAGGTTTGGATTGTAAAGTCGCTAAGGACTATAACTTAGAGGGAACTGTCCAGTGCACAGTATCCCTGCTGAGGCTTGCTCAGAATAATCAACAAGTTCTCCTGCCTTGTTCAGGACCGTGGACGTAGGATCTTGCGTATCCGAACCACGTTAAATCGCTTGTGTTCATTTACTATTTTATTGCATTGCATTCAAACTGACTTGAAAATCATAAGTTTGCATAAAACGTATTTTATAAAGTGCACAGCTAAAAGATTTAACTTGCAAAAACGCGTTTTCAAAAGAGACGACTCCGGGCCTAACACTTATCCGCACTACAGTCTCCGACTGAGTTTCGTAATACTGACATCGGTCGGCAGAAGAGCTCGAAGCCGACTCACTTTGACCCCAAGTGATCGAAGGCTTACTTGGCACTTGTTCATCGGTTGCAAACATCGCCTTCACTGACCTTCACCGAGAAAAAGAAACAGAGCTCGGTGTCTTCACCCCCCCCCCCTCTACACCTGACTTTTCGTCTCCGGACCAACAATTGGTATCAGAGCACACGGTGTTCAACTGATCGCCGGTTCTGAAATACTGGTCCTCTCGAACCGATCCCGAAAATCGTTTTCACCGCATAAGCATCTTTTCAGCATCCTTATACTCTTACTCTTACAATGTCGATATGTCGGTATTAGGATGGTGCCGATGTTCTCAATAGAGAACTACACGGTATGGCGCGTACGTATGGAGGCACACCTAACGTCACTCCACGACAAGCATGTCGGATGTCCTAGAGTCGGGACCGATCATTCCTATGATCGACAAAGCATAGTATTTTTCTTTGGAGGAGGCGTGGGAGCACAAACCGGTGCTAAGGTTCCCAAAGACAAATCGCCTTCACGCCCGAAGAAAAGAAGTTGCACAACCTTGACCGAGTTGCACGTAATGCCATACCGACTACGCTCGGTGACTCACACCTCGGAAGGGTACAAGATTGCAAAACGGCGAAAGAGCTATGGGACGCCTTGGGCATCTTGAGCCATGGAACCCCTCGGATCAAAGAAAACAAGCTCAAGCTAGAGCTTGGAAGTTCGACGCCTTTGCAATGGAGCCTCTTGAAACCATTGACGAGCCGAGTGTCGATTCACCAATCAAGTCAATGTCATCAATGGGCCGGGAGGTCGTTCACCAACAAGGAGATGAACACCAAGATCTTGAGAGCGTTGCCCCGACGAAGTGGCTTCCATTTGCTACTTATTTACGTCGCTCCGATCTAAATGCTCTAACTCCCGATGTTATATTTTCGTAATTAAAATCGGAGGAATTCGAGCATAGCCTACCCCAAAAGTGCTTAAGCGCTCCAGGTGACACACGGTTCGACCACGCCTTCAAGGCAAACAAGCAATACCGGAGCCAAGCCTATTTCCTCAAGCAAAGCGTGGCCACATCGTAGCAAAGTCTTCTCGAGACTTCGAGGCCCCGACCCGGCTAGCACCGATGGCTCTCAAATATCGAGGGAAAAGGAGAGAGTCGAAACCCGAGGAAATACAACCGAGATTCTTCCTCGGGTAAGAAAGACTATCATAAGAAAGAAGAATCTAATCCTTCTACCGAATGCGGGAAATCGGAGTTCTGCCGCGGTCCGTCTAAAGACTCATTGGTAAGAGCAAAGCAGAACATCTACCGCTACAACTGCAAGAAGGAGGGACACTATCGCACGATTGTCCCGAACTCTCGACCGCTCAAAGAGCGAACGGCGAGCCGGGAGAAAGAAATTCGCCGAGAGACGGCAGCCTATATAGCCGGAGAGATATCCGACAACTCAATTGAGGAGGATACATTCATGTATTCTTCGAAGATGAAGCCGCGTTCGTCGCAGTTGAGGTCGCAGAGACGAGTTCTCGATGAGTCGGCCGAATACCGTTCTCGATGGCCGGAGAAGAGGCCGAGGTAAATTCTAAACGCATTATTACCTCTTCTTCACATGGCACACAAGACACGTGCTCGGTCACGGATGATCCTCTAGATGTGGTACAAGCCTACGATGATCCGCTAGAGGAACGCATTCGGTGAGCAGAGAGTTCAAGCAGAACCATCCAGGAACTTGAACAGGTAAAGGCCGAGAATCGGAGACTTTCTTCGATTGTCGAGTCTCTACCGAGTCGGTGGATCTAGTTGCGAGACTCAAGGAAGAGATTGAATCTCTCATGACTAAGTCTCGGCTTCAAGAGACTCGAGATCTCGGTTCGACCAAGGACAATTTCGAGAAAGAGACTGAAATAGCCAAGCTCAGTCAGAAGCTCACAGACGTGCAGAATGACTATGACTTACTCAGAAGGAGTGACTAAGTCTGGAGAGGATTGATGACCGAACAATACCTAGGAGCGAAGGAGAAGCTTGAAAGCATGCTTAGAGCACAACGGTCAACTTCTGTGAAAGAAGGTCTAGGCTATACACACGAAGCTTCTACCTCCAAAAGCTCAGCAACCCTAGCTGATAGGCTCGTCAGAGGAAAGGTGCAAGCTGCTGACACCACACCTCAGGCGAAAAACAAACGAGAAAATAATTACACCTCGACCGAGTAGCAACAAGCAGTGACCAAAGGTTCCGGCCCGGGACACCGTGATCAAATTCGGGGGGGAATCAAGAAGGTCGGATGGGCGAAACAAGTACAAGGAGCCATCGTATGAGCACCCGGCTCGGTACGGCTCGTACTACTATGAGCCCCGGGGTCGGGAGAAGCGCTAAGACTCGGAAGAAGAAAGCTCCCGAACTCAAAATTATCGCAGAAAGTCGGTATCTCCAAGTCCTGTGGAGAAGAAAGGCCGATAAGGTTCGGAAGAAGAAGTCTGGAACTTCTAAGGTCCCGAGACAGATCCGGGTTCCGAAATCACCCACTAACCTGTAAGGACCCAATCGAACCAAAGGGTACCTAAAAATGCCCTCGTTTTGCGAGTGCATAAGGACCCGTGGATAGTGGACGGCGGCCGCTCGAGACACATGACTTACCGTAAGAGCTCGCCGACCAACTACGTACAAGAAGATGGTCCCGGAATTGAATTCGGTGACAATTCCAAAGGCTACACAAGGGGATACGGAACGCCGAACATTGGGACCGCCACGGTTCCTAAGAGTAACATATGTTGAAGGACTTCAACATAATCTCCTTTCGATACCAATTTCGTGATAATCTTAACGAGTAATCTTTGACGCCGGTTTTCGTGATATTGTTGACAAATCTACGGGGAAAACGGTGTTATCGGGTTCGCGGAGGAAGAACATCTATGTTGCAAACCGGAATACCGCAGAACCCGAGGCTTGCTTGCTCGCACGGACTAAATCGGGTAACAAGTCAGTGGCTATGGCACAAGAGACTCGGCCACCGAACTTCAAAACCATGAACAAGCTTGTCAAGAACTCTAAAGTCGAGGACCGCCCAACGAATCGTTTATCAAAGACGAGAAATTGTGAAGCGTGCCCGAAGGGAAAGCAAACAAAGAGTAGCAATCCACCTATTCCGTCACCTTCCACCGATGGAATCCTTCACCGCTTCACATGGACTTATTCGGGCAGTCTCTCCGGTGACTATAAGAGGCAAGAAGTATGCCCTCGTCGTCATAGACGACTACTCGAGATATACTTGGGTCATCTTCATCGCCAACAAATCGATGTTCGGGACCGAGTTACCTAATCTACTGAAGAAACTCGGTGTGGAAAAGAACATCAAGATTAAGAAGATACGCTCGAGACAGAGGAACAGAGTTTCTAAACTCGGTAGTTAAGACATACTTTGCGATAAAGAGGGAATTCAAAGCACGAGACATCGACTGCGCTCACCCCTCGGCAGAACGGACTTGCCGAACGTAAGAACAGAACACTCAAAGAAGCAAAGCAAGAACGCTCCTCGCAGATTCTCGGACTACCCTCAAAGTTTTGGGCCTGATGCTACCGACACCGCCCGTTACACTCGGAATCGATCACTACCGACACAAAGAACACATGAAGACGCCTTACGAACCGTGGAAAGGGAGAATTCCTTCTATTTCTCATTTTCATGTTTTCGTTTGTCCTTGCTTTATCCACAACAATGGGAAAGATCGGTTGAAGGTCTTTGATAGCAAATCGATCAAGGAGTATTCTTAGGATACTCCCGAGTCGATAAAGCCTTCGAGTTTTTAACTATCGAACTCTTTGCGTGGAGGAAAGCCCTCATGTTGTTTTTGATGAATTTGTTATTGAGAACGGGGAAAGATACAAAGTCAAGCACCGAGGATGTCGGCAGCAAGCTACGGGATCTCGAACTAAATGACAAAGCTGAAAAGATCCGGCATTGTTGGGATGATGAGTCGGAAGATGAAGAAATTCGGACTCGACCAACAAGCAATGTAGCTAACCTAGTTGATTCTATCGAACGGAATCAACAACGGGTAACTTCGGTCGATGAGGAAGCCCCGTGGTAACCGAGACCTCTACCGAGAATATAAACTCGGGGGGAACGATTAATGTTCCCGAGCTAAATGCCCCGAACACGGAAACTCGGTAGATCCTAACCTTCTTACCGAATTACTACGGTCACAAAACAAGTACTATCGAAATGCCTAATACACCTACCGACCGTGCGAAGTGGTATCAAAAGAAGAAGCCCGACTCGGGCATTCGTGGCTCGATGCTCATTCTTCGGATCTTATCATTGGAGATCCATCAAGCAACTATAAGGACGAGATCAAGATTAAATCAAGGAGAAAGCTCACTTTACTCTTGTTTTTCGTCTACGTAAGAACCTCGATCGATAGAGGACGCACTTAAAGATGCCGACCGGGTCATTGCTATGCAAGAAGAGCTGAACCGGTTCGTCGAAATGAAGTTTGGGAGCTTGTCGACGGACCTGGACATTAGCACATGATTGGAACTAAGTGGGTCTTCAAGAACAAGCGAGATGAAAACAACGTCATTGTCGAAATAAAGCTCGACTAGTTGCTAAAGGATACAATCGGGCAGAGGGAATTGACTTTGATGAAACATTTGCTCCGGTCGCCCGATTGGAAGCCATTCGTCTTTTCCTAGCTTATGCAACACATCGGAGATTTAAGGTATATCGAGATGGATGTGAAGTCGGCTTTTCCGAACGGCGCATCGAAGGAAGAAGTCTACGTGGAACAACCGCCCGGCTTTCAGCGAGGGACATCAGTGTCTGAGACTTAGGAAAGTTCACGTATGGGTTAAAACAAGCACCCGGGGCTTGGTATGATACCCTATCGGACTTTCTACTTGTAAAGGTTTTCAAAAGGGGACGGTAGATCGCACCCTATTCAAAGCATAAAGTCGGAAGATGACATTCTACCGGTGCAAATCTACGTGGACGACATCATTTTCGGCTGCAGAAATGAAGTCATATGTCGGCAGTTCGAGAAGATGATGAAGGAGAAATTCGAGATGTCCATGATGGGAGAGATGAATTATTTCCTTGGATTTCAAGTAAAACAATCGGCGAAGGAATCTTCATCAATCAAGCCAAATACACTCGAGATCTTCTCAAAAGATTCGGTGTGATTCCAAAGAAACCACGGTCAAGATCCCCATGAACACGAACTTTAAAATCGATCTAGACAAAGAGGGAGCTTCTGTTAACTCTACCGATTATAGAGCTATTATTGGTTCTTTACTTTATTTAACAAACTAGCCGACTGACATAACTTATGCTTTGTATGTGTATGCGCAAGATTTCGAGCGAATCCCAAGCGAAGTCATCTAGACTCGGCGAAGAAGATTCTGCGATATCTAAGAGGAACACACGAGGTCGGGTTACGGTATCCTCGCCGATGATAATCTAATACCGACGAGTTATTCGATGCCGATTATGCGGGATGCATGATAGATCGAAAATCAACTTCCGGAACATGTCGGTTCCTAAGGGCAAAGAAGCCGATATCGTGGTTTTCAAAGAAACAAGCACTCGGTAGCTACGTCCACTACCGAAGCCGAGTACATGGCTGCAGGAAGTTGCTCGTGCCCGCATCCTTTGGCTTCGACAAAGAATTGAGAGATTATGGTATAACTCGGGATGAAGTGCCCATCTACCGTGACTCCACCACGGTGCAATAGCTATAACTCGGAACCCGGTTCTACATACCGGATGCAAGCACGTGGACATCCGACACCACTTCATCGGAGACCATGTCGAAAAGAAGGACATCGGGATGGAGAAAATCCATACCGACAAGCAAAGGGCGAGATATACCGACCAAACCACTAGCCGAGAACAAAGTTCGGGAGAACTATCGGTTGAGCTAGGTCTCGCTAGATCCTACCGAGACAAGTTAGTAGAAGCCGACTACGATAATAATATACTTAGCAACAATTTGTATCAGTATGGAATCAGCACGACAGGTCAGAAAACTTAGTACAGTGACTCGGTTGGGAGATGCACACTGCATACACGGCAAGGGGGGAACATGGTCATCAGCACAACCATCCTCCTGATAAATGATGGTAACCAGCTGATAAGTTCAGCTGAAGAGGTTTGCGTAGTATCGTTACTTAATTTGTTCAGAAGCATGCCGCGTTTAATGCATCAGTCGCTTGCATTCAGTTGCCTAGGAGCATTTATTCCTTACCATTTATTATGTTTAAGGTTTGAGGAAAGGTCAGCAGGACTCCTCGCCTGCGTAATTAATGCTCTCTGTCGCACATTTAATGCATGTCTTCTCCATTAGCTTTATTACGTATCTCTATATTTTTGGCGGCTATTGTAATCATTCTTTTATAACATTTAATCTTAGCCGCCCCTTGATTTTGAAAGATTAAATTTGAACCGTGCGATTCAAACTGAAGATCAAACGTAATATACAAAATCTTTCATCTTCTATCAACTCCTCATTTTTCGCCATTCTTCATTTTCTCAAAGAGCTTATCTCGCAACTTTGTTTTCTTATCCAAATCTCCTAAACAACTTTGCTTTCGCATCTCTTAAAGCTCTTATACACGGTAATGTATCAGATGTCTGCTAGCAACTACTAACTTACTCTATTTTCAAGTGCTAATATGTTGTTTTGCAGATTTCAATGGCGAACGTTCAAACTCCGCACAACATTGAGGAGATTGTAGCCTCCGAGGATTCTCGTTTGAACCTACTTTGGCCTTCCGCCAAGTGGAGATCTCTTTCCTTGAACCCGTGTTTGACGCTTTGGAGCATTCAGGGTTGGAGATGCTGGTTTCGAAGCACCCCCGTGCTTATCTCCCTCGACAGGTCGCTGAAGTTTATTTCAATTGGAAATCTCTAGCGTCGGGAGGAGAGGAATCGTCCTTCTCTTATCGAAGGAAGTCGATCAAGATGAGTGGGAGTCACTGTTCTTACCTTCGATATTCAAGATGCTCTAGCTCTCTCATTCGATCTTCCCAACTCCGGCATTTCTCCGATTGGATACAAGGAGAAGGAGATCAACGCATATGTGCAGAAATTCTGTGGACGCAAGGATGTGGCGTTCAAAACAGCTTTACCGAGGAATATGTTGCTACCTCAGTACAGAGGTCTAGCTTACGTGGTATCGCACATTCTGACAAGTTCAGCTGAATCATATGATCAACTGTCCAAACCTAGGATTCGGTGATGATGGCAATAGACGATGGGGTTGAAGTGAACCGGGCCGAGTATTATACTACTCGGATGAAGGCACGTGCTCGGAAGTTCACCACATTACCCACCGGCGAGAGGAGGATAGCCGGTGTGGGTAAACTTCTATTCGGAACAAAGATGTCTCGTTCGATAGAATGCATAGTTCAGAGGAACTCAGTTGTTGAGAACTCAGCCTTTGAGGACTCCAAGTACTTTGACAAGAAGTCTATCAAATTCCAGACGAAAGCTGGAGCTGAGAAATCCATAGGCAAGGGGCCGCATGAGCCTAAGAGAGCTGCGTCTGCTCTGCCCCCATCTATCCAAGTACCAAAGAAGAGGAGGTTGGCTAAGACTCGACCTGCTGAGGTCATAGTGGCTCAGCCACTTCCCATTATTGAGCCAGCTCCTCCTTCTACTCAAGAGGAGCAACTACTCGATTCAGATACTGGAATCGAGGGAGCGACGATCAAGGACAAAGTCCAAGTGATCAGCTCTGAGGAAACAGAGTCTGACAAGAGGGAACCGTCACCCGAACTTACCGCTGAGTGGACAACAACCGACACCACTCGATCGCGTGCTGCAGTCGAGATTCAAGAAGAGATACCGAAATTGCCGAGCACGCAGATCCGGTTGAAATAGCAAGAAGAACAAGAGCTCGATGCTCTTAAGGTTTTCTGCACCGGGACATTCTTATTGACTTTGCCAAATCCCCAGCAGTCACCGGATGAGCTACGACGGAGGAGCAAGAGCTCCAAGCCAAGATTGGATTCGGAGAGCCACCGATGTGGCGTCTTTCGAAGATTTGAGAGCTGCAATGCTCTATTTACCGAGCTTGAGAGCTCCGACTCAAACGACTCCGCCCCCCATCTCCACCTTCGATAAAGGCGATAATGATGATCAAGATGAGGAGATGGATGGCAAACCCAAGGAAGCGGATCGGGGAGAATGCGCAGAGGGACAAACTCCCCAAGAGAAGAGCCCAACACCACCCATAATCCCATCGGTGAGGCTACAACCGCTCCGAAGTACGTAGGGAGCGAGTTGATCTCGTTCTCCGAGCGAGAGGCTCGGAACCGGCTCTTATCGATACAACCCATCGGTTCCGTGTCCTCACGTTCGTCAACGAGGCTATCAAACGCCAAGGTGAGAAAAATCGACTCCTAGCCAAAGATGTTCATTTCAAATGGGAGAAGTACACCAAGGCTCGGAACGAAGCTCTAAGTAAGTTGGCCGCCGACATCTCAACTCCTAAAGAGGCTTCTCGACCGGATTTCAAGGAGATAGTTGAGCGGGCCCTAAGTGCTCAAAAGGCCGATATATCGGCACGAGTCGGCGCACCGCTTGCCGCTCAGCATAAAACTTTCTCGGAGCGATGACTCGAGCCATGAAAACAGTTCAAGGCTTCATAGATGAGAGAAACAAGATAGCAACCACCTCTCTTCAAACGGCCATCAAGCAACAGTGAGGCCTTAAAAGCCATTCGTAAAGAAATGACGAGAATCAAATGATCAAGCTCGCTGAAACTCCGTCGAGAGTCGGCCGCTCGATTGAAGAAATCTAGAGCCGATCGAGAGAAAGACCGGGAAAACTACCGTAACTTGGTCGGTAATTTTGATGACACGATTACCCGATCAAAGATTCTCGCACAACTGGAGCGAGACGTAAAAAGCTATCCGCACCTCCCTGGCGAATATTGCCGATGCCAAAAAGGGGGAAGATATAGTGAAAGATGAACCCGATACGGATACGGTGACGTCCGGATCCTCGAGGGACGAGGCTCGGGAGGCAAGTACCCTCCTCGCCAGCAGAGCCCTCACCGCAGAGATTCAGGGGGGAACAGGCTCGGAGGCGTGACCACCCACTCGTAAAGGTACATCTACCGAGGTCCTTCTCCTTGATTTCCCACTACAAGCCACCCCCATCTCCTCTTCTCTGTGCACATAGACGAAATCGCTCAATTCCTTGAAGAGCCAAATGAAGAAGAAGAGTCTCAACAGTGCCGCAGAGGTCGGGGAAGGAAATCGCTATCGAATCCACTACTCCTTCCTCCCCGATCAAGAAGTTTAAATCAAAAGCGGAGCAAGAGGCATTCGACCTCGGAATAGCCCAAGAGCCGCAAGACAAGGCTGGACCGAGAACGTCGGCTAGAGGAGGCAGGTGAAGCGGCAAAAAAGCCTAAGGGCAAAGCCGTCGGGGGCAAAGGAAAGAGAAAGGTCATTAATACAATCGAAGAGCAAAAGAAGAAAGCCCAAGAAGAATTTTGCTAAGGCTCTTCCGACTGAAATCAAAGCTACTTGCTCGTAGTATTCCCATATCTACTCTTACACCGAGCGGATAGCGTAAGATCAAACGACACGGGAGGCGACGCCGCAAGGACCGAGTCTCGGACGAGGAGACACTAGAGCGGCCGCTCTCCGTGAGAAGAAAAGGATGGCCGACCCGGCAAGAATGAAAAGCCTATCTCGATAAACCAAAGCCGATCCGAGAAGGCGGATCCCGAGAGGATCTAAGTTCATCGGGGCCCCCATATCAAGCAACAACCGATTCAAGCATGTGGATAAGTGGGTGCCGGCTGATATGAATGAACATTGGGAGAGATTGAAAGAAGTTTTTATCAAAGGCTACTACGTATGGCGCATTTACCCACTTGATGCTCGACCGATCAGCTCTTTGAGGAGTTGATTACGAGATTTGATGTTGAATTCGGTGAACGGTGAAGCAAGTCATGGAATCACAGAATATAACCTTCCGTGCCCCGGCTTTCCAACGTATTCCACCGCCGAGACTTGCTAATGGATCGCCGAGCACTAAGGACATAGAAAGAGAAGTGGAGGAAGTCGCCTACGCCCGAGCCTGCTCCCGTAAAGGCCGGATGATAACTTGGAGATCCGAGGAGATTCGAGCTAGAGTGTATAAATACTATTACCCGGATCCTCCCGAGGAAAAATCCACCGACTTCAAGAAGAAAACGCAGAAGTTCAAGAAGCAGCAGCAGTGATTTTCTCCTTGTCATCTTTTGTAATAGCATAGGAACTCTGTAATTCTTGATATATATATATCAGTTCCTCTGCTTGCTAGACAATTACTCATTGTCTTTCGGCCTTTGTCTTTGTGTTTACACAACCGATCACTAAGTGATCGACACACACTCACATCGTTTCTCTCGATCTTGCCATGCTCTCGCCCGCGAAGTTCGTTTATGATTATCAGTTTTTTTTCCTCAGAAGTTTAAAGGGGGAAATTGTTGTCGTAGGACCAGTATCCTTGATAGATATTAGAGTATAGAGGTTTTGGCATCATCAATTAGGGGGAAATTGTTGGATATGAGTCAGTAGATTGATACTCAGCTGTTCTAGGGTTAAAAGAAATTGGGGAAAATCATAGTAGTACTATGGAATTGAAGATCCCAAAACCGAGCTGATATCAGTAGATTAGTGTGTCGATAGGATTAGATGATGTATAGGTTAGACTTGATGTAATGCTTATTATTTTTGTCTAAGTCCTGTACGGGGTAGTTGTTGAACTGATCTTCTACTGAAGATACTTTTCAGAACCCCACGTCATCAGTGTAATCGCTTGCATTCTTCGTCGGCGGCTGATATCAAACTCGGTTGAAGATCCCGCATCAGCCGACCGGACCTCGCAGAAGCATTCTCTACAAGCCGATGGTCATCGGTAGAAGAACCAAGTGCAAGTAAAGTATACCTTCGCAGATCGACCAACCGACTATCGAAGCTCACTTTATCGGTCGACGACTCACCGAAGAAGACAGACTTTCAAGTATCGTATCCGATAGAAAGCGACCCAAAGACTAAAAGTCCCTTCAAATGTTCAGCGAGAAGACATACGAGGTAGTTTGAACGGTCAACTCTGACACTCACAACTACAAACCTCGACCAATGAGAAGCCGACAACGCTTACCTACTCTACACCAGTAAAGCTGCTCTCATGAACAGTGCATTAACTGCCCTGCTGCAACAAAGTTGAATAGTGGCCGTTTTCTTTGGACGCTTGTGACACGTGGCATCGTCGTCTCCAACGGACATATGTCACAACTCACAACTATAAATAGAGAAGGATTTGAAGATTTCGAAAAGAGGAATATACGCAAAATCAAGGGAAATCATTCAAACTCACAACGCTCTAGAACCTTCAAGCTTATCCAGAGACGAACTAGTTTTCATAGAACACTTCTTGTAGTTCATCTCTCTAGAGCACTTTGATCCCTATCTTCTCTAGACTAAGCTCATTGCTAGATTCATAGCTTAGATCCGAAAGAGTTCACATTTAGTGAATTGTTCTTGTTGTAAGAACTCCTTCTCAGTTGGAGAATATTCCCTCCCTTCTAAACTTAGGTTTGGATTGTAAAGTCGCTAAGGACTATAACTTAGAGGGAACCGTCCCGGTGCACAAGTATCCCCGCCGAGGCTTGCTCGAGAATAATCAACAAGTTCTCCTGCCTTGTTCGAGGACCGTGGACGTAGGATCTTGCGTATCCGAACCACGTTAAATCGCTTGTGTTCATTTACTGTTTTATTGCATTGCATTCAAACTGACTTGAAAATCATAAGTTTGCATAAAACGTATTTTATAAAGTGCACAGCTAAAAGATTTAACTTGCAAAAACGCGTTTTCAAAAGAGACGACTCCGGGCCTAACACTTATCCGCACTACAGTCTCCGACCGAGTTTCGTAATACCGACATCGCCGCAGAAGAGCTCGTAAGCCGACTCACTTTGACCCCAAGTGATCGAAGGCTTACTTGGCACTGTTCATCAGTTGCAAACATCAGCTTCAGCTGACCTTCACTGAGAAAAAGAAACAGAGCTCAGGTGTATTCACCCCCCCTCTACACCTGACTTTTCGTCTCCGGACCAACAGTCTCTACTCTATTCCATTGTATCACTAAGCCATTCCAAGATAGAGACAAGATGTAGTTAAAGAAAACAATATATTTAGAGGCAACATTCAGTTTTCTACATTACACGATGAATCTGGAAGGTAATGGAAAAATTGGTTTGCTTACCTTGAAATTTCAGTCGAGTAGTTGATGAAATTGGAAGAGAAATTCATTGATTTGATGATTGGGTAGTATTAATTTCTCATACGTCAACCCCTATCTCGATATAGGGTAGGATAGGCCACTGTTCAGACATGAAAAAAAAAATAATTAAAATTTGGACTGTAGCTCGATGGTAAGTCCACAATTAGGATAGGCCACTGTTCAGACATGAAAAAAAAAGCAATTAAAATTTGGATTGTAGCTCGATGGTAAGTCCACAATTAATTAGTAGTATTAATTTCTCATACGTCAACCCCTATCTCGATATAGGGTAGGATAGGCTACTGTTCAGACATGAAAAAAAAAAAAGCAATTAAAATTTGGACTGTAGCTCGATGGTAAGTCCACAATTAATTAGTAGTATTAATTTCTCATACGTCAACCCCTATCTCGATATAGAGTAGGATAGGCCACTGTTGAGACATGGAAAAAAGAAAAAGCAATTAAAATTCGGACTGTAGCTCGATGGTAAGTTCGGGAACAGTGTAAAACCGGATGAGATTTAGAGAAATAATAAAGATAAAGAACAGTGGAAAAAAGAAAAAGCAATTAAAATTCGGACTGTAGCTCTTTGTCGTTTCTATTTCTAGAAGCACCGGTACCACTTTTCGTGTAGTCTTTTGCTTTCCAATATCAAACTTTCTTTGTCCTGAATTAAAACTAAACGGGTTCAGAAATGATCTGTACCTGAAAATTTAATTAAAGAGAAACAAAACTATTCTCTTAGCCGTGGAAATAATTACAAACCTCATCTTTTGCAGTTGAGATTTTTTTCTTTTACATCAGCATAAACCTCCAAGAAAAAGAATATAAGATACATACATACTTTATTAATAAATCATTGATAAATGTGTAAGTATTTTTCTTTTATATAATTATTGTGAATATTAAGAGGCAAACAATAATTAAGAAAATATCTATAATCTATATTCAAAGCTTGAACTCAAATCTATTTCATGTTTCATTTGATTCCAATCCCCAATAATTAATCTTATTTACGAAATGAAAATTAGAACTTTAACAAACGTATAACTTTCGGAATAATAATTCTTCCTATTATCCGAAACGTGGTTTATTTTATATTTTTTATTCACCGTAATTCAAGATTGTTAATTATTAGATTATGCAACATATTTGTATTTTTCGGTGCTGGATGAGTTTTTCCAGCGTCCATTTTAAAGGAAATAGAACAAACCAAGTGTGATATTGGTTGGTCTAGTTTATATGCATAAATTATTTTAATTAGTTGTGTAATTAAAACAAACCAAGTTGGTTTTATATAATATAAGTGTGGGATCAATATAATAATTAATTGTGTAAAATTAATATGTGTGAGACTCATATTATTATTTAATTATTTAAATTTGATTTGAATGGATAAAGTTGTGGGACCCATTCTCTTTTTCTCTAAATGCTTGCGTGAAATGGGAAGTCAATTTATGAGGAAAGGCTTTCTCTGGGCTCGAGGAGGACGATGTAAGATATCCAAAATGGGTAAAAGGTCAAAAGAAATCAACGAAAATCATGAAAATAGATCTAGCATAGCTTAGCGCCTAGAAAACCTCGAAAGATGGGTTACTGTTCATTGATGGTAAGCCCGAGTACAATCTTTATTACTAACAGGAAGGAGGGTTTCCTGTAGATGTAGTAGGATGTGACGCGAACGGCGCGGGAAGTACGGCGTCGCGTTAGAAGGAACGAATGAGAAATGAGGTACACGAATCTCCCATTACTAAGAAAGAGACGCAAATTTTCTGTAGATGTAGTAGGAGGGGACGCGAACGGCGCGGGAAGTACGACGTCGCGTCAGAAGGACCGAATGAGAAATAAGGTGCATGAATCTCTCATTACTAAGAAAAAGAAAATGTGGGTTAATTAAATATAAGTATTCAAGAATCCAACGAAACCCACTCAGATTTGTGGAAATAATAGCAAATCAATCTAGAAAAGCACAAAAGGAGGTAAGCGAAACTAAATAGGGGGAAAAGGTTATTAAACTCAATTCATCAACTGCAACCAAAATATGAGAGAGGAAATTGATGGAATGGAAAAAAAAGCAATTAAAATTTGGACTGTAGCTCGATGGTAAGTCCACAATTAATTAGTAGTATTAATTTCTCATACGTCAACCCCTATCTCGATATAGGGTAGGATAGGCCACTGTTCAGACATGAAAAAAAAAAGCAATTAAAATTTGGACTGTAGCTCGATGGTAAGTCCACAATTAATTAGTAGTATTAATTTCTCATACGTCAACCCCTATCTCGATATAGAGTAGGATATACCACTGTTTAGACATGGAAAAAAGAAAAAGCAATTAAAATTCGGACTGTAGCTCGATGGTATTGAACAATAGGTATAAAAAATAAAGGTTACTTCATCAACATCAGCATCAACAATTGTGACTGCAACCAACAAATCTTTAAAAAATCATATCAAAAGAACTATTGAAATCCTGCATCACAAATGCAAGACCACAGTTCATAGGTAGATCACGTTGTCAAACAATCCTGGCACTGCTTTTGGTTAGAGGATTAGATATAAATATCTGCTGCAAACCGATGAAGGGGAAAGGTTGCGTGCATACAAATCCATGATCATCAAACAATATTAAACTCTCACTTGGAAGAAAATCAAGATGATCGAACTGGACAGGAATAGTACTTGAACAATATGGAATATAACCAACTGAAGCCACACACGATTCTCCCACGTTCTGAATTAAGAAGCCATATATCTAACTACATTTCTTTTCTGATAAATACTGGATCAGAGATAACATCATTCCAAAACTTGCTCACCAGCCTCAATTCTTGCAAATTTTCTGCAGGGAGACGCTCTAATATATTACCAACAATGTAACCAACTATCAGAAACATCCGATGAAGAGTCCGCAAATTCCTTATTATCTGTTGAGTCTACAAAGCATTTGGATTAGTTACATAATATCTAGAAGAAAGTTGCTGATATTAACAAAAGAAAACAATACTTCTAGCTGACGTAGTAAAGACCATCAATCTAGCGTGTAGAATGCTAGAATGTTTGACCTCCAGTCCATTGCCAAGTCTCCTAGTCTCCATAAGAAGACACTCTTCGTCTATAAATGGTAGTTTGCATATTACCCTTCAACAGACAAATTTATCGAGAAAATAGACAATACAACTTAAAAAGTTATGATCTGCATAAATCTGCTATACCTGCCAAATAAATCTCTTCTCATCAACGTCCACCTCAAATTTTGTTTTGAGAAGAGATTCAGTCGCTTCAACGAAGTTGCAGTTAATCTTTAAGAAAGTTCGAACAAAGTTCGAACATGGCTTACTTGTGGGATAGAAATTGATTATCCCAGAATTCTCATCAACCACATGCCCTTGTAAGTCTTAGGAAGTGCATGTGAACTGCATCATAGTTCTAAAAAAATGCTAGACTGGTACATAATTTAAACACAAATGAAACGGAGAGAAGTAAAATAAATAAAATTAGAGGAAGTACTCCCAGAAGCTGATCAAACCACGCGAAGGGCATACCTTTTCGAGACTTAACCTTAACCAGAGAGAGCCCTCTGAAGTCAGACGCGAATGGGCCGTAATGATATGTATAAAACCTAAAAAACAACAAAAAATTTAGACATAAATTAATTGCATCACTTGAATATAAACAAAAACCAAGTGCATACCGCATACGCCTCCAAGGCTTCCTCCAAGGCACACCTAAGGATTCTCAGTCCATAAAACCATTGCAAGAATTGTAGTTTTCACATGGCACTCAATGGCGATTCAGAAAATCCACTCGGAAGGGAAATTAGCCCGGAAATTCAATTTGGGTTTTGAAAGAAGATGCAAAATGAAGAGGCAAAACCGAGTGTAGACTATGAGAAGACGGGATGGGCTGTTGGGGAATGGTGCAATTAATGCGATAGGAAAACCTACACAAATAAAAAACTGGGGAAAAATGTAGAGAAAATGACTAACGTTGTTGTAGTAGAAGGAGGTGCATGTACCAAATATTAATGTTGTTGCAGTACGGTCCTACTGCTTTTGGGGTAAAAAAAATAGGTAAAAATAAATAAATCAAAGCCTATGAAGCCTATGAAGAAGGTGACTGTAGCTTGATGGTAAGTTTGGGAATAGTGTAAAACCGGATGAGTTTTAGAGAAATAATAAAGAAATGACAATTCTTGCATAACTAGTCTCAAGTCTGCATTAATTATCACCACACATTATTAGTAAGGGTTCCAACCATCAACCTTAAAACATGTCTGAGTCACACTATTTATTTTCGGCCTTCAATATCTCAAACTATAGAAAAAATAAACTCGCCGCAACCGCTATGGAAATATCGCAATGAAATCAATTCTCCGTTCTTATACAATAACATGTAAAATACACAGAAGGTGTAATATTTTTTTTAATATAATGAATTATATGTCATGAGTAAGCGTGACGCTATTTAGAAAACTTGAACTTGACTTTATTTTCAATATATTAATCATGTCATAAATAGAAATAAATGTTGAAGAGGGAGACAAAGGCTTGGATTGCCTCAGCTGACGAGAGAAACAAGTAGAAACCAAAAATTCACAGTGAAAGGGGTTGGTGGAGGAGACAATTTTCTCCTTTTCGAATGCATAAAATATGATATTGTTTTTTGTCTGAGTAGGGGTGATCCCGTAATTTCATTTCTGCATTTCTGCATTTCTGCTTGAATCAGTGTGAAATTCGTGGCCTCTTTCGATTGATATTTGACTTGCAAACTTCATACCTATGAATTTAAATAAAAAATAATGTACGTGTTCGGTAATCAGTTGTTTTAATTTGGTTTTATCGCATGAAAATTTGGAATTTTTCTATCCTAGACCGGATCTACAACTTAAGTTGTAGACCCGGTGGTTAAAAACCATGACACATCACATGTTTGTAAAAAAAAAAATTAATAAAAAACACAACTTCTATCCTAGACCACAAGGTCTTGTAGACCCGGTCTAGGATAGAAAAATTCGAAAATTTGTCATGATTAGCAGTTTGAGTGGCGTGAATGGCGCGCTGTCCGGATAGCCATACTCTTACACTGCTGCCACCGTTGTCGAAACTTGAGCTTTCATTTTTAAGAAGAAATAAGACGCATTAGATTATGCGCACATCAAATTTTCTAGTACTATTTTTCTCAAATACAAAAGATAAATATAGATTATATGAATAGGAAATATAAAGTATGTATAAATTTTACATTTATTATGTATAATTCTTATATATTTTATGCGTAAAAACAAAAATAAAAATTAAAGAAGTTATGCATAAAAAAAAATGCATACTAAATATTTCATAGTATATTTAATCTAAACCATTCAATTAAAATATGAAGGATCCAAATTACTTTTTATTTTTTATTTTAAAGATCATTCCTATTCCTACATAATGAACTAATATAGTAATATGTCATGTATGCAAGTGTGAAATAATTATTTGTGACGAGTAACCTGAAATGAAATCTTTGGACTAGCAATTGTGACACAACCCACCCACAATGAAATTATGGATTATGGAATTTACGTTAACTATTAGATTATCCAATATTTATAAATAAATCATGCTGTTTACGTACTTGCATACAACACATTAACAAAGTACAAGAAGGCACAAAAATAGGGGCTCTAAATACTTAAACCAAAATTGTTATTAAATCGGGCCAGTGTGCCGAAGCCCGAAATAGCATTGTATAAAGGGTCTTTTGCTATAATACTCATTCTTATAATGTCAAATACAAAAATACTCGAGACTTAAATTTAAAACAAATTGAATTTTTTAATCCCCAAACTATGAGGTTTTAGCCAATTTGGTTCCTTATTTTTTTTTCCTTAATTGATCTCCAAACTACATAATTTTAGATGAAACTCTCTTTTATAACTAATTAAATATAAATATATCAAAAGAAATGAGAAATCATATAAAATATGTAAATATAATTTTTGAAATAAGGGTAATGCCCTTGCTTTCAGATACTGAGAAATTGAAATAATAGATAAATTAGATAGATTATTAATTAAATATACTATTAACTATTAATGAATATAAATTGAATTGGTTTTTGTAAAATAAATAGAACAGCACCCGTGCTACACACGAAAAAATAATATTATAACTTCGTTATAAAGTAAAATTTCTTGAATTATATGTATATATATATTGTTGGGTTATGAGTCAGTGGTTTGTCTTAACAACCACTTAGAGGATACTTAGTATTACTTTATCAGTAGTTCTTATAATATGACTTATTTGTTTATCGGTAATGGGGGAAATCATAGTGTCTCATGCTGTGGAATTGAAGATCTCAAAACACGGCATGTATCCTTTATGTTATGTCGATAGGACTAGATGATGTAATAGGCTAGACAGATTATATTTTTCCATTATCGTTCTTGTCTAAGTCCTGTACGGGGTAAATGTTGGATTGATCTTCAGTAGGAAGTTTACTTTCCAGAACCCCACGTCATCAGTGTAAGAACTTGTGTTCTCAAGTCATCAGCTGACCATCGCTCAGTAGAATACATCTCATCAGCTGACCTACATCAGTAGAAGAACACAATATTCAAGTTCAGTACCTTCAGAGTCATCAGCTGACTACACTCAGTAGAATATACACTATCAGCAGACTCGCACGAAGAAGACAAAGATCTTATCGAGTCTCATCGTATCCGACAGAAACGACTCGCCTTTTAACATCATTCGAAAGTCAGCAAGAAGATCATACGAGGATGAGTGAGAGTCAACTCCGATGAAGACCGATGTCTGACAGATCTCACCTACCACAAACCTCGACCAATGAGAAGCCGTCTAAGCTCTACCTGCTCTGACCTACTAAAGTTGCTCTCATGCACAGTAACCAACAACTCTGCTGCAACAATTCGAACATATGGCCGTTTTCCTTAGACGCTTGTAACACGTGGCATCGTCCTCTCCAACGGGCAAATGCCTGGGTCACAACTATAAATAGAGAAGCATTTCCGAGCTCCACACACGGGATATCAAAGGGATTACACGCTCAAGCTTTCGAAACACTCTAGCGCTTTCAAGAAGATCCAGTGAAGAACTTGCTTAGTAGAATATCTTTAGTTCTTCTCTCTAGAGTTTCTTTCTTTAGATCCCTCTTCTCTATCTAAGCTCAATCGTTCATATCTATAGCTTAGAACCTTCGAAGGAGTTCACATTGTTGTGACTGTTCTTATTGTAAGAACTCCTTCATAGTTGGAGAAAATCCCCTCCCCTTCAAACTTAGATTTGAATTGTAAAGTCGCTAAGGACTATAACTTAGAAGGGTCTGTCTAGTGCACAGATACCTTGCTGAGGCTTGCTTAGATTAATCAACAAGACCTCCTGTTCAGCAGGACCGTGGACGTAGGATCTTGCGTATCCGAACCACATTAAAAATTGCTTATGTCGTTTACTATTTTATTGCATTGCATACAAATCTCTTACAAACTCATACTTTGCATAAAATGTATTCAAAAAGTGCACTAGCCAAAATAACTTGGTTTACGAAAAACACGTTTTCAACTGAGACGAAATCTACCGGGCCCTACACACTTCTCCGCACAAAAGTCTCCTACTGAGAATCAAGTACTGACAAAAGTCAGTAGGAGAGACTCGATGGGCCGACTCACTCTAACCCGCGATCGAAGGTTATTATCCGGCACCTGTTCATCGGTTGCCAGAACCTACAGCTCAGCTATCCTTCGCATTTGAGAAAAAGAACTAGTACTCAGGTGTATTCACCCCCCCCCCCTCTACACCTGACTCTCGTCTCCGAACCAACAATTGGTATTAGAGCACACGGTGTTCTTCTGATCATCGGTTCTGAAACTACTGGTCTTCTCGAACAGATCCTGAAAACGTTTTTCACTACACAAGCATCTCTTCATACATCCTTATACTCTCACCCATAATGTCTGATATGTCAGGTATTCGGATGGTGCCGATGTTCTCGGTGGAGAACTATACGGTATGACACGTGAGAATGGAGGCACACCTTGACTGACGTCCTAGAGACAGGACCTATCATTCCCATGATCGACAGTGTTCAGTTTGCCACTATGGGAGGTGTAGGAGCACAGACCAGTGCTAAAGTTGCGAAAGACAAATCAACCTTCACGCCTGAAGAGAAAAAGCTGCACAACCTCGACCGAGTTGCGCGGAATGCAATCCTAACTACGTTCAGTGATTCACACCTCGGGAGGGTGCAAGACTGCAAAATGGCAAAAGAACTTTGGGATGCCGTGGCTGTACTGAGCTAAGGAACCCCGCAAATCAAAGAAAATAAGCTCGAGCTAGAGCTACAAAAGTTCGACACTTTTGCCATGGAACCCAATGAAATCATTGACGAGCTAAGCGTCAGATTTACTAACCAAATCAATGTGATCAACGGGTTGGGGAGGACGTTCACCAACAAAGAGATGAACACAAAGATCTTGAGAGCATTGCCTCGACTGAAGTGGCTTCCTTTTGCTACTTATTTACTCCTAATGTTATATTTTCAGAATTAAAGACGGAGGAATTTGAGCACAGCCTACCCCAACGATGTTCCAGTGCTCCAGCTGACACACAGATAGATCACGCTTTCAAAGTAACAGTCAGCAAAACTGGAGCCAATCCTATTTCTTCTAGCAAAACAACAGCTGCGTCAGATGCTAAGTCCTCTGAAACTCCCGTCACTGATCAGCTTGCACTCATGGCTCTCAAATATCAAAGAGAAAAGGAGAGAGTCAGGAAGCTTAAGAAATATCACAGAAATTCTCCCTCAGGTAAAAAGGATTATCGAAAAAAGGAAGAATCTAAACCATCTACTAATTGCAGGAACGCAAAACCTGCTGCTAGTCCATCCAACGACTCGCTGGAAAATGCGGCAGAACCTCTGTGTGCTACAACTGCAAGAAGGAGGGATACTATCAGTACGATTGTCCCGAACTCTCAGCTGCTCAACGAGCAGAACGGCAGGCCAGACGCGAGAAATTTGCCCAAAGAAGGCATGCCTACATCGCCGGAGAGATATCCGATGACTCAATCGAGGAAGATACGTTCATGTATTCTTCTGAAGACGAAGCTGCATTTGTCGCCGTTGAGGTCGGAGAATCAGATCCTGAATCAACAGCTGAATATTGTCTGATGGCCGGAGAAGAGGTTGAGGTAAACTCGAAACTTAATATAACCTCCTCCTCACATAGCACACACAACACATGCTCGGTCACAGATGAACCTCTAGACGTGGTACAAGCATATGATGATCTACTAGAGGTGCAGATTCAGCTGAGCAGAGAGTTTAGCAGAACTATTCAGGAACTGGAACAGGTAAAGCCTGAGAATCAGAGACTTTCTTCTGATTGTCAGGTCTCTACTGATTCGGAGAATCTAGTTGTGAGACTCAAGGAAGAGATTAAACCTCTTATGACTAAGTCTCGCCTTCAAGAAACTCGCCTATCGTTCGACCAAGGACAATTTCGAGAAAGATATCTTGAAATAGCCCGACTCGGTCGAAGCTCGCAGAAGTCGAAAAGGATTATGAATCACTTCGGAAAAGTGATGAGGTCTGGCGAGGACTAATGACTGAACAGTACCTAGGAGCTAAAGAGAAGTTGGAAAGCATGCTCAGAGCTCAAAGGCCAATAGCCATGAAAGAAGGACTTGGCTACACTCAAGAAGCTTCCACTTCAACATCGAAAAGCTCAAAAATGTTGGCTGATAGGTTCGTCAGAGGAAAAGTTCAGGTTACTGAATCAACACCTCAGGCGAAGAACAAACAAAAGATGATTGCACCTCAGCCGTGCAACAAGAAACAACTGACCAAAGGTTCTAGCCCCAGGACACCACGATCGATTTTAGGGGAAACCAAAAAGGTCAGGTGGGCAGAACAGTACAGTGAACCACTATATGAACATCCAGCACAGTATGGTTCGTACTACTATGAGCCCAGGGTCAGGAGGAGCACAAAGGCTCAGAAGAAGAAAGCTCCTGAACCCAAAATCATCAGAAAGTCAGTATCTCTGAGTCCTGTGGAGAAGAAAGCTGACAAGGTTCAGAAGAAGAAGTCTTAGACTTCTAAGGTCCCTAGGCAGATCTGGGTTCCAAAATCACCCACTAAAATGTAAGGACCCAACTGAACCAAAGGGTACCTAAAAATGTTTCTGTTTTGCAGGTGTATAAGGACCCTTGGATAGTGGACAACGACTGCTCGAGACACATGACTTATCAAAAGAGTCTGCTGACCAACTACATACAGGAAGATGGTCCCAGAATTGAGTTTGGTGACAACTCTAAAGGCTATACAAGGGGATACGGAACACTGAATATTGGGGACCGCCTCGGCCTCAAGAGTAACATATGTTGAAGGACTTCAACATAATCTCCTTTCTGTCAGTCAATTCTGTGACAATCTGAATAGAGTCATCTTTGACGCTGGTTTCTGTGATATTATTGATAAATCAACAGGGAAAACAGTGTTATCAGGTTCGCGGAGGAAGAATATATACGTTGCAAACTGGAAAACTGCAAAACCTGAGGCTTGCTTACTCGCACAGACTAAATCTAGTGACAAGGCAGGATGGTTGTGGCACAAGAGACTCAGTCACTTGAATTTCAAGACTATGAACAAGCTAGCAAAGAACTCTAAAGTTAGAGGACTACCCAATGAAGCGTTTATCAAAGACAGAAATTGTGAAGCATGCTTGAAGGGAAAGCAGACAAAGAATAGCAATCCACCAATTCCGTCACCTTCCACTGATGGAATCCTTCAACTGCTACACATGGACTTGTTTGGGCCAGTTTCTCCAGTGACTATAAGAGGCAAGAAGTATGCCCTCATCGTTGTTGATGATTATTCTAGATATACGTCGGTCATCTTCATAGCCAACAAATTTGATGTCATGACTGAGCTACCTAAGCTGCTGAAGAAACTCAGTGTGGAAAAGGACATCAAGATACATAGCATTCGCTCAGACCGAGAAACAGAATTTCTCAACTCAATAGTAAAAGAGTACTGCGATAAAGAGGGAATCAAGCACGAGACATCAGCTGCTCGTACCCCTCAGCAGAACGGACTTGCTGAACGTAAGAACATAACACTTAAAGAAGCAGCAAGAACGCTCCTAGCAGACTCTGGACTACCCTCAAAGTTCTGGGCTGATGCTATTGACACCGCCTGTTACACTCAGAATCGCTCACTGCTTACACAGCAACACATGAAGACACCGTACGAACTGTGGAAAGGGAGAATTCCTTCTATTTCTCATTTCCATAGCTTTGGTTGTCCTTGCTTTATTCACAATAATAGGAAAGATCAGTTAAAGGTCTTTGATAGCAAATCTGATCAAGGAGTATTCTTAGGATACTCTCGAGTCAGTAAAGCCTTCAGAGTCTTTAACTATCGGACTCTTTGCGTGGAGGAAAGCCCTCATGTTGTTTTTGATGAGTTTGTTGTTGAGGACAGGAAATCAAAGAAGACAAATACTGAAGATGTCAGCAGCAAGCTACAGGATCTCGCACTAAACGATAAAGCAGAAAAGATCCAGCATTGTTGGGATGATGAGTCAGACGATGAGGAAATCCAGACCCTTCCCATAAGCACTGTAGCTGACCTGGTTGATTCTACTGAACAAAATCAACATCAGGTAACAACGGTCGATGAGGAAGCCCCTGTGGTAACTGAGACCTCTACTGAGAATATAAACTCAGGGGGAACAACAAATGTTCCTGAGCAAAATGCCCCTGAACCTGGAAACTCAGTAGATCTTAACCTTCTTACTTAATTGCTTCAGTCACAGAATAGCACTACTAAAATGCCTAACACTCCTGTTGACTGTGCAAAAATAATCTCAGAAGAAGAAGCCAAACTTAGACGTTCATGGCTTGACGCTCACTCCACTGATCTTATCATAGGAGATCCATCAGCAACAATAAGGACGAGATCCAGATTAAGCCAAGGAGAAAGCTCTCTCTACTCATGCTTCTTGTCCACTGAAGAATCTCAGACGATAGAGGATGCTCTTAACGCTGCTGACTGGATCATTGCCATGCAAGAAGAGCTGAACCAGTTCATTCGAAACGAAGTTTCGGAGCTTGTTGACAGACCTAGACATCAGCACGTGATCGACACTAAGTGGGTCTTAAAAAACAAGCGAGATGAAAACAACGTCATTGTCAGAAACAAAGCTCGACTTGTTGCCAAGGGATACTGTTAAGCAGAAGGAATAGACTTTGATGAAACTTTCGCTCCAGTTGCCAGATTGGAAGTTATTCGTCTGTTCCTAGCCTATGCAACGCACCAAAGATTTAAAGTCTATCAAATGGATGTAAAGTCAGCATTTCTGAACGGCGTACTGAAGGAAGAAGTCTATGTGGAACAACCGCCCGGCTTTCAGCAGGGACATCAGGTGTACAGACTTCGGAAAGCTCTGTATGGGTAAAACAAGCACCCAGGGCTTGGTACGATACCCTATCAGACTTTCTGCTTCAGAAAGGTTTTCAAAAGGGATAGTAGATCACACCCTGTTTAACATCAAGTTAGGAGATGACATCCTATTGGTGCAAATCTACGTGGACGACATCATTTTCGGTTGCAGAAACCTGACTATATGTCAACAATTTGAGAAAATGATGAAGGAGAAGTTCGAGATGTCCATGATGGGAGAGATGAACTATTTCCTTAGATTTCAAGTGAAGCAATCACCTAAAGGAATATTCATCAACCAAGCCAAATACACTCGAGACCTCCTGAAAAGATTCGGCTGTGACTCAAGCAAGCCAGTCAAGATCCCCATGAATACAAATTTTAAAATCGATCTAGACAAAGAGGGAGCTTCTGTTAACTCTACTGATTATAGAGCTATTATTGGTTCTTTATTATATTTAATAGCAAGCAGACCTGATATAACTTATGCTGTAGGTGTATGTGCAAGATTTCAGGCGAATCCCAAGCAAAGTCATTTAGACACAACAAAGAAGATTCTGCGATATCTGAAAGGAACACCTGATGCAGGGTTATGGTATCCTGCTGATGATAATCTTATACTAACAGGTTATTTTGATATTGATTATTCAGGATGCAGGATAGATCGAAAGTCAACTTCTGGAACATGTCAGTTCCTAGGCATCAAGCTAATATCATGGTTTTCAAAGAAACAACACTCAGTGGCAACGTCCACTACTGAAGCTGAGTATATGGCTGCTGGAAGTTGTTGTGCCCAGATCCTTTGGCTTCGACAACAATTGCGAGATTACAAAATTTCTCAAGATGAAGTGCCCATCTACTGTGACTCCACCAGTGCGATTGCTATAACTCAGAACCCAGTTCTTCATACGAGATGCAAGCACGTGGATATCCGACACCACTTCATCAGAGACCACGTCAAGAAGAAGGATATCAGGATGGAAAAGATCCATACTGACAAACAAAGGGCAGACATACTGACCAAACCACTAGCTGAGAACAGATTCAGAGAACTATCAGTTGAGCTAGGTCTACTGGATCCTACTGAGTCTAGTCAGTAGGAGGAAACAGTACGACAGGTCAGAAGACTCAGTACGTTGATTCAGTCGGGTGAATCAGACAGTACACAGTAAGGGGGAACGTAGTTATCAGTACAACAAAGATCCTCCTGAGTCTTAACGGTAACCAACTGACCGTAAAAGTTCAACTGACGAGGTTTGCGTAGTTAAAATATTAAATATTCTCAAAAGCATGCTCGTAATTATTATATCAGTCGTTTAGAAAGCTTAGACACTAATGCTGCCTACAACGCATTTAATGCATGTCTACTTACCTTACTTTATCTGCACATATCTTACGTGGGTCTAGGTTAGAGGCGGCTAATATAATCATTCCGTTTATAACATCAGATCACAGCCGTCATTAAAAAGCGAGTTTTCATCCCAACCGTCCAATTAAAACCGGTTGATCTTCATATCTTATAAAAACTCTCGCCTTCCTCTCTAATCTATCTTTTTCGCCCTTATCGCACTTAGAGCATTTTCAAGCATTCAGTTTTCGTTCTCTGCAAACTGTCTCTGTTTTTCCACTCGTGCTCTTTGTCTACGGTAATTTCTTAATCTCCTACTTAAACACGAATCTAACTTATTCTATTTTCAAGTACTAACGAGCTTTTTGCAGATATCATGGCGATTGTTTTAACCCCACCCCACATCGGGGAGATCATCAAATCCAGGTTTCAGTTCGAACCAACGATGGTGCTCCATCAGGCAGACCTTCCGTACTTAGAGTCGATCTTCTCTGCTCTTGAAGAGTCTGGCCTTGAGCTTCTTGTGAGGAAGCATCCGAGATCGTATCTCCCCCGCCAGGTGGCAGAAGTTTATTTTAACTGGCGATCGGTGGAAGATACAGATGGAGAGATGTCCCAGTTTGCATATATGAGGGAAGTGGCTCTTCAGAAATAGGAATCCAGCCACATCGATATCAATATTCGGGCAGCGCTGAAGGCATCGTTCGATCTTCCTGCCTATGGGATATCTCCAGTGGGCTACAAGGAGAAGGAGCTCAACTCTTATGTCCATCGTTTATGTGGGAGAGACGATATCTCCTTCAAGTCCGCATTGCCGAAGAACCAACTCTTGTCGGAGTAGCGTGGCCTCGCTTACATCGTCACTCATATCCTGACGAGCGCTGCCGGCTCCTTCGATCAGCTATCCAAGCCCAGACTTCAGCTGATGATGGCAATTGTTGATGGAGTCCAGGTTAACTGGATGGAGTTCTATGTGACTGAGCTGAAGGCTCAGGCACAAAACTTTGTCGCCACACAGTCTGGAGAGAGAAGACTTATTAGTGTGGGCAAGCTGCTGTATGGGACGAAGATGTCCATACTGATAGAGGACTCCGTATCGAATCATGCATCGTTTGCTGATTCTAGATATTTCGACAACAAGCTCATCAAATTCAAGACCAGAGCCGCTGTTGAGAAGTTAGTCGGTCGTGGACCCGCTGAGCTTAAGAGGTCTACTACTGAATTGCCTCCTGTTGGGATTTTGTATATTGGAAGCACTTTTTTATGCTTGTATACAATGTGTTTTTGTCCTTACCACTGTTTTATTCTCCTATCTAATAAATATGTATATTTGCACATGTTATCCTTTATCTTGTATAAAAGTTAGATTTGTGTGGTGTGTCGGGTATCACAGAAGACAACACAAATTGGTTGAACTGACAAGATATAAACAAGTTATTACAGTGAGACAACTTAAGGATAAGTTGTCGGTTTAAGCTGCAGTTTAGATAAGAAGTGGCTTATCTTAGCTGCTTGTCTTTACTGGTACACTTAAGGTGGTGTATTGACGGATCACAGTGAGATGTGTTTTCCTAACTGACCTTAGTGGAAAACCAAGATCTCGGTGACTTAGCTGGTCTTAAGCTTGGTAAGACTTCAGCTGAGTGCATCTGGCTATCTATCCCTTTGACCTACTATGGTGAACGTCACCGCGACCGGATCTACGTATCTTGGGTGTTAGTAGTTATTTGTGGCTCAGGCAGGTTGTCTGTATCTTGCATCCGTATCCTAGTAAAATGGGTTGATAATATCTCCTGAGGAACTCGAAAGGATTAGCACACTAAACCCGAGTTCAGGTGTGTTAATAAGGTCGAGTGGTACTACTCAGGAATATAAGATGTTAATTAATTTAAGCTGTCAGTGAGCTTAATTAATTAACGAATATTTCTATCTTAAATACGGAGATCGATTAAGTCTAAAATACAAGTCCTTGCTCAATTTGAGATAAATGGGTAAGTCAGCACGGATTCTCTAGCGGAATGAATATGTGTGTATTAATTAATTTTGCTCTGGGCTGAGCATGAATAATTAATTAATTTGATGCTCAGCTTTATTTCTTGTGTTGGATCCCTGATCTGGCCCAATTAGTTGCCTAGTAATTTATTGTCTCTCAAAAATCATTATTAATGGATTAATGTATTTTTACATTATTTAATAATGTTATTTATCTGGGATTAATTGGCTGGGCCAATTAATTGATAAATATTAGTAGCCCAGTTAATTAATTAATTATATTATGGGCTGGTTATGTGGAAGCTCATTAGAAATATAATTAAATTAATGGGTTACAAATATATTAATATTATATTAGCTTTTAAAGCCTATATATATTAGTATTCTGTTCAGAAACAGATTACACACAATCACAATTACTCACGCACGCACGCGAGTAGAGAGAGAGAAAATATTTTTATTTTCTTCAGTTCTCTGACCACCCAGAGGAAGAAAAAGGCCGGGACATAGATCAGAAGATCTAACACAGGAGCAACAACCAAAGCCGCGACAACATACGAAGGAGGAAGGTAGCATTTCTAACCATCAATTTTCCTTCAATTGTTATCAGAGCCTGGTTTAGGCTCTGATTATTGCTGTTAGATGTATGATTAGGTTTTATTTCGTCGTTATCGGGCTATTTTCGTGTTTGGGGCGGCCTGCGAGCCACTGTTCTGACCCCGTTGTAACGTTTTTCTCGTGAGAAAATCCACGAGTAGATTATAGGACCTATTTGTTATGTGATTGTACTATTTATGTACTGTAATTGGTCCGAAAGGCACGAAAAACGAGACGAAGAGGAATCTAATTTTCGCAGCAAAAACCCTAGTTTTCTAGGGTTCTGCCGCATCTTGCGGCGGAGATTCCCGGCGCATACGATGTCGGATCGACGATCGGCTTGAACCTATAGAATCCTTATCTTACGAGCTTCGCGTCAATAGGTTGTAAGGGATCATCCGATCCCGGATGCGATCGAAATTGACTTCTAAAGTTGGCTGCTCGTTATGAATTCGTTCCGGCGAATCGTTTGAAATTCAGGAAATTGAGGATCTAATCTCGGCCGAAATCCATTACCCGGTGGTCGTGAGTGTTCCAATTATGTTTCTTCTCTTTCAATTGATCGAATTGCGGCTCGGAAAGTGAGAATTCAGGGGGCGAAGGCGGCGGCGGCGAAGGCGCGATTTATCGCGCAGAAATCCTCGCGTGCGGCGGCTCCAGGCGGTGTTTCTGCACGAATCCGATGTCTAGGTGACGTCGGGGAGGTGTGAAGAGGGCGGAGGAGGCCTGGAAATGGCCAGGCCGCCGCGCCGCACGCAGGCGCAGACTCGCGCGGCCGCACGCAGGCGACACCGGACACGGACGACGGTTCCTGGTTCGCCGTCGTCCGGCGCGTCCCAGCGGCGGCGGCGGCAGAAGCTGGAGACGATGCTGACTGGTCTGCTAACGTGTCTGCCACGTGTTTGCCACGTGGTAGACCCCCTAATGACGTGGCGGTAAAATTTTCGATGCAGTTTTCGATGCAGTTTCCAGATTTGGAGATTTTGAAGATTTCGAAGATCTGTATTTTGATCGGGCAATGTAATAGTTAGGGATTACATGTTTTAAAGCCTGATAACGACTTTAAATTTCCTATTTGCGTATTTATTTTTTATTATGATTTAGCATGCGATTATGTGATTAATTGCGCTTAGAAAAACATGTAAATAGGATTTATGTCGTTATTAAAGCATGTTTTATTTTTCACGAGCACGTTTTATTATGTGCGCTTAGAAATTTCATGCTTTAGGAATTATGTGGATATGCATGATTCGTAACAAACCTTTTGAATAAAAAGACTAAGCAATTTTAAATTAAATGTTTAATTAGATTCCATTAATTTGGATATTAAACACTTAATCGGACCTCCATTAATTGGACCCTACACGAAAGTAGTAAGATTATGTGAGTAAACGTCCACTTGCGTGGCTTGCTTGCATTTTTGAGCTACCAGTTTTGTGAGATGAGTTTTCCAAAACAATATTTGATTATTATTGAGTAGTGGGAGCGAAGCCGTAAACGTCCACCTGCGTGGCTTGCGTGCCTAGTAAACACGAGTACTCTAGAAGATAATAATTAAATAGGATGGCTAATTAGATCAAATTGAATGCGGCATGGTTCGATGTCATCGCAGGTACAATTCACTTCCCTCGAAGTCTCTTCCCGCGTTTTAATAGTGACATGGTCCAGAATATCGAACTATTAATTTCATTCGTCTTAAGAACCTAGACGTGGATTGGAATTAAAGAGCTAGGTAAATAGCTTGGTTTAGGGTTACGCTAGTAAACGTCCACCTACGTGGCTTGCTAGTGGAATTCCTAGAGCTGTTCGAGGTTTTTAATATCATTGTTTTTACAAAAGGTTACAATGATTATTAATTACGAATTATGTGCAAATATTAATTTTATACATGCTTTTAATTATATTTTTCAGATATGTCTGTTCGGATATTTTATTTTTCGAGTTCCTAAACAGTCTCACCAACCAAACCCTAACGGGTTTAACAATTTTAAATAATTTTGCAAAGTGGAAGAGATATCTTACCTTCCCAATAAATGCTCTGCAAAGGTCCTATAAGAACTTCTGTTTTAGGACCGCTATGTCTAAGAACGAGTTTACTATGAGTATGTTACTCAAATCTTTGGTAGCGGTCAAAGAGGTTATAGGAAAGGGCAAGAGTGCTCAAGTCTTGAATATCCCTAGTAGTTCAAGGAATCCTCCGAAAGGCGGAAACCAGAAAAAGAGCAGAAAGGGTGGTCAATTCAAGAAGAGCAGTGGGAGTATGAAGACGGTCCTTACCGGCGACATACGAATGTCAAAGGAGAAAGGAAGGTTCTTCAAGAAGTGGTAAGAAAGGACACTGGAATAATTATAATCCAAATGTCAAGGCAAAACAGAAAGAGACGCGAGTCGCTCTTGTAACTGAAACTGTTCTGGTTTCCTCTTCTACCCACGAATGGGTAGTGGATTCGGGGGCAACTGATCATGTTTGTTACACCTTGCAAGGTTTCTTGTGGAAAAGGCAATTGAGCAATGGCGAGGTGGTAGTCTCAATGGGCAATGGATCGAAAGTTCCTGCAATTGCCATTGGAGATTTACATCTATCTTTTGATAGTTCTGTTTTAGTACTTAAAGATGTTTAATATGTGCCTGAGTTTAGGCGAAACATTATTTCTGTTTCAAAACTCTGCACCATGGATGGTTATAAATCAAGTTTTGATAGTGAAGTTTCTATCATGAAAGATGATGATTTTATCTGTGGTGGACCATTAAACGGATCTTTATATACTATTACTTGTAAACCGTGTAGTTCTGTTAATATTGCTTCCTCATCATCAAATCCTAAGAAGAGGAAAGAGACTTCTAAGGTAAACCAAACTTATCTGTGGCACTTAAAACTAGGTCACATCAATCTTAACAGGACTCATAGGTTGGTGGAATATGGATCATTGGAGTCTCTCCAAGATTGAACCATTTCCAACTTGTGAAACCTGTTTGGAAGGAAAGATGATGACTAGGCCTTTCAAGGAAAATGGTTATAAAGCCACATAAGTATTAAGTTTGATACATTCTGACTTGTGTGGGTCTATGTCTACACAAGCTCGTGGAGGGTATGAGTACTTCGTCACATTTACTGACGATTACTCGAGGTATGGATATGTTTACCTTCTTCGCCACAAGTTGGATTGCTTTGAAACCTTTAAGGAATTCAAGGCAGAAGTGGAGAAGAAGTTAGGTAAAGAAATCAAAACACTGCGATCTGATCGTGGTGGGGAATACCTATCCAATGAGTTCAAGGACTACTTGACAGAATGTGGGATTACATCCCAACTGACAGCACCGGGCACGCCTTAGCAGAATGGTGTGTCAGAAAGAAGGAACCGAACTCTCCTAGAGATGGTTCGGTCCATGATGAGTTATGCAACTTTGCCAGTTTCCTTTTGGGGATATGCCCTAGAGACTGCAGCATACTTGTTGAACCATGTACCATCCAAGTCGGTTAACATGACTCCAGTCGAGTTGTGGAGCGGGCACAAGCCCAGTATGCACCACATAAAGATTTGGGGGTGTCCTGCTTATGTCTTGAATAAATAGGCCGACAAGTTGGATTCACGTTCAGAGGTTATGATGTTCATAGGATATCCGAAGGAAACGAAGGGTGGTTATTTTCATGATCCTAAAGAACAGAAGATCGTGGTTAGCACCAACGCTCGGTTCTTAGAGGAGGATTATATTAGTAATCATAAGTCTCGAGTTGAGATCATCCTTGAGGAATTACAAGGTGATCGAGATCCACCCACAGAGCCAATTGTGCAAGATAGAGCTCCACGAGCAACTGCACAATCTATTAACACAACTCCTGACACTGTTCGACGTAGTGGGAGGGTGATATTTACACCTGATCGGTATATGTTCACTGGGGAGACTTCTGACCATCTCCCGGCAGATGAACAAGACACCGTGGATCCCTGGACTTACAACGAAGCAGTGGGAGATGTAGATGCAGATTCTTGGAGAATCGCCATGGACTCAGAATTTAAGTCCATAACTGATATGGATGTATACGAGATCACTGAACTACCTGAGGGCTGCAAGGCCATTGGTAGTAAGTGGGTATACAAAAGAAAGAGAGGTTCGAATGGAGAGATCATGGCATTTAAGGCCAGGCTAGTGGCAAAGTGTTTTACCAAGAAAGAAGGTATCGATTATGAAGAGACCTTCTCGCCTGTAGCATTGATCAAGTCTATTAGAATTCTCCTTGCCATAGCAGCTCACATGAACCTAGAGATCTAGCAAATGGATGTCAAGACCGCATTCCTAAACGGTTACCTTAAAAAAAGGTAGGGATATCTACATGAAACAGCCAGATGGTTATGTGAAGAAGGGCGAAGAGCATCTAGTTTGGAAGCTTAAGAAGTCTATTCATGGACTTAAGCAAGATTTCCGGTTATGGCACCAGCGTTTTCGACGAGGTAGTCAAATCCTATAGATTTGTATCCTGTCCTAACGAGGTGTGTGTATCGTATTTGTGTTAACGGATCAGTGGTGTTTCTTGCATTTTACGTAGATGACATTCTTCTCATTGGCAACAATATTGAAGTGTTATCAGACGTAAAGACGTGGTTACCCGAGCAGTTTCAAATGAAGGACTTAGGTGAAGCTGCTTACATCCTTGGGATCAAGGTTATCCGAGATCGCCAGAAAAGGTTGTTAAGCTTTTCACAAGTGTCCTACATTGACACTGTTATTGCTCGTTTTAGCATGCAAAAAGCCAAGAGAGGTTCAGTACCTTTCAGACATGGCATCTTTCTATCCAAGAATCAGTGCCCTAAAAACGCCTGAAGAGATAGAAAGTATGAGGCTAGTACCATATGCTTCCGCTGTCGGTAGCCTCATGTATGCGATGCTATATAGAGAGCAGATATCTCATATGTTGTAGGCATGGTCTCAAGATATCAGTTTAACCCTGGAAAGGAACACTGGACTACGGTCAAGCATATTCTCAAGTACCTTAAACGGACTAGAGATTATAGGCTTGTTTATAAGTCAAACAGTCTAGTGTCTTTGGGTTATACAGACTCAGATTTCCAGGCTGATAGAGACGAGAAGAAGTCGACCTCGGGTTATGTGTTTACCTTGGGAGGTGGAGCCATTTCATGGAGGAGTGCAAAGCAAAAATGCATTGCGGACTCAACCATGGAAGCAGAGTATAGGGTGCTTCAGAAGCCTCAAAAGAGGCAGTCTGGCTCAAGAATTTTCTCCAAGATCTTGATATTGTTCAGAATTTGTCTAAGGCAATCACGATTTATTGTGATAATGCGGGTGTAGTGGCAAATTCTAAGGAACCTAGATCTCACAAGATGTCTAAACACATAGACAGGAAGTACCACATTATACGAGAATTCATAAATCGAGGCGATGTACTCATAGAAAAGATCGGAACTGAAGACAACCTAGCTGATCCATTCACAAAGAGCTTACCAATTCCGGCTTATGAGAAGCATGTTCGTGGTTTAGGACTGGTAGAGATGCCCCCCACTTAGGACTGCAGAAACTTTTGTATAAGTGGGAGAAGAGGAGTGATAGATAGGATTTGCAGCTAAATACTAGTTTGTATCTAGAACTGACACATTGTATACTAAAAGTTTGCTTTAATATAAGTGGGAGAATTGTTGGAATTTTGTATACTGGAAGCACTTTTTTATGTTTGTATACAATGTGTTTTTGTCCTTACCACTGTTTTATTCTCCTATCTGATAAATATGTATATTTGCACATGTTATCCTTTATCTTGTATAAAAGTTAGATTTGTGTGGTGTGTCGGGTATCACAGAAGACAACACAAATTGGTTGAACTGACAAGATATAAACAGTTATCACATCTGAGACAACTTAAGGATAAGTTGTCGGTTTAAGCTGCAGTTTAGATAAGAAGTGGCTTGTCTTAGCTGCTTGTCTTTACTGGTACACTTAAGGTGGTGTATTGACGGATCACAGTAAGATGTGTTTTCCTAACTGACCTTAGTGGAAAACCAAGATCTCGGTGAGTTAGCTGGTCTTAAGCTTGGTAAGACTTCAGCTGAGTGCATCTAGCTATCTAACTTTGACCTACTATGGTGAACGTCATCGCGACCGGATCTACGTATCTTGGGTGTTAGTAGTTATTTGTGGCTCAGGCTGGTTGTCTGTAGCTTACATCTGTATCCTAGTAAAATGGGTTGATAATATCTCCTAAGGAACTCGAAAGGATTAGCACACTAAACCCGGCCGGTTGATTAAGTTCAGGTGTGTTAATAAGGTCGAGTGGTACTACTCAGGAATATAAGATGTTAATTAATTTAAGTTGTCAGTGAGCTTAATTAATTAACGGATATTTCTATCTTAAATACAGAGATTGATTAAGTCTAAAATACAAGCCCTTGCTCAATTTGGGATAAAGGGGTAAGTCTGCACGGATTCTCTAGTGGAATAAATCTGTGTTTATTAATTAATTTTACTCTGGGCTGAGCATGGATAATTAATTAATTTGATGCTCAGCTTTATTTCTTGTATTGGATCCCTGATCTGGCTCAATTAGTTACCTAGTAATTTATTGTCTCTCAGAAATCATTATTAATGGATTAATGTATTTTTACATTATTTAATAATGTTATTTATCTGGAATTAATTTGCTGGGCCAATTAATTGATAAATATTAGTAGCCCAGTAAATTAATTAATTATATTATGGGCTGGTCATGTGGAAGCCCATTAGAAATATAATTAAATCAATGGGTTACAAATATATTAATATTATATTAACTTTTGAAGCCTATATATATTAGTATTCTGTTCAGAAACAGATTACACACAATCACAATTACTCACGCACGCACGCGAGTAGAGAGAGAGACAATATTTTTATTTTCTTCAGTTTTTTGACCACCCATAGGAAGAAAAAGGCCGGGACATAGATCAGAAGATCTAACACAGGAGCAACAATCAAAGCCGCGACAACATACGAAGGAGGAAGGTAGCGTTTCTAACCATCAATTTTCCTTCACCTCCACGTGCCGACCTACCGAAGTGAAAAAGGCTTGCAAAGGCTGGAACTTCTGAGGTTCCTGCAAAGCCTGCTTCTCCTCCACCACCTCAGGAGGAAAGCATTCTGGACGCTGATACCGGAATCGAGGGTGCGACCCTCAAGGACAAGGTACAACGTATCAGCTCTGAGGAGACTCAGCCGGAGGAGGTTGAGGAACCAGCTAATGAAGTCTCCACTGAATGGTCGATGTTGCAGAAGACTCGTCTCCGAGCCACAGGAGAAGTCTCTGCACAGATCCCTGAAATATCTAATCATCAGGATCTGGTCGACATAGCGATCAGGGCAAGGACACAAATGCTGCTGAGGTTTCTAAACTGGGACATCCTCGAGGATCTGATCAAACAGCAGTCAGCATTGTCCTTACTGGCAGAAGAGCAGAGTCTGCAGTCAGCTATTGGGTTTGGGGAACCCGTTGACTTAGCTTCATTCGAGGACCTAAGATCTGCTATGCTATATCTTCTGAGCCTGAGGTCCTCCAAGCAAAATGCTAGCAGCCCATCGCAGCCTTCCCATCACGACAACGATGATGATGATAATAATGATGAAGATCGACACCACCCAAGGAAGCAGACCAGGGAGAATCTGTTGAGGGTAAAACTCCCAGCGAGAAGGGCAAGTCACCACCTCCACCATCTACATCAGGTGAAGCCCCCGTTGCCTCGAAGCCCAGCCGAGAGCAACAACTCGCAGCATCTGAGCAGAGGCTCGGAACCAGCTCATATCAGATAAAACCTATCGGTTCCGTGTCCTCGAAGTCTGTCAACAGGGCGATTAAGAAGCAAGGAGACAAAAATCGTCTCCTAGCTAAGGACGTCCACCTGAAGTGGGCGCAATACACTAAGTCTCAGACGGAGACGGTTGACAGACTGGCGAGCGAAGTGAAAAAGGTCTCAGAAGCTCCAACTCCTAACATTCAGAAGATAGTTCAGACCACGTTTGCCGTTCAGAAGGCGGACTTGGCTGCTCAAAGTCAGCAGCTCCTCGAAGCTCAGCAGAAAAATATTTTCTGAGCAGCTGACTAAGAGCCTCGCCACTGTCCAGAAAGCCATGGATGAGCGCAACAAGATGGCCACCTCCAGCATTCAGAAAGCCTTAGAAAATTAGGCGGCGGCCCTCAAGCTCATCCAGGCAGAGATGACTGCCTCTCTCGACGCATCGCTACTAAAGCAAAGACAAGAGACAGCAGCCCAGATTCAGCTGATCCGCACGGACCAAGAAACTGACTGGGAACACTATTGCTATGCGGTCAGAGACTTCGACACCACCACCACTTCCATCAAGAACATCCTTTTCAACTTAGAAAAGGAAGTGGTCGCTATCCGTACTCGTCTGACCCTGGCTGATGATGCCAAAAAGGGGGAAGATAAGGGAGAGACGGAGACAGCTCAGGTGGGCGAAGAGGCAGAGGCAAGAGAAATTGCCAAGGGGGAAGGTTCAGCTGCTCAAGCTGGAACCAGCTCAGTACCCCCTCCACAGTCCAAATCCCTATTGTCCAAACAACCACTCAGGTACATGAGCCGACCGCAGGATTAGGCGAAGGATCCTCGGCTCAGCACATCGAAGAGGTCGCACGCTTCGTGGACCAAGAGGACGAACCAATGCCACCGCAAAGGCCTGGGAAGGAGAAAGCAACCGAATCCACTCCACCACCTTCCCCGACGCCTAAATTCAAAACTAAAGCGGAGCAGGATGAATTTGATAAGCAGGTCGCTCAGAAGCTCCAAGATGAGCTTGACTATGAGCGACAACTTGAGGAAGAGGCTCAGAAAGCCAAGAAGCAGAGAAAGCATGTGGCCAAGATGGCCAGGAGCCAAGTTAAGAAGCTCCTGGAAGAGCAGAAGAAGAAGAAGGCTCAGGAAGAGCAAGCTGCTTCTGACACTGACAATCTGCCCCTAGCTCAGAGGATGAAGAATCTTTCAACACTTACTCCTGAGCAGGAGGCAGAGGACAGAGCCACTTGGGAGGCTACGCAGCAAGGGCTGAATCTCCGAAGAGGAGATACTAGAGCTGCGGCCCTCAGAGAAAAGAAGAGACTGGAAGACTTGGCTAAGATCATAGAGCTTACTGACAAAATGGCCAAGGAACCAGTTCTCGACTAGAGGAAACAGGTGCCCAGGACTTCCAAGTTCTATAGGCGAGGCGCACCAAGAGCTACTTATCTGAAGAAAACTCCACACCGCCATGTAGACAAGTGGATACCCTGGAACCTGAATAAGGAATGGGAGGAGCTGAAGATAGAATTCATAAAGGGATACTACGTATGGCAATGCTATCCTACTGAGGTATTGGTTGCTGAACTCTTCGATGAGTTCCTTCATCAGTCCAACGCCAACCTCAGAGCTCAAGTTCAACTAATTCTATCAAAGGAGAAGCTGCCACTCGTTTGCCCTACCTACAGGAAGCTGACTCCCCCCATGACCTCTCGAGGAGTTCTTTGTACGAAAGAGATTGAAGAAGAGGTCGACGCGGCTGCACGACACAATGATCTTGATCCTCAGCAGCCGAGCGATCTTGAGGATATCCAGACCCTCCGTGCCAGAATCTACAAATCATATGGTTTGGATCCTCCTGCTGCCAAGTTTGTTGATTTCAAGAGCAAGACTAAGAAGTTCAGAGTAGTTCTTTATCTCTGTATAGAAGATAGGACTGTGTAATCTTCTTCTCATATATATCCGTTCCTTTCTTCTGGCCAAACAGCTACTCATTGTCTTACGACTTTGTTTATTTACTTTATCACGACTGATCACTGAAGTGATTTGACACATACACATATAACCGTTTCTCTGATATGCCTATCTTTCAGCTGCTGACTGCCTTGCGTTATTTGCTCAGTTTTATTGAAGTCTTTTTTGTCAGTAGCTTGGGACTTAATTCTCTTAGAATCTATAATGGTTTTGGCATCATCAATTAGGGGGAAATTGTTGGGTTATGAGTCGGTGGTTTGTCTTAACAACCACTTAGAGGATACTTAGTATTACTTTATCAGTAGTTCTTGTAATAGGACTTATCTATTTATCGGTAATGGGGGATATCATAGTGTCTCATGTTATGGAATTGAAGATCCCAAAACACGGCTTGTATCCTTTGTGTTATGTCGATAGGACTAGATGATGGAATAGGCTAGACAGATTGTATTTTTCCATTATCGTTCTTGTCTAAGTCCTGTACGGGGTAAATGTTGGATTGATCTTCAGTAGGAAGTTTACTTTCCAGAACCCCACATCATCAGTGTAAGAGCTTGTGTTCTCAAGTCATCAGCTGACCATCGCTCAGTAGAATACATCTCATCAGCTGACCTACATCAGTAGAAGAACACAATATTCAAGTTCAGTACCTTCAGAGTCATCAGCTGACTACACTCAGTAGAATATACACTATCAGCAGACTCAGACGAAGAAGACAGAGATCTTATTAGGTCTACTGTATCCGACAGGAAACGACCCAGCTTTTAACATCATTCGAAAGTCAGCAGAAGATCATACGAGGATGAGTGAGAGTCAACTCCGATGAAGACCGATGTCTGACAGATCTCACCTACCACAAACCTCGACCAATGAGAAGCCGTCTAAGCTCTACCGTTGTGACCTACTAAAAGTCGCTCTCATGCACAGTAACCAACAACTCTGCTGTAATAATTCGAACATATGGCCGTTTTCCTTGGACGCTTGTAACACGTGGCATCGTCCTCTCCAACGGGCAAATGCCTGGGTCACAACTATAAATAGAGAAGCATTTTCGAGCTCCACACACGGGATATCAAAGGGATTACACGCTCAAGCTTTCGAAACACTCTAGCGCTTTCAAGAAGATCCAGTGAAGAACTTGCTTAGCAGAATATCTTTAGTTCTTCTCTCTAGAGTTTCTTTCTTTAGATCCCTCTTCTCTATCTAAGCTCAATCGTTCATATCTATAGCTTAGAACCTTCGAAGGAGTTCACATTGTTGTGACTGTTCTTATTGTAAGAACTCCTTCATAATTGGATAAAATCCCCTCCCCTTCAAACTTAGGTTTGAATTGTAAAGTCGCTAAGGACTATAACTTAGAAGGGTCTGTCCAGTGCACAGATATCTTGCTGAAGCTTGCTCAGATTAATCAACAAGACCTCCTGTTCAGCAGGACCGTGGACGTAGGATCTTGCGTATCCGAACCACGTTAAAAATTGCTTGTGTCGTTTACTGTTTTATTGCATTGCATATAAATCTCTTACAAACTCATACTTTGCATAAAACGTATTCGAAAAGTGCACTAGCCAAAATAACTTAGTTTACGAAAAACACGTTTTCAACTGAGACGAAATCTACCGGGCCCTACACACTTCTCCGCACAAAAGTCTCCGACTGAGAGTAGGAGAGACTCAGTAGCTGACTCACTCTAACCCGGGATCAGAAGGTTACTATCTGACACTGTTTATCAGTTACAACCTACAGTTCAGCTGTCATTCGCGTTTGAGAAAAAGAACTAGTACTCAGGTGTATTCACCCCCCCCCTCTACACGTGACTCTCGTCTCCGGACCAACATATATATATCTATATATATATATATATATATTAATATATTATATCATGTATATTATAGTTCAGAATACTAAATTAATATGTAAAAACAATTTAATTTGATGGTTTATATTAACTTTGAGAATCATGCTAATATGATTATTCAAAAATTAAGTAGAATATATATACATGATTACATATTATAATATATTTTTAAAATATCTTGTTGCTCTGTTAAAAAGAATGTCACTCATCTTAGCTTATAGACCGTATGAAAAATTGCCTCATTAAATCCTTGACAGTGTTTTTAAATTATTTAAAATAACTATCTAAGAACAATTTCTACCATGATGTACAAAGAAAGACAATATCTTAGCCAAGAGGTTCAACACATGTTTTTGGTAAAAAAATACACAAATTTTGCAAATATCTTTTAAAAATATATATGCAATGACATAAAATATTACTTAATAACGAAGTTCAAACATAGATCTACCTTATACGATAGTTTTTGGAAAACTGATTGCACCAAAAAAGATAAGAATCCATAAACTCTTTATGACAAACCTATAAATAGAAAACTCAGTCTAAAATTTTAAAAAAGACAAAAATCCATTTAGAATCATTTTTTATATAAATCAATTTAGTATATATTATTTTTTGAGGCAATTACCCTATTTCTGAAATGAACAACTCCATCTAACTCAACATTCAATAGCAATTTCGTAGCATAGAAGACATTGATAACTTTTCTGTCACTTAGATATTAAAAAATAAATAGCAATAAACAATTAAATAAATCATTGTAAAGTATGTGTAAATTACTAAATATTGTTTTTGAGCAAACCTTTGAAAATGGTTGGTTTACAAAATTGGACAATCAAAATGTTGGGATTCAAAGTTTGATTTTTCATTAAGTTGATAAACTTATCAACATAATCTTCCCAGAGAGTGCAAGTTAAAGATGTCTCCCTACATATGAATTGCAATATTATTAATTAGAAATATATTGACAGTTTTTTTTAACAAAATCTAAAATTAATAATATTAAAATTAAAATTGATACTTTGTATCTTCAAGTTTGATATTGATTAGCCTATTCTCTTATCAATTAGGTGTAGGACGGATCTCCACATTGCCAAACTGTGCAACCGCTCCTATGATATCTGCAAGTGTATGGTAGTTGATGATATATATATTCTCTAATGAACATTTTTAAAACTATAAGTACAATCATATATTTGTAACCTACCAAACGGTATGACTTTGTTAATATTTTCTATTTTGTGAACCTAATCAAAGCTCTTGAAGCAATATTGTGCATCAGGAAAATCTTTTTGTAAGAGTCTCAACACTCGAGTTTTTTCATTGATCAATATTCTATATGTACTTGTTGTAACCTTGTGCGTCCTACTATCATGCACTACTTTGAAGTTTTTTCACACCATATATCAGACCATCCTCAAGTTGTGGTTTGAATATGTGAACCATATTTTTTGGTATTGTTGCTTCAATTCTCTCTTCCTAAAACATTGAAATGAGTCAATTTAAAATAAGAGTTATTGGAATATTAAAATATAAAACTGCTCAATTAACTGTACCTTGGAATCATGAAAAACATACTCTATACTTGATATATCCTTTTTGTTGAAAGAATGTATCTCGTATGCTCGTACCATACGGAGTTTCATTGCAAATGATTCTTTGAATTCATCCAACTCTTCGATGAGAGACCAAATATTAGGCATTTGTGTGACACTTTTTTTTCCTGCAAATTATTATAAGAGTTGTCAAAATTGTAGTAGAGTTTTTAGTAAATGTTTAATTTATAGATTTTCAGCTTGTGCTGCAAAGAGTAATTAAAGAAAATCTTATGATAATCAATTAAAATGATTTCAGTAGCAAATCAATCGAAACTCAATGATATTCTCTTATCACAATCAATTAACGTTATTGGTGGAATGATTTATGAGAAATCCAATTTTATATATGGAGATGTTTTTCTTACAGCGTAATAATTATAATTAATTTATATTGATTTGATTGATTCCATATCCATGTAAGTTTAAATATGAATATAACAGAAAAGTTGTTAAAAAATATCTATTTCAATGATAAGAGATATTGATATTTTATGGAAGACGAAAACTTGGAGGAAAATAATTTAATTGACTTGATCTTCATTAAATATATTTTTTTGGAAAGCATCCTAATTGAAATTCATTGGCATTAAAATCACACTATATTAACGTGATTTATGAGAGACAAATGTAGAAGAAATTATGAGAAAATTTTGTTTTTATTATTATTTTAAATTTATTTAATTGTTATTTCAAATCTATTGAGGTATTTTGAGGGTAGTATTTATGAGATTTTCTTTTGAAGTAATTTAATCACTGGACTTGGATCTTGACAATTGGTCATTTGGGTGGTCCGTAGGCTTGTCGGTTGGGCCTTGACAGTTGGGCTTTGACATTGGGCTTGGTGGGCTACATGTGGACTGGCCGAGCTCGTACTTGTGGACTGGCCCAACTCATAGTGTATTGCTCCTGCCGCACCCAAGCCTGTCTGCATGGAAGTCTGGAATGAGACTGTAGAGATCTTCATCTCTCCACTTTCCTTCCACTACCCCATTAATGCTAACACCTTTCACCTGGGTGGAAAAACTTATGAATAGGCAAGTTTGCATGACATTTCAACACAATAAAATTTTTCTTGCTCTGCATTGCATCTCTAGTGTCTTAAGTTGTCCAGCTTCAGTCCTCGCCGGAAGTCCAGTTCGTTGGAGCTCATAGTTCTGCGGTGCTGCATACTTCGAGACGTTCGTCGTTTTATCTTTGGGGATGATACGCTGGAAACCGAGAGTACTATCGGGGCGTATTTCGTCTTGCGGAAAGAGGCATTTCCTCAACTTGACGGTTTCTATTTTTGTTTTTGGTTTTTCGACTTACTATTGGTTGTAATAGCACCTTGTATTCAACAATTGGGATGTAGTGATTGATGAAGTTGTCCCGTATTTCGTCCGGGATGAGGAATACTGTTTTTTATGCAGGGGAATCTAGATTGTATTTTTTGTGGGAGTTGAAGCGTTCAAGAATGATTTCCTGCATTAGGTTATATGAAACTGATGGACCAATCAGACAGTTTGATCATATGTGTATCCTTGAACTGCACATTAAAGATAGACGCTGGCAAGCTGCCGAAGTCAGTTCTAACTTAGATGAAATCTCTTAGGAGTGTATGAAACTTCTGTGTCCGATTTGATGATATGATATGCAATACATAGTTTCCAGAAGCCTTAAGACATTGGTATAGAGAATGAAAAGGAGGATCCAAAAGTCAAAGCTCAAGAATCAGAGGAAGCATGGCCGCAAACCCTTGGTTCTTTTAAGGAACAAGCTTTAACTATGCTGGACATGTCAAAGGAAGCCTATGAACTCTACTCTGAAAAGGCATTGTTCGCTCTTAAAGAAACTTCTGACAAGTTAAAAATTCCAGCAGAAAAGGCGAGACAGTATTTGATTGATATTGCAAAAGACGTGTCAACTTATGAGTACATGGACGGCAGAAGTTATGAGTTTGGGTACGAGTGAAGTGTGTTCAGATCACACCCGTGAAGCTTCGGGACTTTCATGTTGGGATATCTTATGATATGGAAATAAGTGCATCATTTTTTTTCATCCAAAAGTTATAGCACAGATGCTTCAGTTCTCATTTGCCAATGTATTATGATTTGCATTTATAGTTTTCTGGTCACAGAAATATTAATTTGTTCACCAAAGAAGACATGTGCATATACTAATCAAATTCATCTCTACCGAATGATTTACCCATTAAAATTTACTGCCAGAAGAACATGATGTGGTTTATTTATTTAGTAAACAATTAGTGTTTGTGTATCATCTGCCATTGTTAGTTGAAGTAGAATTTTGTAGATTATGTTAGATACCGCTTTGAGTTATGCTTATTTTATTTCCCCTATTTTCTTCTAATAACTTTTTCGATTATTTTGTTTATCTCTACAGCAATTGCTACGGTCTTGTTTTTGAGGGAACTGCGTTTTTTGTCCAGGGTAAAACATATTCAAAACTCTAAAATTGTACTATGTTGCAAGTCATGCATATTCATGGTTCTGACTCCATCTCTCTTTTGTGTTGATTTGCAGCAACCATTTATTGCAATCCTCATCAGGTCCGCTTACTCTCATCTTAGCCCTATTACCTTTCCTTTATGCAGTCGTTCTGGAATTCACACTTTAACCTAATAATTCATCGCACTGGTCTCATTTTACCAGAAGTAATGAAGTTGATTGCACAAATCACATAGTCATGTTGGTGAGAATTGAACCCATGACCTATCGGTCCCGGACCACCTACCTTCACTACTACGCCATACCATGGGGACATAAGACCTAGTAATTTCAAGTTGATTGTAAGATGTCCAGACACAACTCTCGCAACATATAATAATAGCATATTTTCATACACATGGCTTTGTCTAGTTTAAGTTTCAATGCTATCGCCGTCCAGATTCCTGTTTTATTAGGATCGAATGAATCTAGATTTAATAATATCAATTTCTAACTAAAGTTTATTCCAATGATTATGTCGATATAATTAATATTTGACTTTGTATACATGTTAATTCGATCATGACTACAATCCTATTGATGCATGCATTGACGAGTTCAAGTCAGCAATGTGAATCTCAATTCTGATTCTAAAGTTAAATGATACTCCCTCTGTCCCAACGAGCTGTGCTCGTTTTCCTTTTTAGTTTGTCTCACTCATCTGTTCCTGTTTCCAAAAAAGGCAAATTTTTACACACAATTACTCACTCTCTTTTTATGGGACCCACCACTTCACTCACATCTAACAACTCTCCTTAATCTACGTGCAAAAAAGAAATGAGCACAGCTCAATGGGACGGAGGGAGTAATATTTTCATACCAACTAACTCCATAATTATTTTTAGCAACATTCTTCAACTAAGAATATTTGAAAAGCAATTCATCTACCTATACTTAAAAGTTGGTGTCTCCTACTTGCTTCACGCAAAATGTCGAAGATGCTCATACTTTTCCAAATATTAACAGCACAACCATCAGTCTATTACTTTACATTTACTCGAGTGGCAATACTGTAAATTGTGCAAATTTATTGCCCAATCCTTGAATCCGTCCGCCTTTGCGCATGTGCGTAACAGTGATTTATACCCACACCGTCATTCTGTAACGCCCCAATTTTCAAAACTTAACTAGGGACGTTACTACATACTTAACATGCTTATTTCAATTCTTTCAAAACATTTCCATGGAAAAGAATCATAAAAAAACTCAATTTATTTTCATACTCAGCGGAAGTCTTAAATAAAAATAATTACGACTATTAGTTCTCGAAAATAAAATGCACAGTTCATGTTAAAACTAGTTTTAATGCAATAATAAATTTCATAAATCCTTCCTCGTGTGACCATCACCACTAACACCTCTACGCATCGGCCGAGCCATTTCCTGAAAAATGTTAAAATATAAAGGGGTGAGTATGACTACTCAGTGGGAAAATACATTTATCCAGATTATAAACGATACCGAATTTAAACATGATAACATAGACATGGTAACATAGCATGGTTGATCCGAAGATCCATAGACATAGCAGCTTGTAGGCTTGACCCGAAGGTCCCTCGCTGATCCGAAGATCCATAGACATAGCAGCCCGTAGGCTTGACCCGAAGGTCCCTCGCATAGACATAGCAGCCCGTAGGCTTGACTCGAAGGTCCCTCGTTGATATAGGCCGTCGACCTTATATCCCTCGTTCATAGTTTCATTGATCCTATACTATAGTTACATGAAAAACTCAAGTAAAGAATATAATAAGGATAAACATCAAGAATTCCCCACATTAACATTGACTTGATGAAAAATTATGGATATCAGATGTTTAAGTCTTGCGCGCCGATCCTATACATTGAAATTTATCTTAATAACTCTACATGGAATGTCATGCATGCATCAATAATTCAAATAATAAAAATAGATCATAATAATCGAACAATGTATATTATACATAATCTACATATTAACATGCCATTTTCTAATTTTTTTTTGTGTTTCAATCTAAATTCATGTTGACAAAAGAATTTGGCACACCAAGAAATAAATTAATAAATAAATAATAAACGTATCCTAAAAATTATGTATTTTTAACATAATGACCTAACATATAGTACATCCTATTAATATTCAGCATGGTCGAAAACAACTCAAAGAAAACATGAAAAACAATTTTTCTTTCAAGATCATGAACATGCTGTCAGAAACTGGCAGGTTATGAAGAACAATTTTAAAAAAATATTTATCATGCTTGAAAAATTATACAAAAATAATTGAGTATACTAGACATACCGAGGAAGATGACCTTAAATTTTCACGATGATAGAACGACTGGAAGATGTGTAAATAATTCTTTAAACAGTTCGTAGGGATGCTGACAGGATTTTCGAAAATTTATGGAATGCTTTATTATGAGCGACTAAGGGGTATTTATAGGCCTAGAAATCATTATCTAAAGATTCCTAATCCTATAAGGTATCAAATATATTTTATCCATATTTATTTTCGTCCATATCTATTTTATATAGAATTTATTTTATCACTTACCATATAAGAGATTCAATCCTAGATAAATTAGGATAAGGACAAATACAACTAGATTTTTTTCTAAAACATCTATTTCACAAATATATTATATATTTAATTCACAAAATATAATTTCAAATTATTTCCTAATATCTTAATATAATATAAAATATTAAATCATTTCTTGAATCCCAGTAGATTTAGGAAATTCAAAATATATAAATATTATTCTTGTCTAATAATTCTAACATGATTTCTAAATAAATAAACACATTCAAAATTCAAAATAAATTTAAATAACAAAAATGATTTAACAAAAAAAAATAACATAAATGCTTTAATTTTTATTTAATTTCTAAGGCGCGACTTACAGAATTAAAACACTTGATAACATTCATAAATAAATATGCAATGCATTTTATATTTAAAATTTTGGGGGCGTTCAGCGTCCCTTTCTTCTCCAGACTCCCCCCCCAAATCAGCTACTCTTTCCCCTTTATGCCCAATTCGTACAATTCACAGCCTTGCGGAGGGTTCCGGCCACCACCACCACCTATTACCCCTCCAATTCCCTCGAACGAAACCCTAACGACCCCAATCACCCCCAAATCCAAAATCCGCGGTTCGTCACCCTCATATTCACCACCACCGCCGCCTCATGGAAGCTCCGCCGCTTATAACCATTATCTCCAATTGGAGCAATTCCTTTGCCTCGCTGATATTATGATCAGCTGCGAGAACGGCACCCCCAAATTCGCGAAAACAGAAATCAAAGTCGAAACGAAGCAGAAGGATTTCCGTATTCAATTATCTCTCATAGGTGTCGAAAGTTTGATTGGGAAAGTGAGTGAGTCGGTGCGTGCATTCAATGGGATTTTGTCTCGGAGTTCCATTCTCATCATTTCTTCTGTTCGCGATTGCAGACAAAACTGAGAGATTGAAGGGGAGGACACGTGGCAGGGGATTCACGTAGGCGTGTAATTAAATTAAATAGATTTTTTATATAATATTTTATGTTATCCAAATATGATTTGGTAGCTTCGAATTTAAGATGTTTACAAATATCAGGAGCCTACCATCCATAATATTCATCACTCTTGTCCTTGTTACCTGAATCAAATATATTCCCCCACTACCAATCGAATGAATATTAGGGGCCGTTTAATAAGAATTCAAGTATGACAATGAGAATGAATATGATAGTTGGATGTTTGGGTATGGGTATGACTAATTTTTTTAATGGTGTTTGGCATTTATTAGTGAATGAGTATGATAATCAAATATGATGTTTGGTTATATTTAGACCCAATGGCAATGTATAATCTTGTGAATATTTTAATATTTTAAATAATAATAATATGATTTTTTTTTTGAAATTTAATAAAAACATATTTTAATAAAGAATACAATATCTCTTATTTGAGTATTTATAAAAAATAAATAAATATTTTAAAAAATAATTATAAAGTTACGTTTTTATAAAGTTATTTATTTCAAACATAAGTGTATATATTTTTTATAAAAAATATTTTTATATTCATGTTAAAATATTTCGAACTAATGATACTTGTTATTTATAAAATTAAAAATATATATTTATATTATTATTCTTATTAAATAATATTATAAAAATAAATTTTAATTTTAAAAAATAATACATAAAATATAATTCTGATACCCATACGGGTATCAAAACTCATACCCACCAATCACATGAGTTTAATACCCATAATAAGGTACTGATACCTACGTACCAAACACAATATATGGGTATCAAATCCAGGTGATTCCCATAGTAAAGCAGGATACACATGAACAAACACCCCCTTAAATATCTCTATAAAAATAGAAATGATTTATTTGCCTATCCACTACATACAATAATATTAATTAAAAATATAACTAAATAGAGACTAATCAGGCTGGACCGAGAAACAAAATACCATACCATTTGGCAAAATTAGGCAACTTCATCCCATTCCTAAATATATATTGTAGCATTCGGCCTATGAAAAGGCCCTCTTATGTATAAATAATACTCCCTTATAATATAGTAACATTTTACCCTTATATTATACTATCTCCTTCCGTTTCATAATTTTTGTTTATTTTCTATTTGGCACGTTAATTTAGAAAAGAGAAAAAACCAATTGATTACTACAGAATTGATTACTATGTAAGCTATGAGAATACTTTCTTTCAAGCAGTTAACTACAGAATTGATTACTATGGACATGCTTCTTTTTTGCATCCATCAACTTATGTACATTATTTGAATTTTGTCCCATTTGTTATTTCATGTCTTCTTCATGATAGAAACTTTAAACAGTTACAGGAGTTACAGTAGGCACTATGATTCATGCCCGTTATATATGCACATCTGCTTGCATATGCATTTTATTTGTAATTTTGAGTTTTCAGATAGTATATTAGTATTCATGCCATGAGATAGAAGGCTTTCACTTGAATTTGATATTTATGCCATTTTGAAAATAAGATGGTTATTAACATCTTCTTGTCTTCTGATATTATTTGTCTCTAGTACATTGAACTCTTTATAAATCTGTTCTAGGCTAACATTTGTTGATGAGAACCCAAATTGCTTTATCATTCAAATCATGATGTCTCCAGGAAAAGACTGAGAATAATGGGTTTTACCAAAATGCTGAATTACTTCCACTGATTTTGGATGAGCATGACTGTAGTTTTCAAAACCACTGCAACCCACATCGTTCACTTTTCATATATTTCATAAAAATCTCTGCATAAAATCAGGGCATGATCAAAACACCGTGCATAGCACGGTAAAACAATGCGCTAGGGCGGATCTAGAAATGTATATTGGGGGGGTCTGGAGGGTCGGAACTAGGATTTATAGATGGGGGATGTGAGACTTATTGGGGGTTCGGGGGCGAAGTCCCCGAAAAATTTTTTTTAGACAAAATATAATGTAACAATGAGTATAAGGAAGTCAAGAGTAAGGACTCCGGACGCCTAGGATACGGTCTGCTTAACTCTCGCTCCTTGATCCCTCCTCTGTCCTCTGAAGTGTCGTTAATTCACTATCCTCTCAATTATATCTCAATTCTCGTTATATAGGATTATTGTTGTTGACTTGTTGGACCATTTAATTTAATTGTTGTTGTTGGACCATTTAATTTAGTTGTCGTTGGGCCATTGAACTAATATATTTTTAAATTCACTTCAATATACTAAATTTTCATAAAATACGAAATATTTTTTTCGTAAAATTTACATATAAAATTCGGCATCGACACGAAAAATGGGGGCTGTCAAAATTATATTTTGGGATTTGGGCTTGCGAATTAGAATTTGTGTTGAAATGAATTTCAATTATAATAAATTTGCAAATCATTTGGATTGATCTGGAGTGGGCTGAAATATGTAAAAAATAAATTTGGATCGGGTAAATGTAGTTTCTGGGCCGGGGTTGCACTGGGCTGGAGCTCACCCCAGCCCACCCCTACATCCGCCTCTGGCGCTAGTAGTCTTTAAATGTTATGAACCTTGTATCTTCTTTTGAACCATGCACGTATCTTTTGTAATTAAATAAGTAATACAATAATTTTGTCGTCTCCGAATGTATATATAAATCGGAAACAGTCGAAACGATGGAAGGCCATTCTTTGCTGGTCGTTAAGTCGAATCCTATATCCCATCTTATCAACAATTGATATATGTCTTGACATGATCTAAACCAATGTTTTTGATTTTGACGCGCTCTGTTAATTTGTTCTAATTTTATATTCTCTCCCTACAATTCATCTTATTTTTTGCTTTCTTTTTGGATTATTTATTTATCTTGTTTTATAAAATAGCAACTTTTCTATACACAACTAACCGTTTTTTATTATTTTTTTATGGACCAATCATTTACTCACAATTAACAATTCTCCGTCATATACTTATAAAAAAGAAAGAAGACAAGTTTAATGAGATGGAGGGAGTATTATTTGAAGTGTTGCTGCTCATGATGTGTTCTAAGACGGGAAATATCGCAACTTTTGAAAGGGGTGGGCTGGTTGTCATATGTATTTATTACAATTGAATGAAAATAGAAATACGTTTGTAGAGAGAGAAAATGGCGTGACTGTCATCTTGGGATGACATAGCGGTGAAGGTGGGTGGCCCGGGACCGATAGGTCATGTGTTCAATTTTTACTGGACACGTTATGTGTGAGCCTGTCACCCTGTCACATTAAGGGTGGTTTAACCCTTCTGTGTGGTTTGCAGGCTATTGCACAGGAGCGAGGTTTACCCTATGCGCACCAAAGGTAGCGGCTGCGGGTTCCTCGTCAACAAAAAAAAAATGGCGTGACCACGGTGGGAATTTGTTTGAAAACCAACCTTGTGGTCACATGTGGCTTGACCAATGGGGTGTTGCCACTTGACGCCACCCCATTAGTTCTCGATATTTATTTTATCAAAATAAAAATATAAGTATATCTAAGAATATATATTTAAAAAAATAAAAATTATACAAAAATTCATGGTATTTCATTCTTTATAAATAGAGTCCAATATTGCTATGCTTATTCATATCTTAAAAAACTCATTTTCTCTCATTTTATCATTTTATATCAATCTACATCGAGTACCGAAGGTTAGTTACGTCGTAAATGGTTACCAAAAGAATATGAGATATTATCTCACTGATGGTATATATCCCGCATGGACAACATTTATCAAATCTATAAAAGCTCTGCTCATTCGAAAGCATAAATTATTTGCTCTATATCAAGAGGCTGCACGAAAAGACGTTGAGTGAGCATTTACGTTATACAAATTCGTTTCGCTTTTATCAAACATCCATGCCTTATTTGAGATCGTGAGTGAGAGCTTGCATCACCATGCATAATATGATTTTGGAAGATGAAAGAAGCATTTATTTAAACTATCAAGATCCCACAGAATTTATACAAGATCAAGTTAGTCGGAGTCATCATGAGACTAGAGATGGAGCCGAAAATAATAATTTTTTGCATACTCTACGGAAAGGATTACAAGTCTAGCTAGTCATATGACAACCAAGCCACAACTTGAGAATAGAGAAGCACACAGAGATCTTCGAGACAACTTAATCGAGCATATTTGATCAAAACTCGCGATGATAACTGGATTTTTTTTATTTTGTTGTTTGTAATTTTAGTTTTTTTGTTGTTTCAATTTGGTCTTTCAATTACTGTCATATGTTCCCTATATTTTAGTTTGTACGATTATCGACCTTTATGATCTTTCTACAATCTCAATTAATTTTTACGTCTTTCAAATTTAAATAATTATTATTAATATATAAAATAATTAAATGATATATAAAAAGCATAGTTGGTGGGGCTAGATTGGAGTGGTAAGGGATAAATAATAAAAAGTTGAGATGTTTAGATTGAATGTAAAATGAAATATAAAAAAAGAAAAAAATTAATTAAATATTAGAATGGTTAAGTTGATTGATTATTTAATACATATTCTAAGTAATTTGACCTGAAAAGGAGAGAGTTGGGCGGATTGTGGGCGTGGTGAGGACAGGGAGGGCTTAAGTAGTTGTTGGGACGGGAGTCGTTGTTTGGTATTTACGGGATTAATACTCCCTCCGTCCCATTATTAATGTCTCACTTGTCTTTTTTTGTTGTCCCATTATTTATGTCACATACCAAATAAGAAAATAAATGAGTGGACCACAATCAATCTAAGTAAGTGGACCCCACCCCTTTATACTTTTACACCACAACCTTACACATTTACCTCCACTATCTTAATTACCGTGTCCAATACCAATGGGACATAAATAATGGGACAGAGGGAGTATTTGATTTGCGGCTTGATATTGAGTTGATTATTATTCATTTCAGAATTTAAACGTGAATTTAGGAAAAAATCCATATAATTACTGATAATTTAATTTCTAATTAGGAAACCTACCGAACACCCAATCCGGATCATCTGACCCAAAATTCGTATCCCACTCGATGGCCCACCAATCACGCGGCGCCACACATGCATTGGTGGGCCATGTTAGCAATAAAAAACTATTTTAGTTATAAAAGGGTGGCCCACCAATGCACGCATGGCGGGGCGTGATTGGTGGGCCACCGAATGGGCCACCGAATGTTGGGACAGAGGATGCTGAGCGCCGAACACCTACTTACTATCGCAAATGAAACATTGGAATCCCGATTATAAAATCGTTATCATATTAATTTGAAGTATCGTTCTCACACATAATTGAAGATTTGGAAATCATACAAGATGCATGGTTTTCTTTGGATTGTGGTTTTCATTCATTATCAGTGTATGTTATATGAATAATAAAAAAGTAAATGATACTCCCTCCATTACACTCCATTACCCACTTTCTTTTCAAGACTTGGAGACAAGAAAGTTGTTTGTTGTGTGTAAAGTAGTATAAAGACGTGGGGTCCACTAGAATATATAAAAGTGTTATTTTAAGTTAAAAAAAAGAAAATGGACTAATGGAGTGGAACGACCCAAAAGGGAAAATTGGACTAATAGAGTGAAACGGAGGGAGTAATAAATATCGTAATAAGTGGTCAGCTTAAACAGAGCAGTTTAACTTACAAGAGTTGTTCATTGCTTCTCATTACAAATTAATTCTCCACCAGTAATTTGTCAAATCCCTTCAACTTAATTTCACCGATCCTCCATTTACTCATTTATTTTGTATAACTTTTATTTACTTTGCTTCAAGAATTTTTTTATATAAAGAGAGAATAATACATATGGAAGTCAGGAGAGGAGTTCAAATTTGACTTGGCCCAACTAACTTGAGCACCAAGATCCTCTCTCTCTCTCTCCTTAAAGCCGTCACGCGTTGCTATTCGTCTCTCTCTCTTGTTGTGTATATATTTCTTTCTCCTCGCTCCCCTATAACTCCCAATTGATCACTCTCTCTCCCTCTCTTTCTCTCTCATACAAACTAAGAAATCTTCTCCAAGACTCCACCCCAGTTGTCTTGAATCTTTATTGCCATACTTCCTCAACCAATGGCTCGGAAATCTCTACTTCTCATAGCTTTATTGATCCTATTTTCCACATTAATATCATCAACGAACGGAAGGAAGCTGCTAGCGAACGCGCGGCGGCACAGCGAGTTTCCGACGGCGGACGGCAGCTTGTATCTTGCGGCGCTTCCTAAAGGCAGGGTGCCAGCCTCAACCCCCAGCAAGAAAACCCACGCAAACACCACTAATGAGAAGCTCATCGCCCGCCACCTCGCCGCCGTCGACCGGATTCTCCGCTCCGTTCCCAGCCCCGGCGTCGGCCACTAGCTACCTCAGAATATATACCCAATTTTCATTTTTTGGATATATATACAAAGAGTTTGTTAATTTTTTATTTTTCGATTCCACTTGAATTATCAAAATTTTGTATTCTTTGATCGATCGTGAGTTTAGAGATGACAGGTTAGAAATTGTGTTGGGCGAAAAATGTATAGTATAATACTGCTAGAATAGTCATTTTCTGGTAATAATTCATGAAGAGATGTTTATTCCATAAATATTAGGACAAAAGGTTGGTATTTGTAAACTTTACAAATGTCTTTCAAGCAAGTGTTTGAACATATGCCGGAGCATACGTGATTTTCTATTTTTATATTATGCAATTTATGTTGCTCGATTTTAAAATTAAGATAAATTATGTTATTGTGAATATAGTAAGAGCATGAGTGTCAGGTGAGGAAGAAAAGATAAAATAAACGCGTAATTACGACTTTTTCCCATGTTTGCGTTGTCGGTAGCTTTTGTAAAAGTGAGGCACAAACACGAACCTCTTGGCCATGAATTTAGTGCATTTCCAGGGCCACAATCTATAACATTACACCTTATTTGAAGGTGGCAGGCTGCTTTAAAGTCCTCTCGTTAAATTTTAGAGGCTACGAATTCCCCTCGAGCTAGTTTATGAGGTCGAGAAAAAGAGAATGAAATAAAAAATTATTTGAATAGATTATACAAGTAGCTCGTTTAGGTTCCGACTTGATTAACAATGATACTATTTAACATTTCATTGAAATGAAAAAAAATGACAATATATAGTTACATAAAATTAGACAAATTTATAATTTCTTGCTGAATGTATAAAGACTAAAAGAGCAGTAGTCAACAAATATAAATCAATTATTAATTAAGATGGTGGCCAAAGTCTACATTGATGATTAAGATAAGAGAAAAAAGATCATATGATAATAGTCTTTTTTGTTGAAGGTGGTAGACTCCCGGTAATGCAGGGCATCACGTGGAATTTATTTTTTCATTTCTTTCAACCATATTATTGCTTTGATGATCTTCTCACTGCAACACCTCCGTTGATGTCAATCACAACGGAGACTACCCTAATCTTTTCCCTCTACATTTCTCTATTCGTTCATCAATAAGTGTAAATATATTATTGATTTCTACAACAAATTGTTAAAGATATTTGCTTCGTCTTTTGACTTTCTTTGTAATGATATTTTCTTAAATATTCTTTTGTTGAAAATATAGAAATGGGCACGTCGAAGGTATGCCAAAATTAAATTTTCTTTCACACATGTTATGTTATGTATGTAATATAATCATATCATTATAATATATTTGTATAATAGAATGTGATATGAGATGCAATTTGTGTCGAAGAGATGTTGCAATTGTGACACCTATATTTAATAATTTCGTCACGAATTAGATTGATCATGTGATGCTTTTTTATGGAATTTGAAAAATGCAATTTCTTACTGTATCCAAGAAAAATATTTCTGTCTACATGTGCTTTTATTTGAAAAATGATTCGTGTTCAAATTATTAGAGAAGGAAAAGACAAATGTACCCTAAAGAAAATACAAATAAAATTGAAAGATGTGTTCATATTTAAATATAAAATTTAAGAAGATACTATAAGCAATGGCATCCGTAAATAGTAATTGTAAGAATGTTGTTTACATTAAAAATTATATATTTTGTGTTCTATTTTCAGATCAAATTAAAGAAAAAGGGTACGTAAATTCGTGTCACCCCGACCTCATCGTCCACTTGATTAATTATATAAAAGTTGATGCAATTATTAAAGATTTTATTTGATGTGGGATGAAACCAATAGACTAATCCCAACTTTATCGAACCATTTCTTTTTTATATCTTCTAAATGCATCTCTCATTTTCTACTCTACTTTTCTGAAGTTGCACTTTTCTAATTTCCCCCTTTTCGATAGTTGTATCACTTAAGAAAATAAACTAATTATTGTTTTAAGTGGTTGTGTGTATCATTGGGAGTGGATTATATGTCTAATTTTTCGTGTTCAATTTGTATTCAATTCATGTTTTATCAATAAAATTATAACACCTAAAATTATCTAATAAAAATATATCATAATATGGATTTGTTAACCCTAATAAATTGAGTTTTTTAGGTAATTTGAGATTAATGAAATATGTATTATTATTCCAAAAATGATGATACAAATTGGAGACGTAACAGTTGTACAACAGATCGCAAAACCTATCATGAAGATTATTTTATAGGTGAAATAAACATGCGTTTTGAACTCAAATTAATCTACTCTGAAATTTAATAAAAATTCATGTTCGGAGGCTATTCTCATAAGTTCTTTACTTTACTCATTATTACAACCGACACAACAAAAACGAAGCCCTTTTTTGTTGACAACAAGGATCTTTAATTTAATTTAAAAATTAAGAAATGAAATTGTGATTTCGTTTTGATGAGCGTGTGAATTAGGTAGAATAGTCAATAGTTTGAAAAGATCGCATACTAATGAAGGAAGATAGTAGGTCGAGTTTATTGTATAAAAATGGTTTAGAGTGATTTGTATTTTCCGCGTAATTTATAAATTTTAGTAGAAAATTGTTTGAGCTGAAACTTTGATGACGAATAGTTTTCGTAAGGTAATTGGAAGAATAGTCAAAAACTTCTTAGACTCCAAAATTCCAACACGTCTGAATCCAATGGTTTTAGAATCATAACATTCCTCTAACGCCATCAATATAAAAGTGGTTTATACCTTTCATGTCATTAATATAAGATATGGTTATTATTTATCCACATCTCACTCAGTATTGTGGTCTAATAGAAGAGTTGGACTCCTGTACATCTGGTTGCAGGTGCAATCGGAAGTAATACAGTTAAATCCGTTAGATGTGCATTATATTAACAATACAGTAGTAGTGCAGATGGTAAGGCTGCTGGGCTCAAACCCTTTATACCCGGGTTCGACTCTCAGCAGTGTAATTTTGAAATTTTTTATTTAAATTGATATATTAATTTAAAAAATGATACATTTGTTCATAATAATTCATATTTTTATTATAATTATTTTTTTAGAATAAGTTTGTTCTTTTTTTATAATATTTTCTTTTCATTTTAATTGATATATTAATTTAAAAAAGTGATAAATTTGTTTTAAATAAGTAATATTTTTATTCAACCAATTCATATTTTTTCAAATCAAGTTTGTCCCTTTTTAATTTTAATTGATATACTAATTTAACAAAAGTGATAAATTTGTTTATAATAAGTAATATTTTTATTCCAACCAATTGAAAAGTATCATTCTTCCTTAATAAAAGTATCATTCTTCCTAAAGAAAAGTATCATTCTTCCTTAAGAAAAGTATCATTCTTATTGAGCAATAGTATCACATGTTGTTAACAAAAGTATCATTCTTCCTAAAGAAAAGTATCATTCTTCTTTAAGAAAAGTATTATTCTTCCTAAAGAAAAGTATCATTCTTCCTTAAGAAAATTATCATTCTCCCTTAAGAAAAGTATCATTCTTATTGAGCAATAGTATCACATGTTGTTAATAAAAGTATCATTCTTCCTTAAGAAAAGTATCATTCTTATTGAGCAATGGTATCACATGTTGTTAACAAAAGTATCATTCTTCCTAAAGAAAAGTATCATTCTTCTTTAAGAAAATTATCATTCTTCCTAAAGAAAAGTATCATTCTTCCTTAAGAAAAGTATCATTCTTATTGAGCAATAGTATCACATGTTGTTAACAAAAGTATCAATCTTCCTAAAGAAAAATATCATTCTTCCTTAAGAAAAGTATCATTCTTATTGAGCAATAGTATCACATGTTGTTAACAAAAGTATCATTCTTCCTTAAGAAAAGTATCATTCTTATTGAGTAATAGTATCACATGTTGTAAATAAAAGTATCATTCTGCCTAAAGAAAACTATCATTCCTATTGAGCAATAATATTTTTTTGTGTTTTTACTGTACCCTAGAGGGGAAGTCTAAACCATACTTTTTCTCCGGTTAAAAATGTTCGCGTTCCTTCGGAACACTCGCATTTTTAAAGGGTTTGGAAAAAGCTAGCGTTCCTTCGGAACGCTAGCATTTCCAAACCCTTTTAGTCGTGGAACTGCTACGGTATTTTTCCTTATTTTTACTGTACCCTAGAGGGGAAGTCTAAACCCTACTTTTTTCTCTGGTTAAAAATGCTCGCGTTCCTTCGGAACGCTAGCATTTCCAAACCCTTTTAGTCGTGGAACTGCTACGGTATTTTTCCTTATTTTTACTGTACCCTAGAGGGGAAGTCTAAACCCCACTTTGATTCATGACAAGTGATACATTAGTTAATAAGAAGTGATACTTTTATCATCTCCACATATTTCCCTATCATGTAATTGAAAAAATAATAATAAATTTATTAAATTTTTTTTTGCATCATAATGTAATTTAAAAATAAAAATTCAATTTTTAATGTTAAAAAAAAGGTTTGTTGGTGATGTAGGTTAAAAAAATTATATATATTATATTTTTATTAACAAGAATAAATTCTAATGTACATATTAATATTTTTTGAATCATATTATTTTTTTGAAAATAAAAGAATAAATTTATTATATTTTTTTGTATCATAATGCAATTTGAAAAAAAACAAATTAAATTTTTAATGTCAAATTAAGAAAAAAACGAAAAAAATTAATTTACTATATTTTAATGACAAATTAATATTTTGAGTAAATTTGGTGCTGCTGGGTCTCGAACCAACGTCTCTCGGGTGAGAGCCCAGCAAAACACCAACTGCGCTACATGCGCACACGGGATAGTGTGTACATTAATAATTTATATAGCTTACGCAGCCGGTTGCACCTGCAACCGGTTGCACCTGCAACCGGTTGCACTAAAGTTTTTGCGCTAATAGAAATACGTTTTTATAAGGGATATATGTTAAATATGATAAGTTGGTTACTATTAAGGAGATAATCTTTATCTATGATGGACTAGATATTTAATATGTATCCTATTTCAATTAGAAATCGATCATCTCTCCACCTATAAATATATTGCTTTAGAGTCATCATAAAACACACTTACGGTTCACAGGCAAGGAGAGAGAAACATATTTCTAGTAGCTACATAACCACCGAAACCATGGAAGGAGGTATTCTTGATCTCTCTCACTTATTGTGTGTATCATGTAGTTTAAAATCTTAGGATTCATGTAACTAATTAATCTTACAATTAAACCCCAAGTCAAACTATGGATTCAATTTCAGTCCAACTATTAATTTTATCGTCTACTCTATGATTAATTGGACTAAACTCATGTCCGATCATCTAACAAATCAATATCAATTACGGGATTTAAGAGTCTTAATTGGTCCAATCTATACACCCACCGAAATACTGTGAAATGCAATCCTCATAACCTCATTTTTTGTTGGACAAACAAATCTATTAAGAGTAAACTTTAAGAATATAAAAAGACATACACATAACATATCGCTGCGAATGGCAAGTTATGATTCCGTAGTTGGTGAAATCTTTATCAATTGTATCTTAGTATCAAATTTTTTATTGTTTTATTCAATTTTTCATTGTTGGCGTCGAAAAGTCATTTTTCTGATAACAAACTTTTTACCACAAGATTAATAGTTAAACTGAATTTCGTTCAGTTTGGTTTGAGGATTGGGCTGAAGTGGGGGCAAAAAATGCTAATCCATTGGCCCAAATAAAAGTAATCGGTTGATCTTCAAACCATACTTTACAGTAGGGGTGTAACGATTCGGTTCGGTTCGACTTTTTATGTATTTTAGGAACCGAACCAAACACATATAAATGGTTCGGTTCGGTTTGATGGATTTTTCAATATCGGAACCGAACCGAACCGAACCGCTTATAAATGGTTCGGTTCGGTTCATCGGTTCACTTTTTTATTTATTTATTTATTTTTTAAATCTTAAATAATGCAAGAATAATAGTTTATAAGATGTCACTCATTCCGAACTCATAAGTATAGAGTTGTTACTCATTTCTCTTCATTTGTATAGAATATAATTGATCTAAACTTAAATCTAATATCTAAATCCAACAATATTCTCATATAAGAAAGACAAATATTAAATAAAAAAATTAAAAAATAGGATATTAGTTCGGTTCGGTTCGAACCGTTCAAAAATTCTTGAAACCGCGAACCGAACCGAATGTAAACGGTTTCTAAAAAAATAAATCGAACCAAACCGCGAAACCGAACCGAACCACATTTTTCGGTTTGGTTCGGTTCGGTCTGACCGGTTTTGCGGTTCGGAGCGAAACCACTTACACCCAATGTTATCAAAACCGGACCGGACCGGCCGGTTGAACCGGTTCAACCGGGATCCGGTGACAAATCCGGTTCGATCCAATCGAAAACCGTTTTTCACCTTTGACTCGGTGTCACCCGGCAAAACCGGCCGGTCGAACCGGTAACCGGTAACCGGTCGAACCGGTTTGACTCGGTTAAAAAAAATTAATTTAATTTTTTAATTCAAAAATATGATTAATTTAATTTTTAATTTTTTAATTCACTATAAACGAAGAGTATACAATTTCGGGTCTCCTAGACCCAAAATACTCTTCTATGAGGTGCAAATAACAACAAGAGGGTAACAACCTATTTATAGGGAAAAATAATGAGAGACTTCATTATTTTTCCAATGTGGGATAGGAGGCTCTTCACTATTTGAGCCAAAAACTCTAACAAACCAAGAGAAAGATGTTGATGTGGAGATGATTAATCATTAATGAACAAATTGATTTGAATCAATTGGATGATACCCAATTTCAACATGAAACATATCCAAATACTTATGGATTTGATGAATGAAGAGTGGATTTCAAACTTTTTTTCAATTTGTTTCTAGTTTTATAGGTTAATCTTTTTATTGTTATTTTTATTATGAAATTTGAAGTATGGACATGAAAAATGTTAGGTTAATTTTTTTACTTTAATATTTATTATGTTATACCGGTTCGACCGACCGGTTCAACCGGTTCAACCGGTTGAACCACTAAAATCTACTTGACCGGTTCAATAACCGGTCCGGTTTTGATAACATAGCTTACACCCCTACTTTACAGAAAGCTTGAGCAATCAAATATCTGTAAGACCCAATTTCAAATAAGGCTGTGTTGGTAAAAGTTCTTTTTAATTACTTATCTAATTTTTGACCATATAAATAAATTTTAGTATTTGTAAAAATTTGTTTTATGCGTTAGCTTTTTTAAAATTAAGCTATAAATCTACTCAAATTCATAAGCACTTATTGAAGTTTTTTTGGTGCTTAAAGCACCATAATGTCCAAAAAAGTCATACAATGATACAATGACAAGTAGCTGAAGAAAAGTAAATCTAGGGTTTGTAAATTTAGGGTTTGATGGAGATAAGAATAAGTTGTATAGCAGCGTGTAAGAGAAACAAGTGTGGAACTATAAGATAATTTCATTGATGTATTGTGTGTATTACATAAGATCTTATCATCTATATATACAAAATAGAATGGATAAGAGAGAGCCAATTCATCATACAAAAATATCTCAACAACTTCAACAACCTTATCCAATCAACGTGCGTAATGCATGGGATTTCTTAATTAATGCATGGGATTGGGATTTGTTAATTAATGCATGAGATTTGTTAATTCTAGAACCTTCCTTTACTTGGTGATCAAGATTAGATCTTGAATCACAAGAGGCCCCCGCAAGCTGAGAGTACAAATTGTGGACTCGAAGCTTGGACAATAAAAACTGAAATTGAGAATGACCAAGAGCCTTAGTAAATAGGTCAGCAGGTTGATGAGACGAGGGAACATAGAGTAAATGAACTTGGCCAGAAAGAAGACAGTCACGTATGAAATGACAATCGATTTCTATATGTTTTGTTCGTTCATGATGAACTGGATTCGCTGCCAAAGCAAGAGCAGACTTACTATCCGAAAAAAGTGTGCCATGAGGAAGAGGAAATCCAAGATCTCTAAATAGTTGTTTCAGCCATAAAACTTCAGCTGTTGCAGTAGCTAGGGCTCTATATTCGGCTTCGGCAGAACTCCTAGAGACAGTTATTTGCTTCTTGGATTTCCAAGAAATTAGAGAATCACCAATGTTGGTCCGGAGACGATAGTCAGGTGTAGGGGGGGGGGGTGAATACACCTGATTACAGTTTCTTTTTCTCACACGCGAAGGACAGCTGAGCTGCAGGTTGCAACTGATAAACAGTGCTAAATAGTAACCTTCGATCGCGGGTCAGAAGTGTGCCAACCACTGAGCTCTCCTACTGACTTTTGTCAGTACTTGAAACTCATTCGGAGACGTTGTGCGGATAAGAGTTCTTCTGCTGATGTCTGTCAGCTGATGAGATGTCTTCTACTGAGGCGAAGATCAGCTGATGACTTAAGAACGCAAGCAATTACACTGATGACGTGGGGTTTTGGAAGGTAACTTCGACAGAAGATCAATCCAACATTTTACCCCGTACAGGACATAGACAGAAGGATAAACAAAATAAAAACGATAGCTTTATACATCATCTAGTCCTATCAAGACACTACACTACTGATATCAGCTGGGTTTTGGGATCTTCAATTCCATAGTACTACTATGATTTCCCCCAATATTATTTTAACCACTAACAGCTGAATACCATCTACTGACGCATAACCCAACAACCAAAATAGATGCAAAACCCAGTAATAGATCTTCGAGTGTCCATACAGGCAGCCCAATCAGAATCTCAAAAACCCTTCAGCTTGAAGTCGGAAGAGGAGGAATAAAAGAGACCTTGTCTAATTGAGCCCTTAAGGTAACAGAGAAGACGATGTGCAGCATTCGTGTGAGATAGACCAGGCTTGTGCATGTATTGAGCTAAAGTATTGATTGCATAACTGATCTCGGGTCGAGTAACAGTAAGATACATCAACTTGCCAATTAAGCGTCGGTAAGGAGAAGGATCAGAGAGTATATGCTCATCATGTTGGCTGAGCTTAAGTTTGCTATCCATTGGAAAGTTAACCGGTTTGCAATCGGAGTAGCCTTCATCTTCCAATAAATCCAAAATATATTTCCGTTGACAAAGAGATATACCAAATGAGGAGCGAGCGACTTCAATGCCTAAAAAAAAATTCAAAGGCCCTAAGTGATTGATTTTAAAGGTTGTATGAAGAAAACTCTTAAGTTTCTGAACTTGATTGGAATCATCACTTGCTACCATAGATTAAGAGAAGTAGAGTGAATGTAGAGGAGTGAATGGTAAAGAGAGAACTGTCAGCCTTTGTTGGGTTATGAGTCAGTAGATGGTATTCAACTGTTAGTGGTTAAAATAATATTGGGGGAAATCATAGTAGTACTATGGAATTGAAGATCCCAAAACCCAGCTGATATCAGTAGTGTAGTGTCTTGATAGGACTAGATGATGTATAAGCTAGACTGTTTTTATTATCTATCGTTTTGTCTAAGTCCTGTACGGGGTAAATTGTTGGATTGATCTTCTGACGAAGTTACTTTCCAGAATTCCACGTCATCAGTGTAATTGCTTGCCTTCTTCTGTCATCAGCTGAACCTCACTTTCAGTAGAAGACACCTCATCAGCTGACAGACATCAGTAGAAGAACTCTATGCAAGCTCAGTACCTTCGCAGTCATCAGTTGACCATACTCAAGAGAATATCTCTTGTCAGCCGACTCAGACGAAGAAGACAGAGACTGCTTAAAGTCTACCGTATCCGACGTAAAAACGACTCGACCACTAAAGTCATTTCGAAAGTCAGCAGAAGACATACGAGGATTAGAGAGAGTCAACTCCGATGTCTGACACAATCTCACCTACCACAAACCTCGACCAATGAGAAGCCGACAACGCTTTATCTGCTCTGACCAACTAAAGCTGCTCTCATGTACAGTGTCCAACAACTCTGCTGCAACAATTCGAATTTATGGCCATTTTCTTTGGAAGCTTGTGACACGTGGCATCGTCTTCTCCAACGGACATATGCCTGCTCACAACTATAAATAGAGAAGAAATCCGAGCTTCACGCACGGGATATCAAGGGAAAAATGCTCAAGCTTTCGAACAACTCTAGCGCATTCAAGATCAATTCAGCTAAGAACTTGCCCAATAGAATATCATTAGTTCTTCTCTCTAGAGTTCTTTAGATCCCTCTTCTCTAGCTAAGCTCATTGCCAAATTTATAGCTTAGAATTTCGAAGGAGTTCACTTTTAGTGATTGTTCTTACTGTAAGAACTCCTTCCTAGTTGGAGATTATCCCCTCCCTTTTCCAACTTCGGTTTGATTTGTAAAGTCGCTAAGGACTATAACTTAGAAGGGTGCATCCGGTGCAGCGTACGATTCATTGGCCGAGACTTGCTCAGATAAATCAACAAGAACTCCTGTTCGGCAGGACCGTAGACGTAGGATCTTGCGTATCCGAACAACGTTAAAAATTGCTTGTGTTATTTACTATTTTATTGCATTGCATACAAACTGATTAAAAATCATATCTTTGCATAAAACGTATTCTCAAAGCGCACTAGCCAAAAATTACTTGATTTGTGAAAATCACGTTTTCAAACTTAGACGAATCTTCGGGTTCCACACTCTTATCCGCACAACGTCTCCGACTGAGTTTCAAGTACTGACAAAAGTCAGTAGGAGAGCTTAGTAGGTTGCACACTTCTGACCCGCGATCGAAGGTTACTATTTGGCACTGTTCATCAGTTGCAACCTACAGCTCAGTTGTCCTTCGCGTTCTGACGAAAATAAACTGTGATGAGGTGTATTCACCCCCCCCCCCTCTACACCTGACTATCGTCTCCGGACCAACAACTGGTATCAGAGCACACGGTGTTCTTCTGAATAACCGGTTCTGAAATACTAGTCTTCTCGAATAGATCCTGAAAACGTTTTTCATTGCACAAGTATCTCTTCATACATCCTTATACTCTTACCCATAATGTCTGATATGTCAGGTATTTGGATGGTACCGATGTTCTCAATAGAGAACTACACGGTATGGCGTGTGAGAATGGAGGCACACCTCACATCGCTGCATGACAGCATGACGGACGTCCTTGAGACAGGACCCATCATTCCCATGATCGACAGCGTACAATTTCCGCTGTGGGAGGTGTAGGAGTGCAGACTGGCGCTATGGTCGCTAAAGAAAAATCAGCCTTCACACCAGAAGAGAAAAAGCTGCACAACCTCGACCGAGTTGCGCGGAATGCAATCCTGACTACGCTCAGTGATTCTCACCTCGGGAGGGTGCAAGACTGCAAGACGGCGAAAGAACTTTGGGATGCCCTGGCTGTACTGAGCCAAGGAACCCCGCCGATCAAAGAGAACAAGCTCAAATTAGAGCTACAAAAGTTCGACGCGTTTGTCATGGAGCCCAGTGAGACCATTGACGAGCTAAGCGTCAGATTCACAAACCAAGTCAATGTGATCAACGGGCTGGGGAGGATGTTCACCAACAAAGAGATGAACACCAAGATCTTAAGAGCGCTACCTCGATAGAAGTGGCTTCCATTTGCTACTTATTTACATCGCCCTGATCTTAATGCTCTAACTCCTGATGTTATCTTATCAGAATTAAAAACAGAGGAATTTGAGCACAGCCTACCCCAACGATGTTCCAGTGCTCCAACTGACACTCAGATTGACCATGCTTTCAAAGCAACAGTCAGCAAAACTGGAATCAAACCCATTTCTTCCAAAGCAAGGCGAGGCCGTAGCGAGAAACAAAGTCCTCTCGAGACATGCGCTGCCCGACCCACTTGCGCTTATGGCTCTCAAATATCAAAGAGAAAAGGAGAGAGTCAGAAAGCTGAAGAAATACAACAGAGATTCTCCCTCGGGTAAGAAAGATTTTCGAAAAAGGGAAGAATCTAAACTTTCTACTGAATGCAGGAACACAGAACCTACTGCGAGTCCATCCAAAGATTCAGCTGGAAAAAGCAGCAGATCATCTGTTTGTTACAACTGCAAGAAGGAGAGATAATGAGTGGTTTTTATACCATCTCATCATGTTCTTTTTAAGCTTATTTACATTGTTTTCCATTCATTTTTAGCTTTTGTTTTGCTTGGAATCGTATACTTTCGATGATTTTTGGTTTTGTAGGTTTCTCACGCGTTTTGAGCATATTTGGTGGTATTTGGCACCAAAATGAAAGAAACCATGACCATTGATGCATTGTTTGCAAAGATGGAGTTGTTTGGATGAAGAACGAAGAGGATTTGAAGCCGGATGTTGAAGAAATCGTGTTTCGAAGCTCATGTAACAAGGCAGTTGGAAAATCGCGTGGCAGGCAAATCTAACGATCTTAGAATCCGATCTCCACCGTCCACATCGTATTTCTATGTGTTAGGAACATTGTGGCAAAGTTTCGTGGCGATCCAACGGCTAACGAAGGAGATATCGCGTTTTTCCCAAAACACGACGGTGCAGAAAAAACGTGTTCGGCCGAAGACGTCGGACCGCGGTCCGCATTTGTGCTGGACCGCGGTCCGGTACCTTCTGACTCAGAAATTGGAAAATCCGAATTTGTGCTGGACCGCGGTCCGAATTTGTGCTGGACTGCGGTCCGCGTCGTCTGCAGCCCAAAACCAGTTTTTTTTCGGCCCGAAACCTATATAAACCCTTCCGGACTTCTTTCCTTCGAGACACACCATATTTTCGACTTCTTCCACCCTCCAAGGCAGAGAAACGCCCAAGGCATCCCTCCATTGAAGTTTCAAGACGAAGATTGAAGACCACAACCCGAGAACCAAGCGCGAGGATCAATCCGCTAGATTCTAGGTTGTATTATTCCTTCTCAGTTTTGTTTAGGGTTTTTGATACTTGAATTCTATGGATTATTTTTGCATCTTTTGTGATTATTTTCCTACGAATATGAGTGGCTAAATCCCCTTGTGTGGGGGTTTAGCAGGATCTATATTTTTGATGAATTGATTCAGGCCCTAGTTTTTCAATGAATGAATTGTTTTGTTTCTTAATTGTTGAGCCTGCTTTTGATTTCTCTATGATTCTTTAATGTGACTGGCCATCATCTTAGATAATTATAGAGAATATAGGTAATAGATAATACGGCGCATCATACCCGGTTATTTATTTAGACCTGCAATTAAGTGTCTAGATTGTCACCATTGGTTTGGGATAGTTTAGATGGTTCCTTAAATCCTTGAGCATGATACGATCCTTAGGTTCATGATATGATCACTTGATTGACCCTTAGGATTATAAGTTAGAGATCTCCCGCAATCATACGGAATCCCTAGAGCCTTAGTGGATGAACCAACAAAATAAATTCATAAATGCTAGCTAGAGAATGGGAATGAATCGATCATCTTAGGCATAGTGATTGTTAAACCTCCGCACTCTTCATCAAACTTGAAACCACACCCATCAATCAACTTTGCTTCGCTTTTACTTGTTTTCTTAGTTTCTTGTTATTTTAATTTCGTAGCTTTAGAATAAATCAAACCCAGTTTAGGATCAAGTAGATAGCGAAATAATTAGGATAATTAGAACCCAGCTGAGTCCTTGTGAGATCGACCTCGGGAGTTGCTAGATTAGGTACTATACCGATTCGTGCACTTGCGAGAATTATAATTTGTTCATCAAGGGACACTATCAGTACGAATGTCCCGAACTCTCAGCTGCTCAAAGAGCAGAACAGCAGGCCAGACGTGAGAAATTTACCCGTAGGAGGCAGTCCTATATAGCCGGAGAGATATCCGATGACTCAATCGAGGAAGATGCATTCATGTATTCTTCTGAAGACGAAGCTGCATTTGTTGCCGTTGAGATCAGAGAAACAGATCATGAAGAAAATGCAGAATATTGTCTGATGGCCGGAGAAGAGGCTGAGGTAAATTCTAAACTTAACCTCTTCTTCACACAGCACACACGACACGTGCTCGGACACAGATGAACCTCTAGATGTGGTACAAGCCTACGATGATCTACTAGAGGAGCAGATTCAGCTGAGCAGAGAGTTCAGCAGAACCATTCAGGAACTGGAACAGGTAAAGGCTGAGAATCAGAGACTTTCTTCTGATTGTCAGGTCTCTACTGAGTCTGAGAATCTTGTTGTGAGACTCAAGGAAGAGATTAAATCTCTTATGACTAAGTCTCAGCTTCAAGAAACTCAGATATCAGTTCTGACCAAAGACAATTCTGAGAAAGATATTGAGATAGCCCGACTCAGTCAGAAGCTCGCAGAAGTTGAAAAGGATTATGAGTCACTTCGAAGAAGTGATGAAGTTTGGCGATGACTGATGACTGAACAGTACCTAGGAGCTAAGGAGAAGTTGGAAAGTATGCTTAGAGCTCAAAGGCCAATAACCATGAAAGAAGGACTTGGCTATACTCATGAAGCTTCCACTTCAAAGAGCTCAGAACTGCTGGCTGATAGGTTCGTCAGAGGTAAAGTTCAAACTATTGACTCAACACCTCAGACGAAGAATAAACAGAAGATAGTTGCACCTCAGCCGAGCAACAAGAAACAGCTGACCAAAGGTTCCAGCCCCAGGACACCACGATCAAACTCAGGGGGAACCAAGAAGGTCAGGTGGGCGGAACAGCACAAGGAACCACTGTATGAACATCCAGCTCAATATGGTTCGTACTACTATGAGCCCAGGGTCAGGAGGAGCGCAAAGCCTCAGAAGAAGAAAGCTCCTGAACCCAAAATCATCAGAAAGTCAGTATCTCCGAGTCCTGTGGAGAAGAAAGGCGACAAGGTTCGAAGAAGAAGTCTCGGACTTCTAAGGTCCCTAAGCGAGATCTCGGGTTCCAAAATCACCCACTAACATGTAAGGACCCAACCGAACCAAAGGGTACCTAAAAATGTTTACGTTTTGCGAGTGCATAAGGACCCTTGGATTGTGGACGGCGGCTTTGCTCGAGACACATGACTTATCAAAAGAGTCTGCCGACCAACTACATACGGGAAGATGGTCCCGGACTGAGTTTGGTGACAACTCTAAAGGCTATACAAGGGGATACGGAACACCGAATATTGGGGACCGCCTCGGTTCAAGAGTAACATATGTTGAAGGACTTCAACATAATCTCCTTCTGTCGATCAGGTCGTGACAATCGAATACGATCATCTTTGACGCAGGTTTCTGTGATGTTATTGATAAATCAACAGGGAAAACAGTGTTATCAGGTTCGCAGAGGAAGAATATATACGTTGCAAACTGGAAAACCGCAGAACCTGAGGCTTGCTTACTCGCACAGACTAAATCTAGTGACAAGGCAGGATGGTTGTGGCACAAGAGACTCAGTCACCTGAACTTCAAGACTATAAACAAGCTAGCCAAGAACTCTAAAATCAGAGGACTGCCCAACGAATTGTAACGCCCCGACCCCCACGAAGGATCACAGAGGTCGAGTCGCTACGGAAGAACAATTTAAAATACATTTTCATATACTTAATCGAGATGTTGGAAAGTCTTTCATTTTAAAAGCAACTTGTTATTAGATATAATTCACTCGCAGAAGATCGGTTTGGTTTGAAGCATTTAACATAAATACGGAAGCGTACTGTGTCTTAAGTAAAACTAAAGCATAATTATCTTTTAAAAGTATTTCAAAAATTTCGAGAGGATAGTTTCGAGCGTGACAAAAGCAGGATTAAACCATTTTTTCGAAATTACAAAAGATCATATCATCAACCCATCCTCAGCCCGTCTCCGTCATCCCTGCTGCTCAACCTGAAAACATTTTTAAAATAATTTGGGGGCTGAGTACTAATGTACCCAGTGGGTAAAGCAGTTTGAAACACGTTTAAAAACAGTTTATCCATGCATGAGGTATGACTTGGAGGGTTTTAAAAAGGAAACTGCTCCAAGCATACAAAACATATTAGGTGCGCACATCTGTGTCACATTTCCTGTTACTTCTACCATATCATTCATAAATTGGGTCTTGGCCCCCGAGTCGAAACTCGAGGGGTCCCTCATAACATGTTAGCATCCGGTACACAAGGGGATCAGTCATTGTGCTACTAACATCATACATGTACGTACTTTCTTGATAACCCTCATCTAGCGTGTTAGGCCAGATGAGAGCATCGATCGATCTATCACGTAGAAGCATTAAACAGGTAAATGCACAAAAACTTTCATGGATAAACATAGTTCATAGAGCTTAATAACTCAAGATAGATTTTTAAGAAAATATTACCCACCATGAGTTCTATCGATTTGAAAGATGCGAAGTACGTCTCCGAGGTTAAGATTCTTCCACGCGGGGTCCTACAACAATAACCTACTTTAAGTAACAATGTTCGCATCTAACGTAAATGTACAAATTCGTGGTTCACAGGCGTTACCTAGTCGGCATCTAGCTAGACTAGGTCAGATTCTACATCGAAATTTTGGTAAAAAGGGCTCTATTTTCAAGAATTCTATAAATCGTGATATAGCACCATAAATTCCCATATTTTACATGAATGATCCTTCATGAGCCTAGATTATTTAGAAATTTGTTTCACGGTAAAATAACAAATCGATAAGGAGTTATAACTTAGACATTGTTCGTGGTTCAAATCTGGGACAGAGTCTACCTTTGCTAGTCTAACCTACGGATGAGGGGTCAATATTACTCCGAAAATCATGAAATTTTACGAAGCTGGAGTGGACATACAGTAAAACAACATGTCCAAATTTCACTTAATTCCGACGAGTGATGAATCCACGGAAGGCAGAGTTTTAAACCGTAATTGTTCTTAGTATCAAGACAGAGTTCCGATTGACAGATAGATTTACATAATAAACTGACCTTTCTTTAGTCGATATAAATTACAACAAAAATGGTTTCACATGAACCTATGGGTCTAGAATATTTTAGAAAAAGAATCGACTCAAAATCATTTTCGAGGTGCATGCTAAAAATACTTTACTAAGACTTGTCCTGCATGCACTGACCTTCGGTAGCGAGACGAAGTAAATTCCAATTAAAATATGAGATCATGCCCAAAAATCACCATATTTTACAGGAGCCTAACAAACATCCTAAGGTTCACTCCTAATATTTTTATGAAATTTTTAGGAGTCAAAAACATGCAATTTCATAGTTTGGTAACTCACGGTTCTGCAAGGGCGATTTTTCAGTTTATTATCTCACAACTCTCACCTAATCAAGCATGCAAACGAACTAAGGGTCATGGATTCCAAAGAAACGAAGAATTTCCTATCCTAAGAACAGCAAAGCCTTGATATACTTCCTTGCATGCGACATGCAAGAACCAATTGCCGTAGAAGAGTCATACGAAAACGAGATGCGAGAAGGTGTTTTATAAACGATCCTTACAAGGAATCTGCATATGCACATGATTTCTTCACAAATAATGTTACTAATAGAAGTGTATAGCCATGACAACTACTAATCTAAACATGTGGCTCAATCTATCCAGTTTCGTTTCTCCAAGTTCATAAGCGGATGGTTCGATATTAAAGCGCGTTTCCAATTCGGTTATTAACGCATGCAACACATACAATCGGCACAGAGGTATAACTATCACCATTCGACATGCATATATATATATATACAGCGCCTAGAATTCTAACGGTTAAGGGTTCATACCGAGCTCGCACACGAGATTTACGAGGAGGGGAGAGGTGAAGTCTTCACTTTGATTCGGATCGCGTGCTCGAGAGAGAAACCTGGAGGTTCTCTTCTCCCTTGTTTTCGTAGGGCTTCTTCAAGAATAAAAATCGGTTGACACCTTGCAATTGTTCTAGAGTGGGCGAGGAAACTTTCGAGCTTGTGGGCGAGAGAAAGTCGGAGTTTGAGAGGTTGCAGCCAAGACAACAACGTCTTAAATGGGGGAGGTATATGCATGCTAAGGATGATCATATTTATCTTCTTGCTCCACGTGGAGAACTCCAGCAGCCAAGTGTAAGAAGGACACTATCTTTCCTTGAGTTGACATGGTCTTACTTGCGTGAAGTTAGAAATCTTCAAGTTCCTAGGTGTAGGGTGATAGGTATGATTTCCAAGGAGAGCTGATGATTACATCCATTAATCATTCACGTGGTTATGGAGGAGGTGGTTGAAAACTTGAATCCCACTAACATTCATCAATTAGTTTAATAGAATTAATATTTTCCGGATTGGTGATCTATGTCGGATAAGGAAGACGGAGATTTATCTTATTTTCCGCTAAGGATCGATAATCTAAGTGTATACCATCTAGTCAAAAATAAATATTTAGATAGTCTAATCGGATGTATGTGATTTTCGGAGTACAATTATTATCGTAGAATGGACTAAGTATTCGTTATAAAGTTAAAATAATTCCTTATTAATAATTGTATTGATAGTACTCATAAATCATCTTAGAGTCGAGGTATGAAAATACGGGTTGTTACACGAATCGTTTATCAAAGACAGGAATTGTGAAGCATGTTTGAAGGGAAAGCAGACGAAGAGTAGCAATCCACCTATTCTGTCACCTTCCACTGATGGAATCCTTCAGCTGCTACACATGGACTTGTTCGGGCCAGTTTCTCCAGTGACTATAAGAGGCAAGAAGTATGCCCTCGTCGTTATTGACGACTACTCGAGATATACATGGGTCATCTTCATAGCCAACAAATCTGATGTCCAGACTGAGTTGCCCAAACTGCTGAAAAAGCTCAGTGTGGAAAAGGAGATCAAGATACAGAGAATTCGCTCAGACAGAGGAACAGAATGATCCAACTCAGTAGTTAAAGAGTACTGCGAAAAGGAGGGAATTAAGCACGAGACATCAGCAGCTCGCACCCCTCAGCAGAACGGACTTGTTGAACGCAAAAACAGAACACTTAAAGAAGCAGCAAGAACGCTCCTAGCAGACTCTGGACTACACTCAAAGTTCTGGGCAGATGCTACTGACACAGCCTGGTACACTCAGAATCGCTCACTACTTACACAGCAACACATGAAGACTTCATACGAAGTATGAAAAGGGAGAATTCCTTCTATTTCTCATTTTCTTATTTTTGGGTGTCCGTACTTTATTCACAATAATGGGAAAGATCAGTTGAAGGTCTTTGATAGCAAATCTGATCAAGGAGTATTCTTAGGATACTCTCGGGTCAGTAAAGCCTTCAGAGTCTTTAACTATCGGACCCTTTGCGTGGAGGAAAGCCCTCATGTTGTTTTTGATGAGTTTGTTACTGAGAACAGGAAAACTACAAAGACAAATACTGAAGATGTCAGCAGCAAGCTACAGGATCTCGCACTAAACGACAAAGCTGAAAGCATTGTTGGGATGATGAGTCAGATGATGAAGAAATTCAGACTCAGCCAACAAGCGATGTAGCTGACCTGGTTGATTCTACTGAACAGAATCAACAACAGGTAACAACGGTCGATGAGGAAGCCCCAGTGGTAACTGAGACCTCTACTGAGAATATAAACTCAGGGGGAACAAATACTGTTCCTGAGCTAAATGCCCCTGAACCTGGAAATTCAGTAGATCCTAACCTTCTTACTAAACTAATGCAATCACAGAACAGTACAACTGAAATGCCTAACACACCTACTGACTGTGCAGAAGTAGTATCAGAAGAAGAAGTCAGACTCAGACGTTCATGGCTTGACGCTCATTCTTCAGATCTTATTAAAGGAGATCTGTCAGCAACTATAAGGACAATATCTAGATTAAGTCAAGGAGAAAGCTCACTCTATTCTTGTTTCTTGTCTACAGAAGAACCTCAGTCAATAGAGGACGCACTCAATGAAGCTGACTGGATCATCGCCATGCAAGAAGAGCTGAACCAGTTCGTTAGAAACGAAGTTTAGGAGCTTGTTGACAGACCTAGACATCAGCATGTGATTGGTACTAAGTGGGTTTTCAAAAACAAGCGTGATGAAAACAACGTCATTATCAGAAACAAAGCTAGTTGCCAAAGGATACTGTCAAGCAGAAGGAATCGACTTTGATGAAACATTTGCTCCAGTCGCCAGATTGGAAGCCATTCGTCTATTCCTAGCTTACGCAACGCGTCAAGGATTCAAAGTATATCAAATGGATGTAAAGTCAGCTTTTCTGAACGGCGTGCTGAAGGAAGAAGTCTACGTGGAACAACCGCCTGGCTTTCAGCAGGGACATCAGGTGTACAGACTTCGGAAAGCTCTGTATGGGTTAAAACAAGCACCCAGGGCTTGGTACGATACCCTATCAGACTTTCTACTTCAGAAAGGTTTTTAGAAGGGGACAGTAGATCGCACCCTGTTCAACATAAAGTCAGGAGATGACATCCTACTGGTGCAAATCTACGTGGACGACATCATTTTCGGTTGCAGAAACGTGACTATATGTCAACAATTCGAGAAAATGATGAAGGAGAAATTCGAGATGTCCATGATGGGAGAAATAAATTATTTCCCTGGATTCCAAGTCAAGCAATCACCTGAAGGAATTTTCATCAATCAAGCCAAGTACACTCAAGATCTCCTGAAAAGATTTGGCTGCGACTCGAGCAAACCAGTCAAAATCCCCATGAATACGAATTTCAAAATCGATCTAGATAAAGAGGGAGCTTATGTTAACTCTACTGATTATAGAGCTATTATTGGTTCTTTATTATACTTAACACTAGCCGACCGATATAACTTATCTTTGTAGGTGTATGTGCAAGATTTCAAGCGGATCCCAAGCGAAGTCATCTAGACTCAGCAAAGAAGATTCTGCGATATCTAAAAGGAACACCTAACGCAGGGTTATGGTATTCTGCTGATGATAATCTAATACTGACAGGTTATTCTGATGCTGATTATGCAGGATGCAGGATAGATCGAAAGTCAACTTCTGGAACGTGTCAGTTCCTATGCAGCAAGCTAATATCTTAGTTTTCAAAGAAACAACATTCAGTGGGAACGTCCACTACTGAAGCTGAGTACATGGCTGCTGGAAGTTGTTGCGGCCCCACACTCTTATCCGCACAATATTTTTGATCACGTTTTCAAACTGAGACGAATCTCGTGGCCCCACACTCTTATCCGCACAACGTCTCCGACTGAGTTTCAAGTACTAACAAAAGTCAGTAGTTGGCACACTTCTGACCCGCGATCGAAGGTTACTATTTGGCATTGTTCATCAGTTGCAACCTACAGCCCAGCTGTCCTTCGCGTTCTGAGAAAAAGAAACTGTGATCAGGTGTATCCCCCCCCCCGCCCTGTACACCTGACTATCGTCTCCGGACCAACAGCCTTGGACTGAGTATAAGCAATGAGAGCTTCAGAAAGCTTGAAATACCACTGTCGGTTAGCCTGCTTTAGTCCATATAAACTCTTGAGCAAGCGACAAACCTTGTTCGGAGAGGTTTTATCAAAACCAGGAGGCAAAGTCATATAGACTTCCTCATGTAAATCCCCATGTAAAAAGGCGTTTTTCATGTCCAATTGCTCCAAAATCCAGTTCTTAGCGGCTGATAATGCAATAAGACTACGAACAATAGTTAACTTGGCCACGGGAGAGAAAGTGTCTGAATAATCAATGCCCTCTTGTTGTGTATAGCCCTTCGCAACAAGGCGTGCCTTGTATCTTTCGATGGTACCATTGGCATGATATTTAACCTTGAATACCCACTTACACCCAATTGGTATCTTTCCTTCAGGAAGATCAGTAAGAAGCCAGGTCTTATTTTCTTCTAAGGCATCTATCTCAGATTTCATGGCAGGTTGCCAATGAGGATGAGGAGCGGCTTGTTTATATGTTCGAGGTTCAAAAGTATCAGAGACAGCAAGTGCAAAAGCCTTATGAGATGGAGAAAGAGAGGAGTAGGAAACATAGTGAGAAATAGGATACTTGGACTGAATCTTCTTAGGAGAAGGTGCATGAGGAGAGCCAATGACATTATGTGTATAGTCTTTGAAGTGAGTAGGAATCTGTTTAGGTCTTGTGCTTCTTCTAGGAAGAGGTGGAGATGGAGAAGACCGAGATTCCGTGATGGGTCGAGGTTCGGAAGGATTGAGATGGGGAAGGAGATGCTGAATCCGGGGTAGAAGCAGAAGATTCCGGGATTGAAGGCTGAGATTCGTGGATAGGAATGGGAATAGGAGTCTGTGAAGGAGGTGAAGAGGTTGGAAGAGGAAAGATGTCAGTGGTGTGATCAATAACATGAGAGTTTGTATAAGGAAAAGAGTTTTCATGAAAAGCTACATCCCTTGAAACCAAAAAAGAGTGAGAATCAAGATCAAATAGTTTATACCCGCTTGGAGGTCGATAAATATCCAACAAAGATACATCTTCTAGCCCGTGGAGCAAACTTGTGCTTGTGATTTTGAAGATTAGCAGCAAAGCAGAGACAACCGAAGACCCTAAGATTAGAATATGAGGGAGGTGTTTGGTGTAATAGCTCATAGGGACTCTTGTTTTGTAAGGCTACGATCGGTAACCTATTGAGCAGATAAGCAGCAGTGAGTAAGCTTTCCCCCAAAAAAGATAAAGGCAAATTAGCTTGGAACAAAAGAGCTCTAGCAATGTTCAATAGGCTCTGATGACGCCGCTCTACTACCCCATTTTGCTGAGGAGTATAGACACAAGACGTTTGGTGTTGGATGCCATGTTTAGAGTAGAAATCTGGAAGGGAGAACACAGAACCATTATCGGTTCTTATGATTTTTATTTTGGCAGAATGTTGAGTGGAAACAAGAGCATGAAAAGAAGATAAGTGAGATGCAGTTTCAGATTTACTCCTCATTAAACAACACCAAGTTACACGAGTATAATCATCAACTATGGTTAGAAAATATTGAAAACCATAGTGTGTTGGCACAGAAAAGGGACCCCAAATATCACAATGGATAAGCTCAAAAGGAGAAACTGTTTTAATTGTACTTAAAGGAAATGGAGAGCGATGATGCTTAGCCAATGGACAAATATTGCAATCTTTATTATTAGATATCAAAAGAGAAGGAATATTGTTCTTTAACAAACTGAGCTTAGCATTAGAAACATGGCATAAACGCTTATACCATAAGGCATAATTAATAGAGGTCATTGCTGCCATGGTAGAGGAGTTATGCAGCAAGAAAAGACCCTCATGTAACTTAGTTGTGCCAATCCTCTTGTCTATGTGAAGGTCCTGAATGAGACACATTTCATCAGAGAATATAAGTGTGAGGTTGGACTCCACAATGAGCTTACCAATAGACAACAAATTCACTTTAAAGGATGGTACATGAAGAACATGGGGAATGCTAAGGTGAGCATTAATGTTGGCTGATCCCATGTGAGTTACCAGTAGTGTAGAGCCATTTGGAAGTGTAACGAACATGTTTGTAACAGGAGTAGGATTTGTCAAGAGAGAAAGATCAGCTACCATATGGTCCGTAGCACCAGTGTCAAGGATCCATGTAAGAGGATGAAAAGTAGAACTGAAACATTGAATATGGGAAGAAAAATGACAAAATTTTGTACTACCTGAACTTTGGCCTTCATGTGAGGAGATAGAAGGAGAAGATGTCATGTTCTGAATAAGTGTAAGTAGGTGGTTGTACTGTTCAGTCGAAATATGAGGACTTGAACTCTCACTAGCCATATGCTGAGCAGACACCACATGAGCTGCTGTGGAGTGATTCTGAGTGAAGGAACCTGTCTTTGACTTGAATTTGAAACCTGGACGTGGAAAACCATGAAGTTTATAACATTTATCTTTGGTATGACCAGCAACACCACAATAAGAACAAAGAGGCTTATCCTTTCTGGAAGTCTGACCAAAAGTATTTGTCGTAGGATAACCATGAAGCTTGAAACATTTTTCTTTGGTGTGGCCTGGAATATTACAATGAGTGCAGAAAGGCTTAGTACCACCAGATCCATAACAAGTTGCAATTGTATGATCTCCTTGAGATTGATCAGTTGAAACACGTTGGCTAATCATTGCAATGGACTCCATAGAACCATTAGAAATACCAACAGAACGTTGTTTCTCATCTTGAACAACGAGGCTAAATATTTGGTTCAAGCTAGGAAATGGTTTCATCACCAAAATTTGACCTCGAATAGAAGCAAAAACATCATTCAAACTCATAAGAAACTTGATAGAAATGTTCATTTCATCCTTTTCAGTCATGGATTTAATGCAATTGCATTTGCAAGATTTCATTGCACCACAAGAACAAGTTGGTATAGGGCTATGTTGGTGAAATTCCTTCCATAAGCAATCTAATTTATTAAAGTAAGCAGTGACATAAAGAGTACCTTGAACAGTGGTGTAAATTTCCTTTTGCAACTCAAAAATTCTTGCATAATTACCTTGAGAATACCTCTCCCGTAGAATATCCCACATCTCTACCGCATTGTTTGCGTATAAAATACATTGTCAGATGTCCTTTATGCAAGAGTTTAAGATCCAAGACTGGATCATGAGATCACAGCTTTGCCAAGCAGCATAGCCTGCATGATCAGGCGCAGGAATATGCTTATCAGTCTCGACAAGATGCAACTTTTTCTTTGCACCAAGAGCTATACGCATCGAACGACTCCATGAATGAAAATTATCCTCATTGAGTAGCGGATTGACTAGAATTGTGCTAGGAGCATCGCTTTGATGAAGATAAAATAAACTATTTGAATTATCAGCAGCCATTGATAAATCACGAGGGATAGGAGAAAAAAATCAGAGAGACAGTCCTACAAGGATTGCTCTGATACCATGAAGAAAAGTAAATATAGGGTTTGTAAATTTAGGGTTTGATGGAGATAATAATAAGTTGTATAGCAGCGTGTAAGAGAAACAAGTGTGGAACTATGAAGAGAATTTCATTGATGTATTGTGTGTATTACATAAGATCTTATCATCTATATATACAAAATAGAATGGATAAGAGAGAGCCAATTCATCATACAAAAATATCTCAACAACCTCAACAACCTTATCCAATCAACGTGCGTAATGCATGGGATTTGTTAATTAATGCATGGGATTGGGATTTGTTAATTAATGCATGGGATTTGTTAATTGTAGAACCTTCCTTTGTTACTTGGTGATCAAGATTAGATCTTGAATCACAAGAGTAGCCTCTCATGGACTACAATGGAGGTCAAGTCAGACCTACTGCCCGTCGACCACCCGCCAGTGCCACTGATATTAAAACCTTATAGAAGAAAAGGTCGAGAAAGGAAAAAGAGTGTCCAACGAGAATAGCACCGTGTAAACATGTCGCTTGAGTAGCCACACTGCATAAGTAGGAATAAATGGGTCCTCGCTCTCCATATGACATTTATTGAAATCGTACGTGAGAGCAAGTCTTTTCGCCCTCTGTAACACCGTTCCGGCCGGTTGAACCACTTTATCGCACTCACTATAGTGGATAAATTGCCGAGTCACATGCAGCCACGGCTTGATTTCACTGTATATATACCTACCTCGTACTCTAGCATAAAAAAGAATAAATGTGCATTAGTTTCTGTGCACAAAGTGAAAAATATCAACATGTAAAAAGGAAAGGCGGTAAACGAGAACTTTGGCTGAATGAAGGGGAAGACGGTATCGGGTCACTAGTCCCCCTCTTGTCGTGAAAGAACCTTGTAAGCTCCCATTCATTGCAATCGAGAATTACGCCGTGGAGACGCATTTCATGATCCATTTGACAAAGATGGGATGGAAATTGAATCCCATAAACACTTCCAAGATATATATAGTGCGATAGGCCTTTCTTAGATTGCACACCTCGGTGTTGACCTTTGCCTCTCTTAACTACACATCAACCCTTGTGCAAGGAACACATTATCCAAAACCATCTCATCTCTGTCTCGGCCCCAGCTCAAAGATCTCTGGGTCAATGTTTTCCGCGTCAGTCTCAACTCCAAACAATCCTCTGAAAAACTCCACAAAGCCGTCCAACCGCCGGAGGAATGAGATAGTGTCCCCTGTGTTGTTCCTCTTAACCATGGAGTGAAAGCAATATCATAGTGAAGTCTACTACTATCCATACTTAATTAAGAAACCATTGCCTTACAACTTTAGCACTTTTATAAGTATCATTACATGACTCAAAACCCCTTTTAGGACCACAAAAGTTTTACGAGTATAAATTATTATAGTCTTACATAATTCGACTCGGAGGTAAATTATGTGTATGCCTAGTTACCTTTTTGAAATTTATTACTAGACCCTTCATCAATTAGTTGTTACGTAATAAGAATAAAAACTGTATTGACGTAGAAACAAATTTTGTCTATTTATTTTCTTTGAAATGATTCTTTACGAGTTTGGTTTTCCTTTGAATTCAAAATTTTATATCTAAAAATGTCTAAATATTTACTTAAATAGAACAAGTTCGAACTTAGAAATAAAGATTAATATTTAAGGCCTCAATGATTATCGTTTTCACACCAAGATTCGTTTAACCTTCCAGAAAAATTTAATTCATTTCAAATAATTTTTTATATAAGTTATTTTGAATGTGTGCATCCAAACATATGCATCTAGCTTATTGAATTTAAGTGCTTTATACTAAATATTTATTTAAGTTGTTTTCCCAAACGGGGCTTATAGTATGATTCATCCTATTTTTGCACTGCATTTTTTATTTTTTTCTACTTTTTAAAACTGTTTTCAGTAACAACTTAAATAAGTTCTTATAACATAAGTGCTTATGGTATAAGTACTTATGTCTTAACAATTAAATTGAATAAGTTGTTGCATTTGAATATATTTTTTTATATAAGCAATTAATTAGAGAAAAAATAAAATGTAATTTAAAAAATTATTTTTAGGGAATTAGATATGAGGATCTATTTTTCATAAACTACTTTTGGTTTATTTTCATAAACTATTTCTACCCGCTTATGAAAATAAGCAAAAAAACATCTTATTTCTTAGAATAAGCTGTTGATAAGTTCTTCCAAACGGGACTGTATTCATAAAATAGTTTAATAAGTTTAAACGCTGATTTAATAGTGTACTTATATCATAAATCTACTGTTTTCATAAAGGAAACCTAACTGCAAAATAAATAGTCCTAAAGAAATCAAAGAATAGTAAGACCAACGCACGCAAAGGTCGAAGAAGACACATAATCATGTTTCGTATAACACATAATACATACTAGAAATAAATTAATCTATATATTATAAGCTTATTATTTCCTGCATCTTTTTAGGTTTGCCTTTCTTTAGTCAGACATGTTACCCAAAAAAGAAAGGCAGAAATTGTCCATTATTTAAAATAAGTCTAATTTATTATACATACTTAGATTCAAACCACATGTATGTAATTTACAATTGCAAATTCTATAACCCGCAACATTAATTAACAAATTATATCGAATAATAAAACAAGAATCACGACAAATAATTAAATTGTTTTTTTTCTAAAAAAAACTACTATCAGAAATATGAGATAAAATTCATATTTTATATTACATTCAGCATCCCAAGTTGCCTGCTCTCCCCGCCGCTGCCTCTACCTTAATTTACATTTTTTTCCGGCCGCCGCTTCGCGCCACCCAATAGCAACTTTCAATCGCTATCTTCCAAAGTCCAGTTGGTTTCCTCATTTTTCTGATTTCATCTCACGTGTGGGCCCAAAACAACCCTTGGTGCTCCCTACTGTTCATTCACTTCACTTTCTCTCTGTTGTCCCATTTTCTGATAACAGACAATTGTAACATCTACAAACGCCGCCGCGGTCCCGACTCCTCCGCCACCGCCCTCCGCCGTGTATTAAGAGTTTTAGGTAGCCTCTTCAAAAAGGATCCCACTCTTGATTGTGCATGAAATTCTCTAAGCGCACAAATAATTTTGCTAATGATTGTTGGATTTTAGATTATTAAATTAGTTAATTGATTGCATGAAACACGTCGGTTGGAAAATGAAGATGCATGGTTTCAATTTGAAATGGAAAAGGCACGTTGGTTGAATTTCTTCAATTCATGAAGAGCCACGTTGCATGTGGTTGTTGCATGAAATGATACAAGTTGGTTACTTGATGGTAACGTGAAAAGTTGCAACTTTTCACAAAAGTCATCTCATGCCTATAAATAGTCATACCAACCGAGAATAAATGATTTAATTCTTCCATTCGTATGTTATGTCACTTCATTACATACATCTATATGTTCATATTTCCTTAGTCCCGAGATATCAAGTAGTTCGCCGGAATTACGAGAAGTAGTGCAACTACTCGTAATGAAAAACCGTTGTATCTTGGAGACGAGTGCTATAGACCGCTTGCACCGAGTAGCGGAGCATTATCGTCTTGCGGAGAGAGAGTCTAACTCTCGCCTCGGTTTGCATTTCGTTATTTTCGCTATTCAATTTTTCATATGTTGTTTGTCATGTTGTTATAGTATTTATACTAACAATTGATTTTATTGTCGTTATTTCTTAACACCTAATTTTTTAATAACATTCGCAAGACGATAATTCGTGTTGAAGAAATGATGACAAGTAGTAGTAACGTGCTGCCGAACTTTACAACAGCAACGAACAACCAAATTCACGCGGAAAGGATCCCTGTTCATGCGGAAAGGATCCGACCGTCGGTCTTTGACGAAAATTCACGTTTAGGTTCTGCCCCAGGAGGGCTTCAAGTTCGTAGAAGTAAGCTTTCTGATCGGGCGTCGTTACGATAATTAAAATGGCCTCCAAACTTGAGTCAGCGAGTTTGTGGCAGTTCTGCCAGCTGTACTTCGCGGGCTTGTATCTTCTTCGTCTGAACTCCATTTTATGCGTCGAGCATAGTTTTGGAAAGCCAACGAAATCAGCTTTCTATCGGTATAAGAATCGGTGAGTTTCGAGAAGGGACGAAGCTCCTAGGCTATTCTAAAGTTGGGGGTTCGGCACATCCCGGGGAGGATGGCGTTTCGGTAGTGCCTTTTCGTAGATCCGTAACTTCTTGATACGATCTCCCAATGGCGAACGGAAAAGTTCTGGAGATCCTTTGAATGACAAGGTTCGATACGGTATAGGACTTGGGGTTTCCAGATTTGAGGTCTGTCACAAAATATCTCTCAAAATGGGTGGAGCTAAGCCTCATTTCAATACTTAGAATTTTCTGGATGTGGCATTTAATCAAACAGCTTCTGGGCGACATTCGAGCAGACGTATCTCAGCGGTCGGGACTCTATTTTACGATCGAAGATATGCTATGGAATCCTTGTTTATCAAGGTTTGTGTGGATGTCAGTTTTCTAGAATTATGAGTTCGATTGGGTCATGAAAATCGGGTCGAAACTTCGTTGCTCGCGCTTCTCGCCAGTTTGGTGTTTTGAGTAGGCTTTTTCCGAGGGGTATAACATTCTGGTCCGAACTCCAAATAACGAGAGGCAAGTTGCGTTGGAAAGCCTGTAGTCGTGGCTTTACAACGGTATGGGTTTCAAGGGGTTTTCGAATAAACAAATAGTGTGTTGGAAATGCTCGGAACATGCTGCTCCGCAACTTGAAAATCAGTAGGTACTGCTGCGAGCCTTCTTCGATGGCGAATAATTCCTTGGTCCGATCTCCGTTTCACGAACTGATAGGTGTGTTGAAAAGCTAAAAGTACAAGGTTTGCAATGGTATAGACTTTGGGCATTGTTTTTCATTACTCCGATCGAAAATTGCGACGCAAGTTCGCAAGATGAACAGTTTTTCTTTCGCAAGAAAAATCTGGGTATAGTGATGATTTTGGGCAGTTTAACGGGGTGTAACTCCTAAATCGAGAGTCCGTTTATCGAACTACGAGATGCGTTGGAAAGCCTATAAAAGTGGCTTTCCAGAGGTATGAGTTTCGATAGGTGTTAGTTGGTTTTGAGTGATCGGGAGTTGTTTGAACATAGTAGGTTCACTGCCTGTGGCACCGAGGCAGTTCGGAGTGCCATCTTCGGCAGCGGATAACTTCGGGGTTCGAGGTCCGATTTACGAACAGTTTGCGGCGTTGCAAAGTTCGTATTATAAGGGATTATCTAAGGAAAGACCCGATATCCAAAGTTGAAAAGGGTACTCTGAGTAACGGCTCGAGACCCTAGATGAAATTGGATCCGACGAGGATACGTTCTGGGATCGCAATAAAAGTGGATCCAACGAGGATGTGTTCCGGGATCGCAAGAGTAACTAAAAGAACGCGCTAGGATTGACAATCTAAAATGTTATTTTATTTAACTACTTTGAATCTGTCTCGATTCTTGAAAGAGACACCTCCAATTGTGGGGGAAGATGAAAAAGATGAGCAAAAACGCATAGCGTATGATACATGACATCATAACGATTACATACGAAGAAGCCGAATGACTACGGAACTTCTTAGAGGATATTCCTTGTTGGGAAAAATCCGTGTCTCCCGTCTTGATACATTGTGATAGTATGTATGCAATAGGGAGAACACAAAGTAGTATGTATGATGGTAAGTCTCGACATATTCGTCGAAGACATAATACCGTTAGACAATTGATCACTAGTGGAATAATAGGTATTGACTATGTGAAGTCAAAAGACAATATTGCGGATCCGTTTACTAAAGGTATTAACCGTGATCAATTGTACAACGCAGTTAAGGGAATGAGATTAAAATCCACACTAAAAGAACGCTCTTAATGGTAACTCTACCATGATAATTGGAGATCCCATGAACTGGTTCAAAGAGACAACTAAGTTAAGAATGTTCAAGTTGTGCACTTGGAAACACAACCAAAAATCCATTCTCGAAGCTGCTCCAAGTGCAAACCTGTAGCTTGTGGTAAAAGGGTAAGCTATAAGCTTTTAATGATTCCTATAGCCTTATTGGTGGAGTATGACAGGATACTCTTTATAGGAGATTACCTATATAAGTGAGAAGTGTGGCCGCTTCAAATAGAAAAACACTTATGAATCCAAGATATGGTCTAAGGCCAAAATGGACACGACGTGAGAACGAAAGATATTGTATCTATTATTGTGTATATGTTATTGTCTTGGTTTACACAAAAAGCTGACCGGTTCAAGACATCGCGTTCACCGAGCAGCGAGTAAATCCGATAACATTATACTAAGGAAGGTTCAAAGCAAAAAACTACCCATCCTGATGCAATAATAGGTCACTTGGGACTTTGGTTTGCATAACATTTTGCATTTGCATTTAATAATCTAATGTGGGGGATTGTTGGATTTTAGATTATTAAATTAGTTAATTGATTGCATGAAACACGTCGGTTGGAAAATGAAGATGCATGGTTTCAATTTGAAATGGAAAAGGCACGTTGGTTGAATTCCTTCAATTCTTAAAGAGCCACGTTGCATGTGGTTGTTGCATGAAATGATACAAGTTGGTTACTTGATGGTAACGTGAAAAGTTGCAACTTTTCACAAAAGTCATCTCATGCCTATAAATAGTCATACCAACCGAGAATAAATGATTTAATTCTTCCATTCGTATGTTATGTCACTTCATTACATACATCTATATGTTCATATTTCCTTAGTCCCGAGATATCAAGTAGTTCGCCGGAATTACGAGAAGTAGTGCAACTACTCGTAATGAAAAACCGTTGTATCTTGGAGACGAGTGCTATAGACCGCTTGCACCGAGTAGCGGAGCATTATCGTCTTGCGGAGAGAGAGTCTAACTCTCGCCTCGGTTTGCATTTCGTTATTTTCGCTATTCAATTTTTCATATGTTGTTTGTTATGTTGTTATAGTATTTATACTAACATTTGATTTTATTGTCGTTATTTCTTAACACCTAATTTTTTAATAACAATGATTAGTTTAATTGTATTTTCATAGATGAATAGTTATATTATTATAAATTAGGTAATTTGAATATTTTATCAAGTACGAATATTTCAGACATGACAGCTCCTACTGTACTATTGTGGGCTCGATAAAATTTGGTATGAAATTAAGAATTATTGGTAAAATTTAAATAATTTTAGATTAGGGAACGGCAAGGAAATGAATTTTCTTAATTAAATATATTAATTACAGACATTTTACTGGTATAGAATTAAATAACCCAGATTTTTTTATACCTTATGTTATGGTGAGTGAGAATCTGCTAACTTTTGGCCGGAGATTTCCCCGGAACTAAATACACCTGGCTTTGCACAACCGTGTGGCTGAACTGAAACCCCGGCACCACCGTGAACGCCACCCTCAACTCCCCCGTCGCCGCCTTGAAAACGTCGTCGACGACGCTTTCCATGAACACCTCAGAAAACCGGCAGTTTTTCTCAACTCGAAATATGCTGACTTCGCAATCAAATGAAAACGCCAAACAATGGAGGAGCCAAACTCTCTTCGACATTTCAGCGAACATCTTGAAGAACTCAGTTTCCGGTAAATCGCCGGAACCCACCGTTTTCCTCTGGCTCAAGCTGCCGGAAAACGAGAATTCCATCTTCGGGTGGACGAAATTAAGGTACTTTGATTTCAAGAACTTCCCGAATAACGAGCCCGGATTGTGTTTGATGAAATGACTCGCAGAAACCGACCTCAATTTCTTGAACTCTTCGAAGAAGAAAATCCGGCGCTGCTGCTTTTCTCCGGGTATAATCTGATCGGTTTTCTCGATTCCGAAAATGGGATCGTTGAATCCACTGAAAATCTCTCTGCAAACAAAGGACTCAAACACGAAAGCTTTATGATCCCTTTTGGTGAACTCGACGCAAGGTTGAATAGCATCCACGGCGGCTTCAACATCCCAGTTGGCAGACTCCATCTCGCGGATCAACTGTTTGACAAAATGCCTGATAGATCTCATTGCGTACTGCAAAGCCACAACAAAGTCTTTCGCATTCAAACGCGTAAACTCGACGATTTCAAGAACCGGGAAAGATCCGCTTGCATTCATCTTTTTCTCCATCAATCTGTTGCTTTGGCTAATACCTTTCAACTTTTCTTGAAGCGAGCACATCTGGGACGCCCTCTGATCAATCTCCCTCTGCATTTTCCTCATCGTGATCTCGTACGTCTTCATCAAAGCCTGCTGCTCTTGAATCTCCGCCAGTATCACCACCACATGCGGCGGCGACGACTCAATCTGGTTCTTCAAGAATCTCCGCTTAAGCTCCGAAACCGCTCTGAGCTCATCAACAACAGCTTGATCCGCCACGTGTATGGCCTCATTGTTGTAAGGGAATTGCGCCATTTGCAGCTCGGCGTAAGCCGCCTTGAGGGAAGAAACCGCCGCGAAAAGCTTCGCGGCGAAAGCTTCCATGGTGGCTCTGTTCCTGAACTCCTCCATAGCTTCCTCTGCCGCCTCCCTATCGAACTGTTTGGACTCGCAGCATCCGGTATTTGAGCTGTTCTTGCTGGATTTCTTCAGCTGAGTCATTTTTGAAAATGTTTTCGCAAATCTACTTTTTTCAGATGAAGATGGCCGGATTGAATCCATCTCGTTCTTGAGAATTCTAAAAAAATTGGTTTTTTCTTGCTCAGAACAAAATCTTCATCCTCGGGAGAATGGAGTTTCGATTTTTGAAAAAAAAAAAAAACTAGGAGGAAAATTGAAAAGCAGCGGAAAATTGCATCTCTGGGTAAGAGGGAAGATGTGAAGATAAGAAAAGATTTAAATAAAAAGAGTAATGTGCGACATAAAATATATTTATCTAATTTATAGAAATACAAGAATATGATAACTTCACCATTTTATTGATCATTTTCATGGCAAATTTTATTTATGCGCGGGCCCACCTCTTACCAGTCTTTAATTTAAACTTTTAAATTTTTGTTACTTTTTAAGTTACTCCTTCAAAGAGGGGTTTATATTTATGAAACATATAGATAAAGTGATCATACAAAAATGTATCACGTTAATATTGCAATCACTTTTTTTCTTTATCTTGTTTTGACTCTACATTTAATTTAGATATATAATAATTTGGGTGTGAATCCCGAATAAACACTACTATACAATAGATACTGTGAACCCATATATAATTTTTATTTTTGTATATATGAAATCTGTAATTTTATGTTTTTGTATTTACATAAAACTTATAAGAATGAAAACCATCTAATGAGTAAATAAAATAATGCATATTGGTTTTGGTTCGTATAGGGGCCAAGTTTATATTTGAAGTACTTTCTATAATACTTTAGTTATATAATCATATACTGTATAAAATATTTGTGGAAGATTAGTTTTTTTAATTTATTGGTAGATGAGCATAGTCGAGCAGGTAGAGAACATTATACCATATGATACTAACTAATAATGTCAGTGAAATAATTGGCGATAAATATTCGGATTGAGATGTGACGGAGTTGAAATATGGATTATCTGTCATTCTAGCTTACACAAAACTGGCGACAACCAAATCTCATTTATGAAACTAAGACCCAAAATTATTTTATCGAAATTTTGAATATGAATATTCTCTTAACCAACTAAGGTGAACTATCTTTTCTACACTGAAAAGTCCAAACAAAATTGTTTTTATAAAATAGAAGTAAGAACCGATAAATAAAATATATGAATCATAAGTTACGTGATATCGATATTATACATTGTGCTCTATGTCCGATGAATGCAACAACAATATCTAATGCTCGTATTGCAGCATTACTCCGTATATTTATTTACTTTTAGTGATTTATGCTAGTCTGGCTTCTGGCTTGACATCGAGTTAAACATGCCAAGAGAATCTGAGGCGTATTTTGTGGACTTTACCGTGTGAAATCTGCATGCATATTACTGCGTCAAGACTACCAGTTTGCGGTGGGGGATATGAATCGGATTATTTCTTAAATAATTTCTTTTCGAGGAAAAAAAACAAATTAAGACAAAAAATATGTATGAAGTGCACATAATTTAAGTTTAAAAACTATTTGCGATCCTTCATTAATTCCTTTAATCTAACGGTAAGCCGCTTCACAGAGATAAGGACAAGGATTCTTATTTCCTATCAAATAAATTAAATGATTAAATCGATCTATCTATCTATATTTATATATATATAAAATACTTCTCACGCTAAGTGTAACGTTTGGCCTTAAGCCGCGTGCACAATATTTATATTTAATTATGCAACTTGGAATTAAAAATGGAGATCAACTAGTGAAATTATGTCGGATGACATGTATTTAATTAAAAGCAACGTAATAATCAATTTCATCATTTCCTTCTGTGAGGAATGTATGATGGTAAGACTTGTAGCAGTTGTACTACGATCACGTAACTCAGTTGCTATTCTTATTTCTATTAGAAGATATATTAGGGTTCACTCCCCTGGGTAGAAAAAAAGGTCTTGTAGCAGTTGTAAAACTCCAATTATGTCACAAGTTGTTGATTAGAGGGTAACTATAGCTACACTTAACTTGGGAAATAAGTCTATACCAATATTTACAATGATAATAATTAATAATCATATTTCTTGGATTTTATTCATCATAATTCTTCTACTACACTAGTTTTCTTATTGGGCAAACATATTTTGTTTCTACGGCAAGCAAAAGAAGTGAGATTTGATTCATTGGCAAGCGTTCTGAGCTGTATTCTCTCTGTAATATTATTTCATGCCTTGTCATACATGAATTCTATTCTGCAAATCACATACCTAACTATTACACATCACCTTATGGTTTTATTTAATTAGACTTGGATACATGGGTAATTATCACTTAACGATAAAAATAAAATAGCAGAAGAAACATATCTTAAAACAAATCTCCGACACTAGTTACTGGTCTTTTCTACAGGTAGGATCCAAGAAACTAAATTAAAAGAACAATTTGTGGGCTGTCAGAGACAGTTGCCTGAAAAATAGGGTTCAAAATGCAATGAGATTAAAACAAGTATTGGATCAAGGGAGTGTCACCCTCCTACAATTCTTGCTTGTCAAGTGCATAAAGTCTAAATAACAAAAAAAAAAAAAAAAAAAAAAAAAAGAGTAGAATCAATGTGAGAATGATTGTGAACTTGCGACCCAAAATATTTACTTTTTCTGAGAGCAGAAGAGTTACTTGCGAGTAGGGGGGCCGAGTGATGTGAGGGACTGAGAATGAGAGCCATGTGATTAACATTTGATTGTGGGCTGAGGCTGAGCTACCTACCACCTGTTCTCGCGTAAATTACTTTTGGGGCATTTGCAGCAGTAGCTGCACAGTAGTATCCAAAACACATATATAGTCGCTCGTTAAAACAAAATACAAATATAGTCATTTTGTCCTTATACGGCGCAGGGCCGACGGACCCATCGGCCCTGTAGAAAAATGCCGAACTCTCCCCATCAGCCGAGCCCTTACCGACATCGGCCGATATGATGAAATAAATTATCGGCTTAGAGGGCCGAATAAGGGCCGGGCCGAATAAGGGCCGATTGGTAGTGTCCATCGGCCGACGGTTGAATGGTCGAAGCCCGAACATCCCATAAGCCGAGCCATTTTTGTGATGGCCGAAGGAGGGCCGAATTTGGATATCCGTCGGCCCTCCATCGGCCCTCAATCGGCCCTGTATCCCTTTCTTCGAGACGGGATTCGACACAGCATTCGACACGACACATGCATGGCTTTTCCTGCAATCTTACCCTTGCTGTTGCCGGCGCCGAACACTTTTTCGATTAGTTTTCCAACTTTACCGAAAAAAGTTTTTTCCCGCACCTTCCACCGTTCATCCACTTTCGCTAACAGCTCTTGCTCGCGCTTTTCGAAGCGTTCTTCTAATGCCCGCAAAGCTCGGTTGTAAGTAGGAACAGACGAATCTTGATCCGGACGCTGACTGGATGCGCGTTTCTTCTTTGATTTTTTCTTTTGTGCAGGGGGCGCCGGAGTTTCTACACTGGCAGCTTCATCCACTCGCCTACGGGGTACGGGGACGGGTCTCGGAAACGTCACACCAATCGGATCATCTCCATTCACCCTTCTCCAATATTCGATAAGTTCGCTCATCCGGAGTAGGCGTTAAAGTCTCAAGGGGAGGTGTCTGCATCTGTTAAAAAAATGTAATAATAAGTTACAATACACACTTCTACTTGTAAAATATAAATAATTTATTTAAAATTTATTAATAAAATTTTATTTACCGGTGTGGTGAAGAAATTAATCCACTCCGTATCTGGTGGCGTAGTGTAAACCCACTTAATACAACGAGGCATACCTCCGTTGTTGACTAGGCAGACACACAGCTCGCCCAAATCTGGTATCGCCTCATATGCCCAAATTTAAAATACAAGAATACCATTAAACATCGTGACTACTATAAAATTGTCGAAAAATAATTAAATATTTTATTCGTACCTGAAGGCCCAAACTGGCCCATAAATATTATACTCCCTCCGTCCCATTCGACTTGTCTAGTTTTCCTTTTTGGGTTGTCCCGCTCGACTTATCTAGTTTCTAAAAGAGGAAGCCTAATCATTACACAACCTACCACTTTTTCTTTATGGGACCTACCTCTTTACACACAATCACACACTCATCTACACACAACCACCCACTCTTCTTAATCTCCGTGCCCAAAAGAAACAAGACAAGTGGAATGGGACGGAGGGAGTATTTAGATTTCAACACCTCCATTTGCTTCGGTACGAAGCTCATGTAGTGGAGAAGGGCATTGTAGGTGTAGAATCCCCATGGAAACGCGTTCCACGCGTCTAAATCATCTGCCAGGACCCACATCCAGGTGTCCACCTTCTTCGTATCGGCAGGAGCGAAGAAAAAACACATTAGTGCTAGGACATTGGCCACCTTCAAATGCTCATCTTCGGAGAGCTCAGGGAGCTTATCATTTTTCCACATTTTCAATAGCTCACCTCCGGTTATTGGATTTCCACCTGTGAGGCTCATGTACACTGTCGACTCTTCCGGCTCGCGAGGTGCATTCGTATCAAATTCAGAGGGACCGAAAAATAATCCTGTAACCAATGCATATTCCAATTGAGAAAATCGAAGCTCTCGCCCGGATATATGAAAACGAGCCTCCCCGGCAGGTGCTTGCACCTCGTAGCACATCAACTGGTGCAATGCTATTACCGAGCTTTTTCCTTTCCTCCAGCTCAATAGGTGCCCAAACTGTCTCTCTCTAAACCGCCGGACTAAGTTATTACCCCCCCCCCGCTTCGAAAGTGCAGTCTTAATCAATTCCAGTAATGAATCTCTCCAGTATGTAGTCACTTTTAATGTCTTCTCTCTAATCGGGAGTTGGATGTAAGCGGGCTGTCAGTCAAAAAAAGCCGAGTTAAGGGCCGAAGGCAGGGCCGAAGAAGGGCCGAATAAGGGCCGAAACAGGGCCGAAGAAGGGCCGAAGGAGGGCCGAAGAAGGGCCGATGGATCTTAACATCCATCGGCCCCCCTTCGGCCTTTGATCGGCCTTGGCTGCAAAATGCCCTTACCGAATCGAACGAATCCAATACAAAAGCCAAATTAAACGAACTACAAACCAATTCGATTCACAATACTCAATTTCCACACAATTCAACCTAAAAAACGATATCATTTCGACAAATTTCACATAATTTCGACAGTAATTGGACTCAAATTTCTACCCAAAAATTCGCCAAAAAAAAGCTCATAATTGGACATATCAAAACCAAATTTCACAGGTATTTCCACAATAGCAAACAATTCGACACCCAAATCGACAATTTTCGATATCAATTCATGAAAAAAAAATTAAACAGTGGATGAAAAATGGAACCTGATCGGCGTCCATGGCAAATCGGCGGGCGTTGCTCGGCGTTTGTTGTTCGGCCCTCGGCCCTCGGCGACGGTGGATCTGCGGCGGCGATGGATCGGCGGTGGGTATTGGCTGGGAAACAAAACGCGTCGGCCCTCCTAACCGATTTTTTCTGATAAAGGCCGAAGGGGAAAATAGGCATGAAATATTTGCCTTCAATAATTTTCGGGGCCGATGGGGGGCCGATGGGGATAAATTCTTTTCGGCCCTCACAAAATCGGCCGTTATAATCGGGGCCGAAAATAATTGAAGGAACGTTATAATCGGGGCCGAAAATACTGACAATAGGGCCGATGGAGAATTTAGCAAGAGGGCCGATCGGCCCTCCATCGGCCCCAACAATTCCCCTCGGCCCCAAATCGGCCCTCGCCCGGTGCATGCGTCTAATAAGACAAAATGATCATATTTGTGTTTTTTTTAGTAGGATGGCTAAAATTATTATTTTTTTCACCATTTTGGCTAACAGGAGGTATTTCCACATTACTTTTCCTTCTTTCTCAATTATCTTATTCACTTAATTTTTTGTGTGATTGTTATTTGTATGTAGAATTGTGTAAAGTTGTAGGTCCTACAAAAAAATTGTATTAATAATTTGTTATATTTAGAAAGTGGCCAATATATTTTAAACATTCTAAAATGAAAAAAAGTGAATAAAATAATTGGGACGGAGGAAGTATATTACAAGTATTGTCCCCTTGGGATGGCATAGCGGTGAAGGTGACCGATAGGTCATGGGTTCAATTCCCACTGGACACGCTATGTGTGAGCCTGTCACCCTGTCACATTAAGGGTGGTTTAACTCTTCTGTGTGGTTTGCAGGCTATTGCACAGGAGCGAGGTTTACCCTGTGCGCACCAAAGGTAGCGGCTGCGGGTTCCTCGTCAACAAAAAAAAAAAAAAAAAAATCTCCAACGGTGTCAACTAATAGGAACCATTTTTATATGATTAGGATTTAGGATTCAATTTGAAATAAATAAATTATTCGTAAACTGCAAAGTTCTTGGAACTTGGAATACATCGACAAGTTCATAATAAGAATCCAATGGCATGTTGTTTTGAATTTAAAAATCTCCTCACATAACGAATATAGATATAAATAATTCGATGCCTATTTTATTTGTCAGAAATAAACAAGACAAAGTTCAACAATATAGTTGAAGGTTGGGTCTTTAGATCTGAATTTTCATATTTGTTCGTTACAAATATGAATTTATGAGTTCTGCCGAGCTCTCATAATCGTGCTTGTAGTATATGATCAGTATCATTCTTTTTGTGACGAGGTGATAATTTTTTCTATACATTTTTCTCAATTTGCTAGACAATATATTGCATTTCTTGACGAGCATGAAAAAATTAGGACCATTTAAATTAGTATTTTAATACAACGTCAAAAATTGCATTACAATTGTTTTGCCATTTAAATGTCTTATTTCTAGTCTAGGACTAGAACTGAAATTTGTTGTCATATAAAACGAGTCTTTTGAAGGTTGTACTGAAGTATTTTTCGTTTATACACTTCAAAATTTTTGATGTCACAATAATTTGTAGTTGCTTATATTTTTATCAATATGAAAGTCTGTTATTGTTGCTTACTAAGTATATTTATTTAGTTACTAAAAATTACAAAATGAAGGTGCTTGGAGTGGCGCTAAGACGTGCCAAGCACTCGTAAACCTTCGAACCACACTTGGTAGGGTGCCAACTCCGGAACTGCATTAGCGTTTACTTTGAATTGTAAGGGGAGAAACGCCGGAGAAAGAACCCGAAGCGAGTCACTCTGACAACACAGCTGGTTTAGGCCCCCCGCACCCTCCTCAAGGTATGCAGAAGTATCAGGTAAAGAAGCAATGTGGGATACGAAAGCTAGGAAATTTGAAACAGACGGATGCTGAACGACTGGGGCGAGACTGATTTGCTGGGCTTTATTTGAGAATTTAAGATTGGGCTTCTGGGAATGAATGAGTTATAACTCCTGCCCAAACCGTTGCTTTAAGATTTCATCTTATGTATACTATTTGCTTTATAAACAAAAGAATTTTGTTTTCCCTGTGCGCACCAAAGGTAGCGGCTGCGGGTTACTCGTCAACAAAAAAAAAAGAATTTTGTTTTCATTTTCAACGTATTCTTGGTCTTAGAATTAATTGTTTTTTCTCTTTTTCATAAAATTATTTTTATTTATTTTCCTAACATATTTAATAAATTCCACATATTACCACATTGCTCGTTATGTTTCTCGAATGGCAATATATTATTTCTCAGTTGTTTATGGTAGAGCCGGATCCATATTTTATAATTCGGGAGCGTGAAATTAGATTTGTAATCTGGAATCAATAATTTTAAGGGGCAATATAGTAAAATTCTCCATACAGAAATTTCATTGCGCCAGTTGTTCTTGGATTGTAGTTAAATTTTCTTACATCATAGTCATTAATTTATTGTAAGTGGCGGAAATATTTTACCTAACCTAAAAAACATGAATTTCCAACGTTTTGAGTTGGATTTTTGGAATTGAGTTAGAAAAAGTTGTATATAAAATAGGGGCATTTTTAATAGTAGCCAAATAGTTAAAGTCTACAAACATATATAGCCCATGACTAAAAAAAAACACAAAAATAGCCATTTTGTCCTTATTAGGCGCAGGGTCGATGGGGCCGATGGAGTCTATAGGCCCTCCAGACTGGAAAAAAAAAAAAAAAAAAAACATCGGCCCAAGTAAATATATATATATATATATATATATATATATATAAGCATAAGGGCCGCCCTCAAAAAAAAAAAAAAAAAAAAAAAAAAAAAAAATATTGAAGGAGGGCCGATGGCCATAAGGAAAAAAAAATATTGAAGGAGGGCCGATGGCCATAAGGAAAAAAAAATATTGAAGGAGGGCCGATGGCCATTAAAAAAAAAAAAAAAAAAAAAAAAAAAAAAGTAGGGCCGATGGCCCTCAGAAAAAAAAATAAAATAAAAAAAAAAATTTGAAGTAGGGCAAGGAGGGCCGATGGCCCTGAAGAAAGAAAAAAAACAAAAGAAAAAAATGGAGGGCCATCGGCCTCAGTAAAAAATATAAAAAAAATATGGAGGGTCGATGGACCCATCGGCCCTCCATCGGCCCTCCCATCGGCCCCGCCGGATAAAGACAAAATGGCTACTTTTGTGTTTTATTTTAGTGATTGGCTATATTTGTATTTTTTTTTTCGATTTGGTTAACAGAGGATATTTCCACTATAAAATACTCCCTCCGTCCCATTATTAATGGCGCATTTCTTTTCGGCACGGGAATTAAGGAAATATGTAATAAAGTATGAGAGACGTGTAGATAATAAAGTAGGAGAGAGAGATGAGTGTGATAATGAGATTGTAGGAGAGAGAAGATAATAAAGTAGGAAAGAGAAATGAGTATAATAATGAAAGTAGATGATGAAGTAGGAGAGATAAGATGATAAAGTAGGAAAGAGAGTGATAATTTTTTACCAATTTGGGACGTCGTTATTAATAGCGGGACATCCGAATTAGGAAAGGTGGCCACTAATAATGGGACGAAGAAAGTAATAAATAGGAGTGAGTCAGTTTCCTTAGTCGACAGGGTAGACTTTCAGAGTTGAGGCCACCAAGAAGAAGTCCGTGGTCGGCTCTTTTGAATCTTCGAAAGCGATGGACCTACTTTGGTGAATTCGTTGACCCTCACGAATATTGCATTCATTTTTTTTTTTTTTTTTTTTTAATGACGAAGGCTCGCATTTATTCTTTTAGTGTGCAAGACGGTAAATCTCACTCCTATGCAATATTCTGCAAACTACACAAGAGAGTTAAATCATCCTTAAAGTGACAGGGTGACAGACTCACATAGCTTGTCCAGTGAAATTTGAACCCATAATCTTTCGGTCCCGGGTCACCCACCTTCATCGTATTTATTTATATATATAATCATGTGTTAAATATAGGGATATTCTCTTTTAAATACTCTAAATTTTTTAAATTCTCTTTTAAATACAAACTTTCAATTTAATTTATAAATATATCAATTTTTAATTAATTTTAAATTGCACGTGGATCAAAAATCAAAGTTGACATGACAATTTTCAGCGGTGATTCGAATTTATTGTCTTTATGTTTTGACTCGACTATTGTAATTTCAAAATGAGTATATAATTATTTTATTTTAAAGAGGTTCCTATGCCTTCTAATATTTTTATTCTTCATACCTTTTAAATTCTAATGCCCCTCAAACAAGTATTTCCTTTTTTTCCCTCTTCCAAATAATTCCAAATTGATTATTCAGAAATAAGGATTCTCTACTATCTATTTTCATGTTGAAAAATATTAGCAAATTATTTAATTATTTGCGCTGATGATTATTATTAGAAAGTTTCATTATAACTATAATTATTTGGTCAGCGTAATAAAAGTAGGTATGATCAGATCAAATTAATTTGAGTTGTTTTCGCAAGGCAAGCAACAGCAGAGTACTGTTATTTATCAATTTAGGAGGCCTGAAAAAATGCAGCCGACCACATATAAGTTTTATTGTATTTAACTATTTCTTACAAGTTAGATAACATTGCACCAAAATGCTAAAATCAGTTAAAATACCAGATCCGAACAAATATTTGGAATTCTTTGGCCTGTCTAATTCTGTTTATGACAGTGGGATTATTCAAACTACAACTATACACACTAAAACTACCCAAAATTGTATTTTTCACTCCTCAAATCATATACATAGATAGGTCTTGCTAATAATAATGATTAATGTTCCACTAAATCACACCCACCTATCATCAGCCCACTACCTTTACAACTCCCTATAGTTCACAAGAATATTATATTATGATTGATTATATACGGTACGCATAATCTCTATAAATTTCAATTTAAAAGACTAATAAATAATATTAACGATATGCATATTTCATGATGTAGTCAGTTAATAGAATAGACGAACACAAAGAAAAGGATTGGAATTTCTGAAGAATATTCATCATCATATTTTTATTTTATACAATAAATAATTTGTATAAATATGCCTCAAATTTAAAACTCAAATCTGAAGTTATATGACCCCACAAAGTTTGACCCGTCACCCTTCTAAAACAAATCGAAAGAAGCTCAGAAGAAAGATTTGGCGAATGTCACTTTCGAAAGAAGTTTGACCCACCAAGGTCATAGCTTTGGCGAATGTCACTTTCGAGTAGCCTGCCTGCAGAAAAATTCCAAGACAGAAAAAAAGGCCCTGAATATTAAATTATGAATAGAAAAATCAATTTGCTGTATTGAAAATGAAGATTTCAGTCAATCCATCATTTATTTAAGAGAGTTGGGCGACAGATACCCAATCCCACATAAAAAAATACAAACTTACCTACAAACTTATCTATTCATTAAACTTATATTCACTAAATATCCAAGATTATCAATTTGTCCTCAGATTTTTGTCAGCTTTCTTGTTTCCTTTTTTTTTTTGTTAAAATCTTCTAGTGCCGATGGGGTGCCTATGGGTGCCTACGGTTAATTTCATCAGGTTTCTTGTTTTTTTTTTTTTTGTTAAAATCTTAGAGTGCCGATGCAGTGCCTATGGGTGCTGATGGGTGCCTACGGTTTATTTTAAGTATGAATTTGAAATTAAGATTATTTTTAAAATAAAACAGTGCCTATAGAGTGCCTATAGGTGCCGATGAGTGCCGACAATTAATTTTCAAGATACGAATTTAGAATTCTTGTAAAATGAATTCAGTGCCGATTGAGTGCCTATTGGTGCCACTGAGAGCCGAAAGTTTATTTTATTGAATATTCTCGGCACTTCTATTCGAAAATACACACAGTGCCAATTGCATGCTTATTAGTGCCTATTGATGAGTAGTAGTGCCGATGTGGTGCCTAAGGGTGCCTATCGGTGCCGATTGTTCACTTTTTTTGTTGACTGCTCAACATATTCGAAAGATACACAGTATGCATGCCTCAATTTTCGAGACTGACAAGACACAAGATGGATGACTTTCTTTGGACTATGTTGAAGTGCTGATGGAAAGCCTATGGGTGCCGATGGGGTGCCTATAATTGAGAGGACATGTGTTACTGCGCAATATTGTAGGCGACAGGCTATCTCATTTATTATGCTCAGTGCCTATGGAGAGCCGACGGGTGCCGAAGGAGTGCCTATGGTGATTTTTCATGCAAAATTATGTTGATTGGATTACTGAACGAGGCAAAAATGTTGTTGATACAGTTTCTTTTGCATATAAGTATGACGAGCTCGATATGTAAACTTACTCCTTCTCTACCACAAAATTACTCTTACTCTCACTCACTTCTCATTCTCTTCGTTCTCATTCCCAAAAAATGGAAGATTTTCGATTTATTATCGTAAAAGTGAACGGCGAATTCGATCATGAATCGAATTACGTCGGCGGCCATGAATTCATTGTTTACATTCCTTCAAATAATATTTCTCTTGCATATCTCCGGGAGAATATTGACAGAATGTTCGTTGCTTATTCTTTTTCATGCAACTACTTCACTACTATACCGCCGCTTCCCGAAAAACCGGTAGGATGATGAAGGCCCTCATCGACCACGATATTGATTTGATGCGTTTGTGCGCTATTGACGTAGAGCCGGTGGTATATCTTGTTTATCCTGTAGTTCAACACCCTCAATTTGCAGTCCCCAACCTAAACTAAATACCGGAAGACATTTTGCATTTCGGAGGTTCTAATTAGTTTGGGTAGCACGGTAGCGGAAGCAATCCATCTGGAAGTGTTCCCGAAAGGGATGTTCGTGTCGAGAGTGATGAAGATCGCGAGGCTCATCTCGACTCATCATCATCAGATGACGAGGATGAAGATATTCCGGATGCTCTGATTAATTGTTCGCTTGCTGATTTTGCTGCATTGGTCCGACGAGAGGGTGGCGTTAGCGAACTTATGTCTATGCTCGTCCCAGTGAACCGCCCCCAGGAACGACGATATTATATATAGCAAGCGGCAAACGTTGGCTACTCCCAATTGTGCCCCTTGATATATCCGATTCCCCGATGGCGAATGACTTGGATCATGTTGTGGGCGGGAATTTGCGTCTAGGATTGCTGTTTTCTTCGAAAGAAGAACTTTATGTTGCGGTGGCATTATTCCATATGGAAAACGGAGCTGATTTCAAAGTTCAACGTTCGTGCGCGGCCCGATTGGAGTATGTTTGCGAGACGAACTCCGGATTGTCCATTTGCTTTGCGGGGCACACTGTAAAGGCGAGCAAGATTGGGAAGTGACTACATTCCGCCGGTGCACACTGTTTAGGTGATTTGTCGGGCCTTCGTTGTAGAAATGTACGGGCTAAAGCCGTAGCCGCTTATATTGCACGAAGAATGCGCCGCCTATGCAAGTTACTGAAACCCAAGGATATTCGGGCGGATCTGATGGATAAGTTTGGAATTCAAACGACATATGGTGTTGCCTTGCAAGCACGCAATGCAGCCATATCCATGATTTACGGCGAACATGCCGAGTCATTCAGCAAACTGCCTAAATATCTTCATTTGCTCGAAATGACGAATCCTGGCACTTATACTGATCTCGATGTTGGTGACGATGGCCGGTTTTGACATGTCTTTTTTGTACTAGGTGTATCTCGTGCACCGTGGTTGTATAATCTACGGAAGGTAATTGTTGTCGACGGAATGCATCTTAAGGGGAGAAATAAGGGAATATTATTCGTCGCTGCAACTTTTGATGCGAACGAACAAATATTCCCACTGGCTTTTGGTGTTGGTCCGATCAAAAATAATGTGTCGTGGACGTGGTTTATGATACGTCTGAAAGTTGCATTTCCTCCGGATGAGAGTTTAGTTATTGTGTCGGACCAACATAAAAGTATAGCGAATGCTGTAAGAGCCGTTTTTCCAGATGCGCAACATGGCCTTTGCTACTACCATCTGTCCAATAAGCTTTCCCGGCATGGTGATTAGGTTGTGCGATTGTTCTATAACGCTGCATACGCATATCGGCCAACCGAGTTCCATCAGTATATGAACGCTATCCGACAGGCTAAACCCGCAATTTATGAGAAGTTGATGGAAATCGGACCGGATAAGTGGTCTAGATTCTACAGCAAAAGCCGGCGTTATTCCCTGTTGACATCGAACGTTGCTGAGTCGATCAATGCTCGATTACTACAAGCTAGACGTCTTCTAATTATTGCTATGCTTGAGGCAATCCGGCACATGCTGGAGGTTTGGTTCGATGAACGACGAGGAAAGGCAAATGCCGGAAATAATCGATTGACAGTGGCTTTAGAAATGAGAATGCGAAAGGAGGTGGATGCAGCACGAAAGTATACGGTTGTGCAAGTCACTGCTGACACGTACAAGGTTGAAGAAGGTGATCAACAGTGGAGGGTTCAGCTGGAGACCGAAGTTTGTGAGTGTGGTGTATGGCAGATGGACCTGTTACCTTGTAGTCCGTTGTTGCTGTTCGTTATAGTCGGCGTGAAAATTTGTATGATCATATCCACTACTTCTACACCACGAACACGTGGAAGGAGATATACGCCGGTGTCGTCAATCCATTACCTCCGCGAGACGAGTGGGGTGTTCCGGCGGAGGTTGAGGATATTGTTGTTCTCCCACCAACAATTCCCCGCCAAGCGGGACGCCCCTAAGGACTAGTCGTATTCCTTCCGGTGCCGGAAGCGAGCACATCTAGTCATAGACGTCGTGCACGGAAGAAATGCAGCAATTGTGGCGAACAAGGGCATACAAGGCCGACATGCCCTGTTTCTGGAACATCAAATAATGGATAATGTGTTTTATTAGTACTAGTATTTGAATTTCTATGTATGCAATTCGTGTTTATTTTATAAGGAAATGTATTACTATGGATATTTTGAATAATTCTTTTAGCGCCTAAGGCACCCATAGGCACTATCCGATTTTATTTTATTTTTTGAATAATTCTTTTGTGCCTATGGGTGCCGATAACTAGATTGGCACCCATAGACACTATCTAATTTATTTTTTTTAAATCCAACATATTCCCTCTATCGGCCTACAAGTTGATCGGCCGATAGAGGGAGTTGTTTTTCGAATAATTCTTTTAGTGCCTATGGGTGCCGATAACTAGATCGGCACCCATAGACACTATCTAATTTTTTTTTTAATCCAACATATTCCCTCTATCGGCCTACAAGTTGATCGGCCGATAGAGGGAGTTGTTTTTCGAATAATTCTTGTAGTGCCTATGGGTGCCGATCTAGCTAGATCGGCACCCATAGGCACTATCTAATTTTTATTTTTTTTTTAAATCCAACATATTCCCTCTATCGGCCTACAAGTTGATCGGCCGATAGAGGGAGTTATTTTTCGAATAATTCTTTTAGTGCCTATGGATGCCGATAACTAGATCGGCACCCATAGGCACTATCTATTTATTTTTATTTTTTTTAAATCCAACATATTCCCTCTATCGGCCTACAAGTTGATCGGCCGATAGAGGGAGTTGTTTTTCGAATAATTCTTTTAGTGCCTATGGGAGCCGATAACTAGATCGACACCCATAGGCACTATCTATTTATTTTTATTTTTTTTTAAAAATCCAACATATTCCCTCTATCGGCCTACAAGTTAATCGGTCGATAGAGGGAGTTGTTTTTCGAATAATTCTTTTAGTGCCTATGGGTGTCGATAACTAGATCGGCACCCATAGGCACTATCTTTTTTTTTTTTTTAAATCCAACATATTCAAATAACAACATATTCCCGAGGATAATCAACATTCAATATTCACATTACAAAAACTGTCATATATAACACTGCTTGAAACACTTCCATGTCATCCACTCTCGATATGTGCGAATGTTATGCTTCTGATTCCCCCACCTCGGTGTAGGAAATCTAGTGATCAGTCGCTCAGTTGTCATGCATACATATGGGCTGCAACCGTGAGAGTCGATCCGTTCAAACCGGACATCCGGGGGCATCAATTGCGGTTGTGGAGGCTGCAGATCCGGTACGACAACTTGAACTTGTTAACCATCCAAGATGCTTGCCACTGTGAAACAGCGTCTCATTAGCACTATCGAAAATAATCAGATGACACTAAAATTTTAATAAGACTCACATCAAGCAAACGCCCTATCGCCTTCCGGATCGGTCTCAAATTTGCTTTTCTATATTCAAATATGTCTCGGATCCCGGTTGGTTTAGTGAATCATATAACTCAAGGGTCCAGCTCTCGATGCACAACCTTACTAGGACCCAGTGACTCGCAGCCAACACCGGAAAGATGATCTGCAAATAATACATGTATATGATAAAAACTTACAAATTTAGCATTAGTCCATGCGGGTCTGGTCACGTCCCTTTCTGTTCCAAATACACACTCGAGCAAACCATCATTAGGAACCCAGTCAGAGTAGCTAACTATGGTCCGCTCATCTACGTCGTTATCCGGCTCATGAATCTTCGATTTCCAAGCATGCTCTAAACCAGTCTGAAAAGGATTTAAATTTTTCATAAGCTTGCACTTTGAATAATTGATATTTAATTTGAATAAATGATACTTACAAAAACTGTAGAGTCTGCAATAACAGTGTAGCGGGAATCAGGAGTGGCCAACACATCACGATCCTTATCTACAAGTCTATAACGAAGATACCTCATGTACAAATCCACCATGGCTTGCCCCATGTCGTATTTTATGTTGAGTATGTTTTGGAAAAAGCGGTGAGGCAACTCCCCCTGTGAAACCGTCAGTGTTGCATGATTTCTACTTTGCATGAACTCCTCGAAATTTTGCCTCAGCACACCATCACGATCAACCATCAAAGGCATCCCAGTAGGATTGTATCGGGGACTAACGAGTGTAGACTGCAAAAAGAGAAAAACATATTAATGATAATAAGAAATTATGAATATCATGGAATTAGGCTAATTTGACAAGAGAGTTTACCTGTACATGAGATGAAAGTATTAGTGGCTGCTGACCTCTATCTGTGGCCACATACTGACTCGGTCCTCCTTCTATGGCCACATACTGACTCGGTCCTCCTTCAGTGGCCACATACTCACTCGAACCCACTCCGGATGCACGTGTTGGTGACCAACGACGGGGTATCCACACATCCCTCGGCTCATACATACTATGTCGCCCAAAGTCAAACTGCTCAGCGCCATAATAAAAAGGATTCAACTTAGAAACCCTCTGACCAGCAGTCTCCCAAGGGTCTGCATTTGGATCCGTATCGTCCTCTAGGGAAGCTTCTACTGACTCATCTCTGTTCCAAGGGGACCACTCACCAGTCGGTATGCGTCTAGGGAAAGCCGTTGTATCCTCTTCTCTCTCGTGGGAGGTCTCAGTCTCTATCGAAAAATTAGACCCAGAGGTGGTTCCCGCGCGCTTGCCAACGTGAAATACCTTTTTCAAGGCTTCTTTCACTCTTTTGAAAAATTTATCCTCCCGCTTGTCCCAATGCTCGTCCACCTTCTTCAACAAGGCCTGCTCGCGCCTGTCCCACCTCTCATCAAAATCTCTCATCATGCTATCATACTTGACCCGAGGCATATCTTCCTGCCTACGAGCAGATGAATCTTCTGTTGCGTGGGCAGTGCTTTTCTTCTTCCCTCTTCTCTTTTCTGCAGGGGCCCGTAGCCTTGGCACACTATCTGTGTTCACCTGCCGCGGCTGAACAGGGACCGGTGTCGGGAAAAGTACAACCAATCGGGTTTTGTCCATTCACACTTATCCAGTACTCTTTCAACTGCTCCTCATCAGTCGGGGTCATCGTGGACGAGAGGGGTCCCTCCATCTGTTAAAGATGTTAAAATCAAAAGTAAGAAAATTTAAATGGATTTAAGCAATTATGTTGAACTAATGAAAAATTAAAATAAACTAAATTATTTTACCGGAGATCCAAAGAAGTTAATCCACTCTGTATCTGGTGGCGTAATATATGCCCACTTTGTATAGCGGGGCATACTTCCCGTATTGATGAGGCGGACACACAACCGTGCCAGATCTGGAATCGCCTCATAAGCCCAAATCTGTATCATAAATCATATTAATTAAAAAAAAAAAGATTTTTAACCAACAAATTCAAAATAAATAGTCAAGCTACAATGGTACATGAAGTGTCCAAACTGGCCCGTACAGATTATATTTTGACTTGACAAGATCCACTCATTTAGGGACGAAGGTCAAGTAGTGCAGTAGAGCATTGTAGGTTTACGAACCCCATGGAAAAGTATTCCATGCGTCCAAATCGTCGGCCAAAACCCACATTCACGTTTCAATCTTCTTCGTATCAGCAGGTGCAAAGAAGAAGGACATCAAAACCACTAGATTTGCCACCTTCAAATAATCATCAGCTGAAAGCTCACCGAGTTTGTTATCTCTTAACAGTGCCAACAAATCCCCTCCTGATATGGCTTTACCCTCTGTAAGTCTCATGAAGACTCCCGACTCTTGTGGCTGCCGAGGCGCATTCGGATTAAAAGTACTTTCCCCAAATATCAATCCAGTAACTAATGCATACTCGAATTTCGAGAATCTCAACTCTATCCCATTTATATTAAAACGAACCTCCCCAGGTTCGCACTGCACCTCGTAGCACATCAATTGATGCGAGCTCGTGAGACACTCTTCCCTTTCCTCCACTGTAGAAGGTGCCCAAACTGACCACTCATAAATCGGAGAACTAACTCATTACCCCCCTACGTGAAAGACACCGCTTAATCCATTCGGGCAATTGATCTCTACAATAAGTTGTAATTTTGGGGGATTTTTTCCGAACGGGTAGGCGGATATAATCAGGCTGAAAATAAATAATATTTTATTATTAATTTAAAAAAAATCAATTGCAGTGGCCGTCGGCCGACATCGGCCGAGAGGATTCTTCTTCATAAAATCAACCAGTGCCGATGGAGAATTCACCATCGGCACCTATCGGCACCAATCATCGGCATCGGCACGAAAGCTGCAAGAAATGCGGTTTCGGCCGGAAAATCTAAAATTACATCAATTCCATTGCATTCTCGTCTATTCAACAACAATTCCAATCAAATTATATGACTAAATCAGAACCTAATCATATATTCTCAATCGATTGCGCAATTAATTTAAAGAAATTATTCAAAGACTACGGAGCCGAAAGAAAACATACTTGTGCCGAAGAAGCCATTGCAGCGGCGGCGTGGATCGGCGTTCACACGGCGGTGGGACGGCGGGTTCAGCGGCGGCGGGACGTCGGTTGAGCGTAGGCGACGCCTCGATTCAACGTCGGCAATGTTCGGTGCCGAGAGAAGTTTTCGAACGGTTTTGCTGTTTCTGTGAGAGCTGGTGCCGTTTCTTACCAAAAAAACATTAAATTCACCCAGTACCGATGGCAGGGCCGATGGAGGTGCCGATGAGATTATATGCTCTATCGGTAGGGGTGTCGATCGGTACGGGATCGGGATTCCCGATACCAAAGTTCGGGATCCCGATCCCGAAAACAGCGAATATCACATACCAATACCGATCCCGGTTCGGTATTCGGGATTCAGTGTTCGGGACGGGATTTTCGGTATTGGGATTCGGGATTACCGAAAATCCCGTAATTAAAAAAAATCGAAAATTACATCTATCATGAATTTACACATTATCATCTACATGCAGAGAACCAGATACAAACACCAAAAGGCACACATGTTCTCCCCCACAAATAAAGGTGGTAGATTATGGTTCTTTCAGTCCGGTTTGTCAACAAGAATGTGGAATAATAGACAGCGGAATGTAGTTGACAAAGCACAGAAGCAAGCCACATGAATCAACTGATACCTTGTCATGTCTTTTAACTGATAACTATTCGAATACGTTTGCCAAATGCATCAGTATATATATGTATAAGATCACAATATTCACAAAATATAAGGCGGGATATCACTTCTTTTTTCCATATAATTACATAATTAAAAATTAGCAAAACCTATTTAGTTGTGCATATATTGTTTTTTAATTCGCTATTTCAGTATATACCGATTCGGTATCGGTATATACCAAATCCCGATTCACTGGATAAGGAAATACCGGCACCGATACCAAATACCGATAAACGGTATTTCGGGATCCCAATCCCGTTTTTTTCGGGACGGGATTCGGGACCGAATCCCGATCCCGTTTAGACACCCCTATCTATCGGCACTTGCAATTATATTCGGTGCCTATTGCAGTGCCTATCGCAAAATCGCAGTGTCTTTACTTGTAGCTTTTGACTAAATTTTATGTAATTAAAAAAGAAATTAATGAGTGCCGATGACAGTACTTTTGGTAGTGCCGATAGGTTGACTTAGCCAATCGGCACTCGTTTTTATAATTGGTTATCAATTGTTTTCTTTATAAAAAAAAATTAGGAGTGCCGATGACAGTACCTTTGGTAGTGCCTATTCACTGCTTTTGTCTATCGGCACTCGTATTTTAAATTGTTTAACAATTATTTGATTAAAAAAATATTTGAAATTAGATAATTCTAGTGCCGATGACGAACAATCGGCACCCGTAAGGTCTTATCGGCACCCATTTCTCATTTGCAAAAAGTAAGGATAAATATGTAAAATCGAATATCCTGTAATTATTATTATAGTAGGTAGGTAGATTTGTATTTTTTTTTTAGTGAGAATGGTTATAAAGATATATTTTCACTTTATTTAATCAAACATTAGCGGCAGGAGCAACTACTTTTTTTTTTTTTCTTTTTCTTTCTTCTTCTTACGCGGATTCGGAATCCATTGTTTTCCTATATACCCATAAAAACGCGCAGAGGAAAATCAAAAATCCATTATTTGTAAATTCTGAACGCAGCCCATACTCAAACTATTGGATTTTGCGTGTGTATGATTATTGGATGCCCGCTAACTGTTTGTAGAAATATTTTGTGCCAGTGTTTTTCCTTTTCTTTTTTTGTTTGGGTAGGGTGTATTATTATATGGCGTCCGCGGCGATATTTTCGTCGTTGAGGCGGCGATCGCCATCGCCGGAGGCGTTTTTGGCTCCGGTTGAAGTAAGCAACGGTGCAGTTTTGGAAATTCTGCGATCGATTTCTGCGGAGCTGATAACGTCGTCTTCCGGAGAGAATAATAGAAAGATGCCGTTTTTCCAGGTTAAGAGTTGCAGGTCTTTGATTCGGAAAATTCAGGTGCTTTCTGTGTTGTTTGATGCTGTGGGATTCTTGGAAACAGCTTGGACGGTGTTTGTATGCTTGAAGGAGTTGTACCTCCTGATTTACAGGTCTAAAATCTTGATTGATTATGTGAGAGGGTCGAGTAAGTTGTGGCTTTTGCTCCAAAACCATTCTATTTCGGGCAATTTCCACGATTTGAATCAGGAAATCTCAACTCTTTTGGATGTTTTTCCTTTGGGTGAACTCGATCTCTCTTTAGATGTTAAAGAACATTTTGAATTGTTATGTAAGCAGTCGAGGAAGTCGAGATTGTTCATCGATAAGCGTGAAGATATGTTGAGGTTGAAATTATACTATTTCTTGAATGAATTTGAGAATGGAAGGACTCCGGATAGAACTGAGTTGCATACATTTTTTGTGGATAAGTTGGGGATTCGTGATGTGGAAAGTTGCAGGGTTGAGATCGAGTTCTTGGAGGAGCAGATTGTCAATCATGATGGGGATATTGAGCCTACAGTCTCAGTTCTTAAAGGATTTGTGGCTTTGATGAGGTATTGTAGGTTCGTACTGTTCAGATTCGAGGATGAAGAGGAGTTTGTAAGTTGGAACCGTAAGAAGGTAAAGAAAGGAGGATTGATCAGTCAAGAGATTGCAGAAACATTCTTGGGGATCCCTAAGGATTTCTGTTGCCCGGTCTTGCTGGATATGATGAGGGATCCAGTGATAGTATCCACAGGGCAAACGTACGAGCGTTCATCGATCACAAGATGGATGCAAGAAGGGAACTCCACTTGCCCGAAGACGGGGCAGATGCTTGTTCATACTCAGCTAGTGCCTAATAGGGCTCTCAGGAATTTGATCATGCAGTGGTGTATGGCTAATGATATACCATATGATTCACCGGAGAATTCGGATTATCCCTCCGAGAGTGCAGTGACTCCACCTATGAGCAAGGCTGCAACCAAAGCTACTAAAGTAACTGCACATCTTCTTGTCGAACAGCTGTCAAATGGGACTTCAAGAGCCAAGACTATTGCAGCCATGGAGATTAGATTGTTAGCCAAGACTGGAAGGCAGAACCGGGCTTGCATTGCAGATATTGGCGCTATTCCTCTTTTAAATAGGCTGCTTTCATCTTCGGATGCCTTAGCACAAGAGAACTCAGTCACTGCAATGCTGAACTTGTCTATATATGATAAGAATAAAAGCTTGATCATGGAGGTGGAAGGGTGTTTGGCAGCCATTGTTGGAGTTTTGAGGTACGGACACACAGTTGAGGCGAGGGAAAACGCTGCAGCAACTCTGTTCAGCCTCTCGGCTGTCCATGAGTACAAGAAACAGATAGCCCAAGAAGAATGGGGAATAGAAGCTTTGGCTGGACTGTTAAGAGAGGGAACACCGAGAGGGAAAAAAGACGCTGTCACTGCTTTATTCAATCTATCAACACACAACGAGAACTGCACAAGAATGATAGATTCAGGGGCAGTAACAGCACTAGTTGAAGCACTTGAATGTGAAGTGGTATCCGAAGAAGCAGCAGGCGCGCTGGCTCTTATTGTACGGCAGCCATTAGGGGCTGAAGCAGTGGCATCCGAGGAAATGGCGGTTGCAGGGCTGATTGACATGATGCGGTGTGGCACGCCAAGGGGTAAAGAAAATGCTGTGGCTGCATTGCTTGAACTATGTAGGAGTGGTGGAGCAGCCGCCTCTGAGAGGGTTCTGAAGGCTCCGGCTCTGGCCGGATTACTCCAGATGCTGCTCTTTACCGGGACCAAACGAGCTAGAAGGAAAGCAACTTCGCTTGCTAGAGTATTCCAGAGGTCTGAAAATGGCCACTTGCATTTTGGTGGATTAGGCATAGGGTATGCATTTGCTGGGAACTCAGCTGTTGCTAGAGATACAAGCTTTGCTGGTGATGCAATGCAAGTGTCCATTTCTGTGCCTGTACTATAGCTTTCATCACTTGACAGATTTGTTATGTTGTATACTCTCCTCTTCTCTGTAATACTGGCAACATTTTTTGATTCAAACATGAGTTATATACTAAGAATCATAGATTATGATTCACTTGTTGGTCCCATTATTCCTTCTTTCAGTGGAGAAACTAAACAGTTATGCATAACACTCATCCAAAACTGTACAAGAAAATCAGGAAAACTGAATCTGAACAATGATCGTATGTTTATAGATCATCTCTCTCTCTCTCTCTCTCTCTCTCTCTCTCTCTCTCTCTCTGTCTCTGGATTTGGCTTTACCTAGTATATTTTTGGTACAAGGATGTCAAAATTACTGACAGTCCATTCTGCAACTTGGTTGGGATCTTTATAAATCTCTGTCCCCAAGTCTATGGATGTCCATTGCCTTCTTGCTGGTGCAGTCCATGGATCCTGCAAATCAGCAATGCTACTTATAATAATCTTATGCTTAAATAAATATGATACCATTTGTTGCAGATAAGAATGCAACCTGGTAAAAATAGAGGGATTGAAACAACCTCCCAACATCAAGCTCCCAAGTTCTAGAATCCCCAATCCAGCCCTCCCCTTGCCTTGTTGGATAACCATAATCACCCCAGACAGGGTGAGGCAGAATCTGCAGTATCTCATGGTGTGAGGTGTTTCTGCATATTCTGCATTCCCAGGCGAACAGTACAGGTGATACGCCTCGTAAGGGAAACGAGCAGTGTCACTGCGATGCACACGGCTGCCATTAGGAAATGTGTGGAACGGAGGGCAGAGTTTGAAGTCATACGGACGACACAATGATGGTGTATCCGGATTGAGGATCATTTCACTGTAACGCGTTGCATCCGAAGTCACATTCCCATCGCAGGGTTGGCCTTTGTTCTTCCAACAGCTGCCCATGTCCAGCAAGTACAACTGGCAGCTAGGCCCTCCACCTTTAATTACATTCAAAGTGAATGTCACTATAAAATCTGGGGATTCTGGTATCTGCTGAGATTTTAGAAGGTTAATGAAATCCCATGAATGCTTTTTGATCAAGAAAAGCAGATGGACTTTATTCTTTACTTACAATCTTTAGCATCCCTCTTATAGGGTAGTGGTATCCACCAGAAAAACCAGATGTGGCATCTGCTCGGAGATAAAGCATCAGCCACGGATACTTGACCGATTTTCGTAAGACATGGTGAAAGATCCAGCTCCCTTCCCCAAGCCCCTTCTCCCAAGTGACTGAATGGTAAGAAGAATTGCTTCCTTCAATTCCTCTGGTGAGATCAGAATCCAAATCCCACGAGCCGTAGAACCTGCCCTTGAGTTGGAACCCTTGTAAGGCGGTGTAGTCATGATAGATCAATGGCTGGTTCATGCAGCCTTTTCCAAAGCAGGGGAACTTGGTGTCTGGGCCAGAAATGTCATCATTGCATTTGATCCACTTTATTGCCGACTGAACTAATTTTGATGTGGCGTTTTGATATTTGGTGTACATTTTGTAACCGGAAAGAAAGGGGATAAATGCATTTTGTGAGAAATATATATAAGGAGGAAGTTGGCATTCTTGATCACCTTGATTATTGTAGTTATCACGGGATCTTAAAATGCAACCAGTAGTAGTGATTCAGTGAGATAATTCTGCCATATCAGCAGTATAGGTGAATGTGGGGCAGATCCCACTCTACGACTATTTCTATTAATTATTCTACATAATCTTAAAACAGAGGCGAAAATGAGCCCAACTCCACATATTTACAATTTCAATTATTTTTAAATATAAGTAACTATTAATTTATACAAACACTATTATTGGAATATGAGTACCAAAACTATAATAAAATTTTATGACCATTTGTAATAAAGTTTAAATACCTGCTGATCTGGACCGTTTGGTAACAAATTGTTCTAGGCTCAAGTATTCTAATTTTCAGTCCGGTTCTTTGTTTATTTTTATTTTTTTATTGCAATGAGATAATGCATGAAAACTACTATGGCGAGAATAAGACATACCCTCGATTCCGGAGAGGGTCTACTATCTAATTTTTCGTTATCTATTAGTGTCTTATTTGTATCCGAATAAGATTAAATTTTAATTTTTTGGTGACACACATTTTTATTTAATTTAAAAGTATCTAAAATACTCTCGACCATATAATTAATAAAATCTCAATTAAAATATATAATTATTAAATAAAGACACGTATGATCATTTTATTGGTTATACGAATTAGACACCAAAAAACTGGACTGCAGATATGCATTTCTCAATTCCTATTGATTTAAAAAGTTGGTGAAGGATGGTACAATTATTTCTTCACTAGATTTAGAGGAAATTTCTACCCTCGACCTAGTCTTGTAGCAGCTATGGTGTGAGAGAATGCCACGTCATATTTCGAATTTTATAAGTGTTTCTTGTTTTGAAAAATAAGTGAGGTGTCATTATTTTACACCATAAGGTCTACAACTTAAGTTGTAGACCCGGTCTAGGGTAGAATTTTTCAAATTTAGATGGGTCAAAAGCTAACTAACCAAAAGAGGTACTACAGAAGCATAATTTGGTAATTATAGTAGCCAAATTTCAATGAAGGAAAGGGAAATAACCTTGGGTCCATATACTATTACGGACACGAGTACTATGAAAACATACTTTTTATATTTGACAACAACTTACTTAGATGTATATGAATTTTCATTTCAAAAACCATTTTATAATTTTAGGCATACTAATGAGAAAACCCAAAATTGAAATCTTATATTTGATCATAAATCTTCATATCTATCCATTAGAAATGGGTTAAAATAACCAATAATTTTCAAATTACACGTGATTACAATTCAACTATCATAAAAATATATAGGGAAAGGATCAAATGAGAACCAACTCCTCCCATCAAAACTAAGAACCAATCTTATCCTTTAATATTTGTAAATCAATGGATAATGTTAATGAACTATTTAATGTAGTTTTTAAGGAAAATATTATTGAAAAGGTTATCAATGTAATATTGACATTATTTTTTAACAAAAACATCCTATAATTATGGAACATTATCTATACAATTATGGCTAGTTAAGTTTAGATTTAATTTATTTCTATATAAAACCGTGTCAATTTTAATTGATTTGATTTATCCAATTATTTATTTAGAAAAATTAAGCCATCCATTCTAGTTTGTCAATAATTTAAAATGAAAATTTATATTTATTTTATTTTTTAAAGCATTAGATATGCTTCAATCATTTTATATTCGATGCATGTTAACATCATTTCTAATGAAATCAAGTAATGCATTAAAAAATCATTTCAAATGCATAAGCAGTTTATATTTAGTGCATTGTAACATCATGACAAATGCACAAGCAATATATATTGCATTTTAATCAATGCATTATTTGCAATACACCAAATTATAATGCACAATGCATTATGTATAATACTATGATGCATCAAATTAAATTATAATTCACAATGTATATACATATGCATATTAAAGTGTGTTCGTTCGCATGCATTGTAATAATTATATATAAAAAGCATATGGATATGACATGCTATTGAAATGCATTATTTATATTATGATGCATCAAATTACAATATACGATTTATATACATATTGATATGAAAGTGTATTGCTTCTATGCATTATAATTTTATATAAAAAAATTAATCCATATGAAATTATTTTGAAATGTATTTTGTATAATGTTAAAATGCATCACCTTAATTATAATATATATAATGAATATTAAATGTATTTGTTTGTATCCCGTATAAATATACATAAAATGTTGATGCATTTTAAGCTATGTTCAAATGCATCAATTATAATATTATTGTTAAGAATACACATATTATGCATATTTCATATATTTTAACCTATTTTACCCAATGCATCAATTAGTATTTTAATGCATCAATTTTTTTATCTTCTATGTTATGGAGATGTCTAATTAAATATTGTCCAAAAAAGGAAATTAATGTCGTAATTTTAGATTAGATTATATGTGTATTAATCTTCCTAAATTAAAGATAGTAATAATTTGATAAATATAATATACTTACAAATCTACCCTTCAAATATTTAGGAAATGAAAAATAATCATTAATTACTATTAAAATCTGACCATATATAATTATTAAATTTGTGGTCTTAATTAGTTCTTAGTTCTCATATAAATATTGGTAATATATATTGTCACACCCCAATTCCCGAGGGAAGGCATTAAAGTCAGGGTGCGATCAAGGGTTGGAGAAAAGAAGAATGAAAGAAAGGAGAAATAAATAAACTGAAATATATTATGAAAAAGGCGAGTATTTAAAAGAACAACTCACCACGAAGATGAAATATAAAAGAACAAAGATAATTCACATACTAGTATTTACGAGTTCAAAGTATGACTCGAGACAGATCGGGCCATGGCAAACCGATAGCAAAAGAGTAAAGGTACATCAAAAGCATCGTTAACTATATACAAGACCAGGTTCAGTGTGCTCATCAGAAGAAAACAAGCTAAAACGGAAGTTGTGGTTATATATAACAAAACCCATGACTCAGCTCTGCCCGTCTTCACTAGCCCCTCAACCTGAAAACATTTGAAAATATTTGGGAATGAGCACTAGTGTACTCAGTGGGTGAAACCGTTTATAAATATTTCACAATAAGTTTATCCATGCATAAACCATATGACTTGGAAGGTTTAAAAATAAAAGTCACTTCCAAACATACAAATATTCGTTTACTTGTGTGCGCGCGCTGTCACGTTCTACTGTTACTCTTACTTTACCTCCTTCCTTTCGGACTTTGGGCTACAACCCAGTGAGTCCCATAAACATCTAATCTCGGGTCTTCACCCAGAGATCTCAACCGTTAGACTTAAAGCCGAAGCCCATAGGTCCTCTCCCTTGGTTAGTACACAATGGAGATCAACCCATTGCACTACTAACAATGGTGTACACAATTCTCACCAACGTGTTAGGCTAGTCAAGAATCTCGATCGATTAATTCAGAGCATTAAACAAGTAGAACGCACAAAAATATTTTCATGGATAAACATAACATTTCATAGAGCTCAATAACTCAAAATAGTTTTGAGAAAGTAAAACCCACCTTGTTGCTGTATTGTATTAACTCGCTTTAGTAGACCAAGTGCTACACCATTTCCTTCAAAGATCCTTGCTCAAAATTCTTGGACTACGTGTAGATTTTGTGTTTCAAGCAAATAACAGACCCACCTTGCCTATTTATAGAAAAAAAAAATAAACTGCATCTAGTTACCTTACTTTCTTTCCTTCTTATTATATATATTATTTCCACTTTTTGCATGAGAAGACAAGGACACGTAGAGCCACATGAAGATGTGAAAATCCTTTAGGAATCATAACTATAGATATTATAGTAATTACATAAATTAATAAGTTGCCAGCTTATCTACTCCACTGCCGCTTCATGCAATTACGTGAAAAGGGGAGATATTTTATCTTATTCAAAAGATCTACCTACCTTATCTTATTTACCCCCTTTCCTTTAAATAACAAATATATATATATATATATATATATATATATATATATAATATACCTTACATATATAAGTTTGCTTAGTAGTGGTACATTGTCATGCTTCCCCCACCGCCTTACATTCATTGCAATACATATCACAATCATATAATAATATTATAGAGTAGATATAATGGATACAATACTATCCATAACATATATTATAAAATTCATACTCCAAAAATACATATAATTTGTTAGGCTAAGTGATTAATTGGGTAACGAGGATATCTTAAGTCATTTATCCATTTAAAAAAATTGATATTAGGCATATCCACATATTTTATTCAACCGAACCTAAAAGACTTATATACTAACATAAATACTAAAAACACAAACCTATCTGCGGAAAACATCAACCTAACCTAAATACTAAAAACACAAACATATCTGCAGAAAACATCAACTCAACCCCTCTATTTATAGCCCAAAAAGAAGTATCTAAATTATATAAATAATAAGGGTATACTTACTTAGTCATTCAAATTAGCTATAGGCTTAGCTTTGTTGAGTCATACTATGCTACTTGCATGAGACCCTCGTAAAAAGGTAAGATGTGAAGATCATGAATAGACCAAGAGTAATTCAAATTCACTTTTACTTCTCTTGTGTACCTAGCATGAGGTGGACTTAAAATTCTAAAATATATGTATGAGAATATGATGGATAATCATCAGCCTTCATTTATCTTCCACGTCATTGTCTAGTTAAGAAATGGGCATAATCCTTTTACCATGAATATTCATAATTACGTGGAGGTACAATAAAATGGAGACGTATAAATTTCATGTTTTTACGAGTGTAAAATTTCTAAATCTATAAATTAGAAGGAAAAATAATAATAAAAAATCCTTAATTAATTATGGGAAACTAGGGTTATCACATCCTTCCCTCCTTAAAAAAAAATTCGTCCTCGAAATTTACGTACCTTTATAAGATAATTCAGGATATTGAGACGTGATCATTTCTTCTAGTTCCCATGTAGCTTCTTCTTCTCCGTGGTGATTCCACAGAACCTTTACTAATGGAATTTGCTTGTTTCTCAAAACTGGGATCTTGCGGTCAAGAATTTGTACAGGTCTTTCCTCATAGCTAAGGTCCGTGTCCAGATTTACCTCTTCATATTTGATTACGTGTTTAGGGTCATACACGTAGTTTCTAAGTTGAGATACATGGAAAACGTCATACGCATTTCCAATATTAGGCGGTAAGGCCAACTGGTATGCTACAGGACTTTTTCTCTTCAAGACTTCAAAAGGTCCTATGTATCTAGGACGTAACTTGCATTTCTTACCAAACTGTGTAATTCCTTTGGAAGGAGATACTTTAAGGAAAACTTGATCGCTCACATTAAACTCTAACTCGGTTCGGCGCTTATCGGTATACAATTTTTTTTATTTTTTTTTGTCTATCTTGTGCGTCCTTAATTCGTTGCTTAATGTGATCAACTTTCTCAATCATCTATTGAAGTAGTTTTGGATCACTCTTAACTAATATGAGAAGAGATGTTACTCAACCTATCTATTAAGAACCTTGTCTATCTTGCTCCATAATTTGAGAGTTTCTTGTAAACTCTATTTATTTTGCTAGATCATCTCACTCTTTATTATTAACAGTTAATCATAAAACTATTTCACGCTCATCACTATAATTCCCCTTATCGCCATATATTTTCTGCATTCTCTTGAACTAACCATTATATAGTATATTCATGTCTCGACAATATACATTTTCGTAAGCTGCCACGGTAATTGTTGTTTTGTTGCTTTCGTAATAGACGTATTCCACTTGGAGAAAAATATCTTCCAAATCTATCATGAATTAAAATAGTCCCTTCTAACTTTCCATACATTTCACGGATTGAGAATTGAACCAATACTCAGTTACTTGTTGATCGTTTGGTATAAACTCTTCTAGCATTTAAGATGAATCTGGAGTCACGATCTGAGATGATTGACAACCGCATGCCCCGTACACTAAGATTTTCTTGAGGTAACATTATGTTAATCTATCCAAACGTTGTTGGAGCTGTCCTAGCCCAAAAGAATGCAAAGGATAGTCATGCTATATACTATGCCTCAAAGACGCTCAATCCAGCCCAATGCAATTACACCACTACAGAAAAGGAGCTACTCGCTATTGTTTTTGCCTTCGACAAGTTCCGCTCATATCTGCTTGGGTCAAAGGTGATCGTCTACACTGATCATGCTGTCGTGAAGCATCTACTCGCAAAGAAGGAGACCAAACCACGTCTTATACGTTGGATTTTGCTACTGTAAGAATTTGATTGGGAAGTGCAAGATAAGAAAGGAGCTGAAAATAATGTAGCTGATCATTTGAGTCGTTTAGTTCATCCAGAAGATGTTGAACCAATCAAGGAACAATTTCCAGAAGAGCATCTCTATTATTCTGTGCTTCTAGATGCTAACAACTTGGCCAAGCCATCTGAAGAAAATTATACTATCAGCTTGTCCAAGTGGAAGTACGAAACTGAGGCAGAATGTTATGCAATTGAAGGAAAAGATGGTAAAACTCCGTGGTATGCCAACATTGTAAATTATCTCACTTCAAGGAGGCTGCCACCAGACTTTACCATGGCTCAAAGGAGGAAATTAATGAGTGAATGCAAGTATTATTTTTGGGATAATCCTACACTTTGGAAGGTTGGAGCCGATCAAGTTATTCGAAGGTGCGTACCCGAAGAGAAACAATTTGAGATCTTAGAGCGATGTCATTCATCACCTTATGGAGGACATGGAGGAGTAAAACGTACTGCACGAAAAGTTCTCGATTGTGGATTCTTTTGGTTAACTTTGAATAGAGATGCTTATGAGTTTTGCAAGAGTTGCAAATGTTGCCAAATGCTTGGTAATATTGGCCTGCGAGATGAACTACCACAACATCCGATGTGCTTTTGCGAAATATTCGATGTATGGGGTATGGACTTCATGGGACCTTTCCCTAGCTCGTTCAGAAATTTATACATACTATTGGCTGTGGATTATGTGTCCAAATGGATCGAGGCCAAGGCAACTCGCTCCAATGATTCCAAAGTTGTTGTTGGATTTCTTAAGTCCAATATTTTTAGCCGATATGGTGTTCCTCGAGCCATAATAAGTGATAATGGTACTCATTTCTACAATCGTACCGTTGAAGCTTTGATGAAAAAATACGGATGTCAACATCGTCTATCTACTCCGTATCATCCTCAAACAAACGGCCAAGTTGAAGTATCCAATAGGGAGATCAAGAATGTTTGGGAAAAGACGGTTAATCCATCTCGGAAAGATTGGAGTACACGCTTGGAGGATGCTCTTTGGGCATACAGAACCGCATACAAAACCCCTATTGGTATGTCCCCTTATCGTTTGATTTTCGGAAAGATGTGTCACTTACCGGTTGAGCTCGAACATAAGGCATTTTAGGCCGTGAAAACAATGAATATGAACTTGTTCAAGTGTGAGGATGAGCGCAAGTATCATTTGCAAGAATTAGAAGAGCTTCGACTTGAAGCTTATGATGCCTCTATGTGGTACAAGGATCGAACCAAGGCTTGGCATGATCGTAATCTGAGATCTAAACAATTTAAAGTTGGACAATTGGTACTCTTATACCAATCTAAACTTCGACTCATGCCCGGGAAGCTTCGTTCAAGATGGATAGGGCCATTTGTTATCAAGTCTGTTTGGCCAAGTGGAGTGATCGATTTAGAGGATCCCGCAACGAAGTCTACTTTCGTGGTGAATGGTTATCGGCTAAAGCTCTATCATCACTTGCACCAAATAAAAACAGTGGACGAGATTCCATTGTACCTCCCAACATACACTTGATCAGCTTGGAAGAGTCGAGCCTGCGACTCTAACTCAAGGCGCTTGTGGGAGGCACCCCACACGTATCCTTTATTTTTCGCATTTTATTTCATAGTCTAGGTTCATTTTATGTTTTTTCATATTTGGTTTTTAGTGTTGGATTCTTGTGCTAATTATTTTTATGCATGAGATCTAGATAATTGTGGAAGAAATTCGTCACTTTAGGAAATAAACTTCAAGAATTAAGGAAGGAGTTTGAAGGAGGAAATATGCCCAAGTATAGGTCGAGGACCTAATTGCAAAATACTTCAAACTTTTGTGGTCAAATTGACACAAAAGTTGAAGTGTGAGGAGGTTGAAGCGAGCGGGGGTGTATTTGTTCACTTAAAGAAATTGAAGGACTCAATCGCAAACCCTCATGAATTGGCAGCTTCAAGACCGAATCAAAAGGGGGGGGACCACATAACTGTTCCCGCGCTCAAACTTTTCCCCTCTCTTCCAAATCGTCTTCGACCAAACTACTAATCATCTCCTCCCTTCTACATCATCTTCCACAACCATCAATGGCTCCCAAGAAGCAAAAGACTACTGCCTCGGCCGGATAGAAGCCCGATTAAAGAAGCTTGTTGAACAGCTGGAAGAATTTCAGAAGGAAGTGATAGCTCGGTTGGACGAGCTGAAGAACCGGTGAACCATTCCCCTAGTCAGTCAGTTTTTTTTATTTTTATTTTTTCTGTCTTATTTGTTTTCAGTCTTTGTGTGTCTATGTTTGTTTCCTCTGCATGCTTCTATATTTTCTCTGTTACTTGCTCGAGGGCGAGCAAGGTTGAAGTGTGAGGAGGTTATTTTAGGTTTGTGTCCTTCGTCCTAGGTCAAAGCATGCTAGGTTTACATGATTTGTTGATGTGATTTTAGGATAAATCTGCCCAGATTCTGCGTGCTTTCATTGATTGAATTCTGCATGATTGGAGTGTATTTTCTCTTTCCATGGAGGATTTTGTATGTGGCTTGAGATGAGGAAATTTAAGCATGATAAAACTGAATTTTAAACCCCATCACTAAAGAGAGATTTGAGCCTTTAAAAGTGGGACACTTCCCACTATTTTCTTGAGAGTGATGTGTTGCAAAGTCTCCATAGCTTGTGGTCATGTGTGACAGATGATAGGAGGCAAATTAGGGTTAACCAATTTGAGCTTTTAATTCTTTCAATTCCTACCTTCGCTCAACCCCTAGTTAGCAACTTTGAAGCCTTGACTTTGTTCTTTCATGAGTTATTTAAAGAAACCAAGCCTTTCAAAGCCTTTCTCTTGACCTTATGCATGCATGTGTTTGCTGTGGATATTCATAATTTGAGGCAATTTTTATTGAAGAGATTTTTAATTAGTTGGAGATAGTGTTTGAATTGATACCCCCCCTGGAGTTGTGCTGTTTTACATTCTGAACTCTATCGGCAGTCAGTTTGGCCAGGCAGAGTGTTGTACTGAAAAGAAATAAATATTGAAGGGGGGCTAAAAAAAAAAAGAGAGAGAGTTGAAGGTGCAGAAAAAAGAAAAGGAAAAAGAAAAAAAAAGAGAGCACCCGTTGAAAAAATAAAGGGAAGGATGAAATCTGAATGTTTATATCCTGCCTTGCCCAAGTCTGTATGCGAAAATAAATCTCAATCAGTGCTGAACTGTATATCTCTTATGCTTATTATCTGCTTGCCTAATCAAATGCCTCAGTGAATAGCATGCTGCATATTTGTACTTAATTTTCAGAAGCTTAGGACCCCTAGGATTCCCTACCATGTCATATATTTGAATGAGTCCTTAAGCCCCATTACATCCAAGTTGGAAAGACCTCTTTGAGTTGCTAGATTGACCACTTGCTATTGTAACTGCGTGACTATATTGTTTTTATGAGCGGCTTGCCCGGACTAGATTAGAGAGAGATGAATAAAATCGGTGAGCTAGTTCAGTTATGCTTATGTTTTGACCAAGCTGATATCTGAATCCATGGTTTGAGAATTATGATGCTTGACTTGTTTGATGAAGGTTTTGATTGCATTGCATGTTTGGGCAGAGATTGAGAATCATGGACATTTCATGGCTGCTTGGTATGTTTCAATGTTTAGTCTATTATTTTTTGAGTCTTTTGATTTATTTCTCTTCTTTGAATCTGAGTCTCGTGTCTTAGTTTTTTTTATTTTCGTTCCTTGAGTCTGTTTTGAGTCTTGGGGAATGGTGATTCGAGTGGGAGTATTCTTTTGTTCATCCCATACTTGAGGGCAAGTATGATTCAAGTGTGAGGATATTTGATGTGTCGATTTTATACCCCTCGAATTCACCCAGTTCTGACGCTCATCTTGTCCAAGTTGATGTTGTTTTGTGCGCAGAAGTATCTATTTTCGGTAGGTTTATGGTCCGGAGATGAGGTGGCGATTCGGAGCTGATTTGGAGATATTTTGGTGAATCTTGGAGATAAAACGGGGCTGAGATCGAGAAGGAAAGATATGCTAAAGATTTGGAGCTTAAAGATATTTTAGGGCTGGAGTTATACAAGGAAAAGGAATCTTAAAGATCAAGATTTAGAAGATTTGCCCTAAGATATCTTTCCTTTTGAAGATCAAGCTCAAGATCTATATAAAGGGCTGGAGACGAACAACAATGAACACCATCATTCTCTCGCTGCTTCATTAGTTTAGTTTCGTCCCAGCCATCTCGTTCTTAGTCCCGTAGTTTAGATTTAATTTTCCGCACAATAATTAAAACACTTTCTTTATCGCTTTCTTAGTTTAGTTAACTTTCAGATTCAGCACTTGAAGTTTATTCAGCAGTTTAAGTCATTCAGCTTATCCGTTCAGATTCAGTACTTACATTCAGCATTTTAATTTCGGTATTCAGTACTTAATTTCAGTTCTTAAATTTAGTTTATGTTTCTAGCTTTCTGCACTTTACTTTCTGTTCTTACTATGTTCGTTTCACTTAGCTTGTCCAAGTTAATAATGAGTAGCTAAACTTTTTAGGGCTTCGGCGAGGGTGACGAATATGAGATACAAACTTTGTGAGATCTAATTGTTCGTAGTAATTGAAGACTAGGGTTTCGACTTAATTCGGGACAGAAAGATTTAATTGGATTAACTTAAACCTGATCAATTTAGGTTATGAAGATTAGTGCCAGATTGTTCAACAACTTAGGTGGCGAAGCTATCGTAACGGTAGTCGAATTAAGGAGGTTAATCATCTATGTCAGCTTGTCCAACAACGGTAGAGATTAAAATTGGGTTCCTTCCTCGTAATGCTATCTAAACATTAAATCTAGGTTTGTTCAACAAGCTAGGTTGTAGTTAGGTTAGGGAGTAGTGGAAATTTGTTCAACAAGTCATTACCGACTAAGTAAGTAGGAATTGGGTATGTACGTGACCAACACTGTATCCTATCACTGGTTGATCTTAGGAATTAATTAAATCTATGCATCCATGATCGAAGTAGTTATCTCATACAAGTTACCCGAAGCCGGGTCCGCCTTTCTCTACTTGTTTATTTCTATCTATTTTCCGGTTATTTACTTTTCTTTGCCTAGGTAGTAAACCCAAAATTTATGCGTGGTGGCATCACCAAAACTCTGATCAAAAGGATAAATATTGTTGATTTTCACTGTTCCCTGAGTTCGACCCTGTTCTATACTAATTATAAAATTCTAAGTGTGTGCAGGAATTTTATTTGGTGTGAAAACAGCGATCACCAATGAACTATCGAAATGGATTCCGGCAATTATAGTACCAAAATGGCATAGCTGTTTAGTTGAAGTAAAATAAGTGGAATGGTCCAATAAGAAATAAATGGTCAACTATATAATAATAAGATAGGCATATACTTTTTAAATAATCTTGCGTCTACTACTTCAAGTCTTAGTCAGGTTCTCTTTTTCATCGTTCGTGATCGAGTGTCTTAAAAGCGGCATACTCCAAGATGTATTAATATAACATGACACGGTGGTGGTGTTACTCATATCTTTATCTTCGCATCAAGTATCGACATCGTGTGATCTTGATCTAACCGTCTCAATTATACTAAGTTCTTGGAGTTGTCCGCAAAAGTTGACTCCTGCTGAGCTTGTACTCTTGAAGAATCGTTAGAGAGGTACCACTCGTACAATCATTAATTCATTGCCTAAAGGTCGTGCCTTAAAGTTGTATCTTGCTCGACGAAGAGGTGAATCTTTAAGTAGTAAGGGAATAACGCTTGAGATATCCATCTAAATCTCATGCTCGGCGAAGTCATTGAACATACCATCTGCATAAATACTGTCGTAGAAGAGCCGTCAATTTAAGTGGAAGTTCGATGATTGATAAATACGTCACTAAATCATAGGTGAATATATCATGAATTTGAGCGTTCGTTCGTCATCTCCATCGTTGAGGTATTCAATTAAGGGTATGCCATGTCTTCCGGTAATGCCACCTCTTACTTCGTTCAACATGATTATTCATGCGACGTGCTTCACCGGCATGTTAATTATTCTCATCATTTAGAAGATAGATCTTAATCTATCACCGAACCACACGAGATAATACTTACTAAATCATCTATCTTCTATAAGCATTATAAGTTTAGTCATTCATATTCATTCTAACGTGCTTAGACTAAAAGTCTAACTTATAAGGGTTGAAATCACATCATACCTCATCTAGTGTGTTTCTCTAACTACAAGATAATCACAATCTTTTCAACATAATCCTGTTATGTTATAAAGGTCAACAAAACCTAATATAACAGTTCATTCATTACTCTCATATACACACTAGGTACCATTATCTTATCAAGGAATTGTGAAACTCAAATTGATTTCTTTTCTTACTGAAACTGAGTCAAAGGTTTGAAAACCAAGCTGACAATGATTCCGAAACAAGGGTTATATAAGCTCATAGTCTCAAACATGACAAAACTTTGCTACAAAAGTTGGAAAACACAAGTAACATTGGCAGTGTATGAACTACCCAAAAATAGTTGACCAACGTTTAAAAGTCTAGAGATTCTAGTCTAGACTTAAAAGAAAAATATTTCAATCTCATAGCGAAACAAAATGCTATGATATTATTCCAAGATAATAGTCTGATTGCCATCTCAAGGAAAAATGTATTACATATTCAAGACAAGCATATCAAGATGCGTTGTTGAAAGAAAATTCAAACAACACATAACTAAGTATAAAGATGAACATGTTGATAGACGACTGTTACGCACAACAAGACTCCTTTGAGAAGGACTTCACAATGTATATAAAATGATATGGTTATCAATTCGAGTCTAGGTTATGGAAAGCAAGGCCCAACTCCGTTGTCAAGATATTTGTAAGATTCATGTCGAAAAGGAAAACTTGACAACTTATTGAACAAGTCAAAGCAAATAAACCAAGATAAATCATCATAACCGTCTATTTAAAATCTAATGTCAATCCCTAGGAATCCTTATTTTTATCCTCATCTCTCTTACGTGTCGGAAAACCTTTTATATATACTCTCATAAAAGAATATTCGTGGATACATAATTAGAGTACAATAGTATATCACCCATACTTTTTTCATTTCGTCAAGCACATCGATCGTCATTATCTGCACGTGTACTGTCAATAGCATCTCAATCATTATCAACTGTATGTGACTACTCCGGTATAACAAACTCCAACTCTGAATAGGTTAGCATTTCTCTATATCAAGAATCTAGAATAACATTTATCTTGTCATTGTTTTCTGCTCTCCAATGCGGAAATACTCTTTCTATACGATAATGAAGTGCTTCAAGGTCCGTGACGATTACTTTAGTTGTCTAGTACGAGGTAGCCTACCCATTTCAGCAGCGCACCAAATGAAACCGTTTAATATGAAGATGTTATATAAGAAACTAATACCTCGTGTAAAAGAGCATCTAAGTAAATTGAAGGCAGAACTTCTATGTTTAAGCAAGGGTACTTAAACCATTATCATTGTAAAGTGTCCATACAAAGCAATAAAAGTTATCAACTTATTAAACAACTTGTGCCTCCTCAAGTCCTACAAGAGAACAACACTATCGCTACGTATCTCATCATTTCTTTTCTCATTCCATCATCTTTCATCACCATAACAAAATATCACTATACTTCCGTCACTTCCACTTTACTTATTTCAAGTCATACTACATAAAAGTTCTCAATATAACAAAACATATCATTGTATCAAATACTTTCTCTCAAACTTTCATCACTTGAGCTCATAGGAACTCAACGAAAAACATATGCAATGGTCAAGTGGACTTGTCCAACTTGATAATAATACTTTTCAACACGATCATGATCCCAAAGAAATTCATCATGAAAACATACTCCTTAGTCGAGTGGACTTTTCCAACACGACAACATTCTCATCTCGTGATTGTCTTTAGCAAATCACCATTCGCGCACACCTTCATACATAGCTTTAAAATAGAATTTTAAACATACCTTTGTGTTGAGGGCGGTGTGACGGCGAGCTGAGGGTTACCATAACCACTCACAAGTCTAGAGATACTATTCTAGACTCAAGACAATGAACTTTAGGCCACAGAGCCAAGAACTTATGCTCTGATACCACTTTACTTACACCCCAATTCCTGAGGGAACGCATTAAAGTCAGGGTACGATCAGGGGTTGGAGAAAAGAAGAATGAAAGAAAGGAGAAATAAATAAACTGAAATATATTATGAAAAAGGCGAGTATTTAAAAGAACAACTCGCCACGAAGATGAAATATAACCGAACAAAGATAATTCACATACTAGTATTTACGATTTCAAAGTATGACTCGAGACAGATCGGGTCATGGCAAACTGATAGCAAAAGAGTAAAGGTACATCAAAAGCATCGTTAACTATATACAAGACCAGGTTCAGTGTGCTCATCAAAAGAAAACAAGCTAAAACGGAAGCTGTGGTTATATATAACAAAACCCATGCCTCAGCTCTGCCCGTCTTCACAAGCCCCTCAACCTGAAAACATTTGAAAATATTTGGGAATGAGCACTAGTGTACTCAGTGGGTGAAACCGTTTATAAATATTTCACAATAAGTTTATCCATGCATAAACCATATGACTTGGAAGGTTTAAAAATAAAAGCCACTTCCAAACATACAAATATTGTTTACTTGTGTGCGCGCGCTGTCACGTTCTACTATTACTCTTACTTTACCTCCTTCCTTTCGGACTTTGGGCTACAACCCAGTGAGTCCCATAAACATCTGATCTCGGGTCTTCACCCAGAGATCCCAACCGTTAGACTTAAAGCCGAAGCTCATAGGTCCTCTCCCTTGGTTAGCACACAATGGAGATCAACCCATTGCACTACTAACAATGGTGTACAATTCTCATCAGCGTATTAGGCTAGTCAAGAATCTCGATCGATTAATTCAGAGCATTAAACAAGTAGAACGCACAAAAATATTTTCATGGATAAACATAACATTTCATAGAGCTCAATAACTCAAAATAGTTTTGAGAAAGTAAAACTCACCTTGTTGCTGTATTGTATTAACTCGCTTTAGTAGACCAAGTGCTACTCCGTTTCCTTCAAAGATCCTTGCTCAAAATTCTTGGACTACGTGTAGATTTTGTGTTTCAAGCAAATAAGAGACTCACCTTGCCTATTTATAGAAAAAAAAATAAACCGCCTCTAGTTACCTTACTTTCTTTCCTTCTTATTATATATATTATTTCCACTTCTTGCATGAGAAGACAAGGACACGTAGAGCCACATGAAGATGTGAAAATCCTTTAGGAATCATAATTATAGATATTATAGTAATTACATAAATTAATAAGTTGCCAGTTTATCTACTCCACTGCCACTTCATGCAATTACGTGAAAAGGGGAGAGATTTTATCTTATTCAAAAGTCTACCTACCTTATCTTATTTACCCCCCTTTCATTTAAATAACAATATATATATATAATATACCTTACGTATATAAGTTTGCTTAGTAGTGGTACATTGTCATGCTTCCTCCACCGCCTTACATTCATTGCAATACGTATCACAATCATATAATAATATTATAGAGTAGATATAATGGATACAATACTATCCATAACATATATTATAAAATTCATACTCTAAAAATACATATAATTTGTTAGGCTAAGTGATTAATTGGGTAACGAGGATATCTTAAGTCATTTATCCATTTAAAAAAAATTGATATTAGGCATATCCACATATTTTATTCAGCCGAACCTAAAAGACTTATATACTAACATAAATACTAAAAACACAAACCTATCTGCAGAAAACATCAACCTAACCTAAATACTAAAAACACAAACATATCTGCAGAAAACATCAACCCAACCCCTCTATTTATAGCCCAAAAAGAAGTGTCTAAATTGTATAAATAATAGGGGTAGACTTACTTAGTCATTAAAATTAGCTATAGGCTTAGCTTTGTTGAGTCATACCATGCTACTTGCATGAGACCCACGTAAAAAGGTAAGATGTGAAGATCATGAATAGACCAAGAGTAATTCAAATCCACTTTTACTTCTCTTGTGTACCTAGCATAAGATGGACTTAAAATTCTAAAATATATGTATGAGAATATGATGGATAATCATCAGTCTTCATTTATTTTCCACGTCCTTGTCTAGTTAAGAAATGGGCATAATCCTTTTACTATGAATATTCATAATTACGTGGAGGTACAATAAAATGGAGACGTATAAATTTTATTTTTTACGAGTGTAAAATTTCTAAATCTATAAATTAGAAGGAAAAATAATAATAATAAATCCTTAATTAATTATGGAAAACTAGGGTTATTATATATATATATATATATATATATATATATATATATATATATATATAAACATTTCGGAATTGTATGTCTAGTACTCTAGATAACATGTAGAGAAATCTACAATATTCTATTTTTTTAGGTAATAAACTTAATAAATGTACGTATAATTGAATTAGTGAGTCTAGCTAGCACGTTCCATAATTTTGGTCCCGTATATCCTATAAATGTGGATTTAGCAATGTCATATTCAATCTAAAATATTATATTTTAAAAACACGGTGCAATTAATCCCATCTTATTTTCATTAAAAAAAAAAAAGAAACAAACTAGTATGCTACTAGATAAGCATAATCTGAACTTTCATATCATCTATAAACAAAATTACCCCCCACAGCCCCAACCCCCCACCCCCACCCCCACCCCCACCCCTACCCCCACCAGGAAGAAGGCTAGCTATTCTAGAAAGTAGGAAAAAGTGTATTAGTGGTCACAAGATATATGTAATGACCAACCCACGACGTCTCTCTTTAAACACTCCAACCGCCTCCTACTTAACTCTATAATCCCTCCATTATTCATCACTCCACCTTCTTTTAACTCCTCTAAGATTTAATCTTTCCAGCTATCATCCATCCATTCATTCACTCTAATATTTCAACAAAAAAAATGAAGTGGGCAACTACACCTCTGATTTCTTGGTTCTCCAGAATCAAGCAGAAGCGCCGCAATCACGAGTCAACAAACTCAGCTAAGATCGGCAAAAACTCCGTGCTCGATCTTTCTTCTCCAATTGCATCTCTCACCAGAGAAGGAAGGTATTACAGCATGGACGAAGACGAAGCATTGTGGAGGATCTCCTTCGCCGATCATTACAGTGGAAACCCTACTCTTTCCGATTTCAAGGCAGAAGGCGACGCTTCGAAGAAGGGAGAGTGCAGGAACTTCAGTGAGATGGTTTCGGATATAAAGAAGATGAGAGAGAGGAGAGGGAAGGAGAGGGTGAAAGATGCCAGAGAAACTAGAATTCCAAAACCCGACCCGGACTATAACCGAAAGCTCAAGGAAATAAAGACATGCCACGTGAAGAAAGCGAAAGAAAGCAGCAGGCCGGTCCCTGTTGGTATTGGAAAGGCCTACTCCCCGAGAACGGAGTGCAAAATCAGAGCACTGGAGGAGTTGAAGAAAGCGAGGACGAGGGCGAAGGAGAAGGAGAAGGCGCGGGAGGAGCGAGTGGTGGAGGTCAACACCGTCTTCGACAGCATGGCTGTAATGAAGAGCTCCATCGATCCGCAACGAGATTTCAAGGATTCGATGGTGGAGATGATAAGTGAGAAAGGGATAGGCCATCCCGGCGATCTCGAGCAGCTACTGGCTTGCTATCTAACGCTGAATTGCGATGAGTATCATGATTTGATCGTTAGTATTTTTCGTGAGGTTTGTATAGAGATGAAGAGTGTGTCATATTTTGATTGATGTGGGATTGATTGGATAAGTTTTATCTCGATTTACTTTGTACTAATGTTACAAATTTTGAATAATTTCTTGTTGATAGATTAGTTTTATTTCTTGCATGAATGGAATGGAATGGTAGGTGTTGTTCTTTATATGTAGAGCTATCAGCTATGGACAAAAAAAAAGTTGAAGTAGTGTTTTAACATTTATTTATTGAAAATAGACGAAATGAAATATTGTTATCGGTGGAAATCACATTTACTAGAATATATTCGTGTTATATCACAAAATATAGACTCGAAATGTATGTTTGTTTTAATGTTTATGAAAAGTGCATTTTCACAATTGAAGTAATAATAAATGGCCAATTAGTTCAGTTGGTTAGAGCGTCATACTAATAACGCGAATGTTGCGTCGAGTACAAATATTTTAATACATTCAAATAAACACTTTTAACTTATTCGAACAAACCAAGCACAAAAAACACTTCACTGCTTCAACCCTTATATTTTGAAGTTTACATGTATACTATTTCTGTAGTTAGTTACGTTTCTAATTTTCTAGGAGGTGGTTGGCCAAACTTGATCGGTCTCTCTCTCTCTCTCTCAATCTTTGCTTTGAGTTTCTTAAACATGGACATGGAGATTACTAAACAAAACAACCAGATCAACCCAAATATGCAAAATCTTGATTGAATCATAGTGAAAGAAATTACAATCCCTAAACCATAATCATTTTACTTCATATATTGACATTTTAACCCATATCTCCCTTTCAAATTGAACACGACCAGTTCAATTCTGTGTCCATACTCTCTCAACACTCACAAATAACCTTAAAATAATCAAAACAAGTTAATCAAGAAACCATCTCAAAGAAAGAAAAACTATCAAACTTCCCCATTGAGATCAGCTGCATAAACCTTCAAAACATCCCTCAAATCTCCAACCAAATCACACCCTTCAAAGAAGTCAATCATCTTCTTCAGCTCCTCATCTCCAAGATCATCCACAAAAGGCCTAATCCGGATCGCGTTTTGGGGCTGAAACCGATAAGAATTAGGGTTATCATCCACAATCAACACCCTCCTGAGATCCCTCCCCGTCTCAGACAAATCCTTCAGAAACTTGCCATCAAAAGCTTTGCACGAGTCGCGATAAAGCCTGTGCGAAATCAATTTCCTCCCGTCCAGACTATCTAGTACGAGGGATGCATATTCTTCAATCCCAGCAGTGAAGACAACAATCTCAAACTTCCCACTCAAATAGACCAACAACTCATCCACAAATGGCCTTTTCAAGACATAGAAATCGACTTCTTCTCCGTCGATCAACGGCCTCACCACGAAATCATACCTCTCCGGGGGAGTCTTGGCCGTAGAGTGCACCAGAGTCTCGTCAAGATCAAGAAATATGGTGTTTTTATGGGGAGGGAGTAATGGAGGGAGTGTTTTCTTGCATTCGAACAGCAACGGTCGGGCTGCGAGGGGATTTGCAGGGTTTGTGTCATGAATCTGGTAGCCCTTCTTGAGTGGGGTTTTCTTGGGGGAGTCGATGCCGGTTAGTTTTGTGAATATCTTGATGAGGCGGCGGTTGCAGGTATAGATGGATTTGTTGATGGAGGAAACTACCACGGATGCAGCGGCGGAGGCCGCATTCTTGGTGGGGGATTTCTTGCGGTTGCGGCGGTGAGTATTCGAGTTGTTTCTCCGGTTCTTGAGAGATTCTGTGGGGCTTCTCCTCACTATTTTGGACACCATTTTCGGAGAAGAGCAGAATGTAGAGAGAGATTATGAAGGAGTTGAAGTGAGAGAAGTATTAAGCAAGATTGTTTTAAAAGAATCAGAGTAGTCCTTTTTCTAAAAAATTAGGCTGAATTCAACGGTCGAATTTATTTAGGGTCACAAATCACAAAGCAGAAAAGGAAAAGATGTCAAGTGTTGACAGCTGGCGTACTTCAAATTTTATTTCGCGCGGTTACCGGGATAGTATATCTACTCCATTTATTTTGCTCATATTTCGTACGATGTTTTGAACAATTTGATGATAAACAAAACAAGTATACAAATCATGGAATGTGATTACATCAACAGAGGAGGAGGTCTCAGTATCTAAAGTTGTAAGAACGAAAACTGGTCCTAAACTCCTAACTATATACAATCTTGGCTAATATTTTCAAGTGTCAAAATATGCTTACAGTGTGTGGAGTTAGAACACAAGCTGCCTACTTTTTTGCGCCATAATTTCAGCGTACAAACATGGAGGGCACATAGTACAACATGAAGCTCCCCTCGTGTACGATGCTGGTCGTTAACCTCGACCTGGATGATCGTTGTAAGAAGTAGCATCACTGGGAGTTGCTTCTCCAAGCCTTATTTCAGGGATTGTAAAGGGTCTGCAACAGAGGAGAGCAAAAACCAACTCCATCACAAATATACTCATGCTGGCACACACAAACAATGTTTTCTTCCAAAACCATAAGATCCTTTTGCCAAGAGGAAGCTCAGACTCGAGGGTTAGAGATGCGGTGTATATTTCTGGAATACCAGCACCGGGTGAGTATTCAGCTCATTGTTCGAGAACCACCCTTAGGCAGGCAGTTGGGGTGTCACCTTCCGTGAAATCTTTGAAAGTTACTTTCAGATTCTGGGTTTCTGATGTGTAGCCAGTTAGAATAGGAGCAACCTTGAACGGAGTAAGCAGAAGGCCAATTGACTGACTCTTGTACTGCAACATGCATGGCCTCCGTGATGATGTGAGTCTTTGGCCATCAGCAGAGAGGAAATCTACTCTGACCTTCAAGGAGGAACAAATGATGATTAGTCGCATTAAATCATTTAAAGAACAACCATTCAACCTAAATCTACACTGTCTATCAATGGAATTAGCTTTGTATGAAGGTGAATTAGAGGATCCGAATTCAGATATAAGAAGTTAATGCAGCAGGTGAAAGATATGGCGAATCATCATTCTCTTTGCTTTGACACGGGTGGAATTACAATAGAACAAACAAATCCTGTAAGTTGAAGCTCTATAAATCCCATTTTTGGGATGAAGCAGATGAATTTTCAGACATCACAAACAATATGAGGAAAACGAGGGAGGTTGTGCACACGAAATCAAGAACCGATGCAAATGCAAGGCCTACGTGATAGCGAGCCAATCCAGAAAGCTACATATATACTGTTTCTTAACTCAACTAGCATTCCAATTCAACCCCACATAAACAATACGAATTCTCAAGTCTCAACCACAGTTAAGTGGCAAATGATATTTATCACCTAGATAGAAAACAGTAACAAGCTGTCACTAGAAGTAATAACTTCTTGAACTTGCAAAAGCCAAGAGGCTCCAATTAGAGTATCCCAATCTAAAAGCTTTGCAAGCTCTTATACAATCTATCTCCGGAAACAGCTCAACATACACATATGAACCAGACACAACAACAATATTCTAACACCAACATCCCTGCACTTCATCAAGGATGCATATACACTTAAACTAATGTCACCTGAATCCATGGACGACCGTAAAGTGCAATTACCAAGAAAAACAATACACAATAACTGAAATATCCCAAGGTGCTGATTGTATTCAGACTCGGGGACTGTCAAAGACACAGTAACATGCATCCCCTGATCACGTGGCACAACCCTTGATCCATCAACCTTCAACATTTCAGGCTTCTCCACAAGATGCATCAAATTCGACATTATCGGCACAAATGCCTCTGGGCTCTTCTCTGAATAATCAAAATTCAAGCTCCTCGTCATTCTGATAGGCTCCTCCACCGCCATCTTTATCAGAACTCCGCCCATGAAAAATGCCGACACCAACAATCCCACCAACACAGCGCACACATAAGCTGACCACAACAACCCCCAACCACATTTCAAACCCAGTTTCCAATTAGCTCGCTGTTCTTTCAACCATTCATAAGCATATTCTGAAACAATTCCTAATACACGATTCCAAATTTGTTTCAGTTTCTGAATAAAATACCCACTAAAGAGCATCACAAGCCCTAAAGGATTAAACACGATCATGTACGAGTAATACACCAATCGTACCGTAAACATGAGAACTTTGACTATCAAATGAATTTGGAAGGTGATAGGCTTGATTAATATGCTAGCCAACGTGAATAGAAGGCTTGAATTTGATTCATCACTTCCCCTGGAGTTTGATTCATCACTTCCCCCGGAGTTTGATTCATCATCTTGAGCAAAAGCATTCGCATCCGTTTTCCAATCCCTTCTCGTATTCCTAGAGTTTTCGCGAATGCAGTACCTTTCTCTCTTTCAAATAATTGTCCACACTTTCCGGCGAGCTGAGTTTCGCCAACTCCGTTGAGTCATTTTATGAAGGTCTTTTAATTGAATGAGACCTTCGGCGGCGTAAAGTCGCCGTAGGCGGAGATTGTTTTTCCAGAGATTGATTAGGGTCGGGATCCGAGACTGATTCGTCGCCATTTGATTCGATTGGATCATAAAACGTTTCCTGCGAATCTATGAACTCGGAATCATCGAAAGCATCGTGGAATTCCTCTCTGTCTCCGGCGAATTGAATACTCGATTTCGTCTCCTCCATTCGGAGTTAATCGCCTGAATTTGGTAATCCCTCCGTCCCATTATCAACCGGCCTTTCTGCAGAAGATAGTGATAATAAAAGTATATTAAAAATTTAATTAATAAAATATAAGAAAATATAGTATTTTTTTAAAAGAAATTATTATAAATGAAATAAATTAAAAAGGAAAAATAATTATTAATAGAGGGAGTATGATTTTGGGAAGATGTGTTCTTTTTGTTTATTATACGTTTTGTTGTGTCAGTGTAACATGAGATTTGTGGCTGTGGGAAATAGATGGGGATAAAATCTATTATCTATCTATTATATACTCCCTCCGTCCCGCTAATTCTGTCCCAGTTGACTTCGGTACGGAGATTAAGAAATTTTAGTTTAGTGTGTATTTTATGAGTTTTAATTGTATAAAGAAAATGATACAGTTTTCGATGAGTGGTTGGTGGAAAGAAATGAGAATTATCCAAATTTCTGCAAGGCAAGTAAAAGGCAATCGATTTTTATTTTTTATATTTTTTTATATTGTATTTGAAGAAATAATCTAAAGTTTTCAAAAAGATAAAAATCATAATTTTTTGAGTTCAGAGCGGAACATAATGGAGTGGGAGATAAATTTTTGAAGAGAGGGAGTATAAGAATGTGGGGGTTGAGTAGTGAGTAAGGGGGACCCACTTCATTTTATGTTTAAAAGTAATTTTTATTATTTTAGGAAAGAGGACAGTAATAACGGGACAGCCCGATTAGGCAAGTAGGACATTAATAGCGGGACGGAATGAGTATATAAAAGGCGAGTGGCTTTTTTTTCAATCAATTGCAAATTTTCCGCTATTTACGATTTTGCCATCAATTTCAATTTTTTCACTATTTACGATTTTGTCATTCAAATTGGCTTTAAAGTAATTTCAATTTTCCTCTATTTGCGAATTTGCCGCTTAATTCAATTTCAATTTTTTCACGGTTTACGAATTTGCCACTCAAGTTTCAATTACCTCTTTTATTCAATTTGCATTTTCCATCTATTTACCAATTTGCCATTGAATTTTAATTGTAGTTTGAGTTTCATTTACCAATTTGACATCGAATCCAATTGAATCAACCACAATTTCCACCGCCTTCGTTATTAATATTATAAACTGAACTCAACACATATTCTCATTCGCCATTCGATTTAATTGAAATTAGTATCCTATTTACAGATATGTCATTGCTTTTTTTTTCTTACTGATTGAAGAGGTAATTTCGAAGATCCAATCAATATTTACGCATTTGCCATCAAAACATATTTATGAATCTGCCACTGTCTTTTCATAGCAAGTACCCCGACCTTTCCTAACCGCCTTCCATTTCTCTCTCTCTCAGATTCCTCCATTAGATCATTCGTCTTCCTCTTCGTCTTACCGCCCGACTCTCTTTTTATTCGAACTCAGCTACGCAGGCCGGTCTATTTTCCTCGAATCATTTTCTTCCTTTTTGTTGTTGTTTGCCCATTAAGCATTAATTTTCTTGATTTATTATGTTGTATTGTTTTTTATCAGATTTCATTGTTGTCTTATTTTTTTTGTTTAATGTCGGTTTACCTTTGCAGATTAACAACGTATCTAATGTAATTTAATTGTGTTTTTTTGCTTTCATGTTGTGCTTCTTCATCTTATCATGTGAAAGTGAATGATGCATAATTTTCACAGTTTTGAACTTATATCTATTACTCCTAAATCAAATTTGTTGGTGTTTTGTACGAGGAAGGATCAACAATTTATCGTTGATTACACTAGAACGGATAAAATATTTGGTTTCATCACTCTAGATTCAATTGTAATGATTCATAGCAACATTGCTTGCAATAAATTATTGAAAATATATTTTGATCAAATTCTAAAATGTATTATATATAGAGTAAAAACGAAATTAGAGCATGAAGTGTAAAAAGCACGGTATTGAAATCATCCCAGCAACATTAGAGACGTCAACACAAATTAACCAACGTTTTAAAAAATTTCGTCTATTTTTTCTTACAAACTAACAAACATTTTAGAAAGTTTCGTCTATTTTTCCTCTCAACATTGAACATAAAAGTTTTTGAGAAATACATTAAGTTTTTCATAAATATATTAGTAAACATTGTTTGATCTGCAAGATGAACAACATCCATGCAGTCAATATTAATGTTAGACAACAATATAGAAACTCCTCTATGCAATCAATAATAAAGATAAAAAGAGAATGAAACATTTTACACTATTTAATCACAAAAAATTGACAGCACAATATATATAGTATGTAAAGAAAAAAATTATAACTATCAATTATGCTATTATTAAGTTGTTAGAAATTTGACTTAGTTATCCTGGTGCATGTATTATCCAGAGTAAAAACATCCAGTAAGCAATAGTTATAATGTGTTACGTGAATGAGTTTTCGAAGTATGTTAATACACTTATGAGGTTCCGGGCTGATTGGATTGTTTTCTATTTGACTTTGGATGTCGTTTTCAAGCTATGAAAAAGATCCATTTTGAAATCTTGGCCAAGAAAAGCAAGCTTCCAAAACAGTATTGGATGGTAAGGTAGAAGAAGTGTAATAAAGAGGAGAAATGTGAGAAGAAAAAGAAGATAGGGAAATTTATTATGGTTCTGTTTGGAATAGTTGAAGCTTATTGATAAGTGATTAAAGCTACTTAATGCTACTGATTTGATAATCTGTAGGTGTTTGAAAATAAGTGCCGAAAGCAGTTGAAATTGGAAAAAATAATGTTTGGAAATATTGCTGATAGGAGTAGCTTATTTATACTTTTTAAATAAAATGTTTGTCTTGCCCCTAAAACTATAAAACAATTGTGATTTATAATAAATAAATATCATTGACAAATTAATCTTATTTATATTTATTTTTTACTTTATAATTTCGATCTCAATAGTACTCCCTCTGTCCCAACGAGCTGTGCTCGTTTTCCTTTTTAGTTTGTCCCACTCATCTGTTCCTATTTCCAAAAAAGGCAAATTTTTACACACAATTACTCACTCTCTTTTTATGGGACCCACCACTTCACTCACATCTAACAACTCTCCTTAATTTACGTGCAAAAAAGAAATGAGCACAGCTCAATGGGACGGTGGGAGTATAAAATATTAAATTAATCTATATTATATGTAAATTTATATTATATATATTAGTATAAATTTACTGATATGATATTTTTGGTTGTTGAAGAAAATAAAAATTTTACGGAAAAGAAGAAATTTTGAATTAAATATACTTTAGGGTTAAAAGTTATTTTTAGAATTAAATAAATTAATTAAGGATAGATTTGTCCAAAAAAAATTAATATGTCATAAGTTGTAAGCAGAAGCTACTGAAGTTGTCAATTAACAACTTATCAAAAAGCTCTAAAATTGGTACAAAATAGAGAAGTTGCAGCTTAAAGCTGAGTTTCCAAACACCAAAACTACAACTTTAAGCTATAAGCTGTGAAACAAAAGTTATTCCAAACACCTCCTAAGTGTATTGACTTTGATGACCTTCATCTATCTTAATTTTAAGGTTAAAGAAGTTTTACATGTGGTTCTTAAATTCAGTTTATTTTATTTGATCATCTTTAATAAAACATTTTTGAAATGTAAAATAAGAGTTACCACGAATCAAGTCATTTCCAGCATTTTTTTTTAAAATTAGAACAAATAATAAAGAAGTAAAATAGACATATTTACTGAAAAACTAATTAAACTGCTATATGTATAGAAAACTTAATAAACTCATTCAAAGACAAAATGGTGACCAAATAAGTTCTCCACAACAACTCTTATTTTTGTTCCAAACTTGACTATAAATCCCAATAAGGCTGTAAAGTTTTTAATATGGAACACCAGCTCGACATAAATTTGTTTTTCAGGTTAGTGCACAAGATCTTTCATTCGCCCCCTTTGTTGCGTCGATGGTAAGTTCTCTTATTTTTTATTTCCTTTTTAGGGCTTCCGATTTTAGCCTCCCAAACACTTATTTTTTATACTTACAAGATTGTGCAATTTATTTTTTTATTTTTTATTATTGTTTTGTTTTTAAAGGATAATATTTGAAAGTTTGTAAATTTTTTTATAGTTGGAATAATTTTCAATTTTACAATTAGTAATTTTATTTTTTACGGTCGCATTTTTCCCGTGCGTAGCACGGGTGCTACCCTAGTTAAAGCTACATAGGAAAAAAAACTCACAAGAGGCACAATTTAATCATTTCCCACAATTTACAAAATACATTAATTACTATTATTATACAAATAATGGAAATGGATTTGCACATATATGAATTTTAATTTCTTTTTTATAGATAGTATTATTCCATCTTATTTAGTAATATTTCCTTTTTTTTTCGACACCATTATTAAGACAATAATGTTTTATGGTGTCCCATTTTTTTTAATTGATTCTTATCCACATAATTTTTATTTTTTATAAATGAGACAATTATAATGAAACACTCCGATTAGAAAAATGAGACATTAATAATGCGATGGACGAAGTAGTAAATATTAGAGAATTTAGAATCATATCTCATATTCATGCATATATTTGAAATTTACTTGACCGACTTTCAAGATATACTCGTTTTAGACTGTTTTGTTTGAAAAGTTTGATACTAAGATAGGATCATTGGTCTTCCTATAATCAATACCAAAATTAGCTCTTGTCACCATGTTTTATAAATCTAGAGTATATTATTATAATCAGGAGTATATTATTATATAGGTGTCAAATTTTAAAGTAGGAGATGAATGGTCCTTTTTACTCCTAACTTCAAATAAATTGAAAAGGAACACGAATCTAAATTTGCATTATCATGTGTTTCATGTACTTTATCGAGAAGACATAATAACATCATTACACAATATTTTTGTGACTAAAGAAATAATAACACAGTAATTGTTTTTGTGACTACAGAAATAATAACGCGGTATTTTCTGCTGCTCATTATTACTGAATTTTTAGGCACAATTTGGCGAGATTGATGTACAGGAAATGACCAAGAATAGAAGAGGAGATAGGAAACAGAATATCACGAATATTTTATGATACATCTGTATCTGGGCCGAGTCTTTGAAAATATAAGTATTGGGCCAAGATTGAATATTAATGAGCCCGGAATTATAATTAACATTCTAGTTACGTTAATTAGGAGATATAGATAAAGGGGGTAGTTTAGCGTTTCTAGCTAGTTATCGATAAAGTTAATAGAAAATGTGGTATGTTGCATGTTTATCTTCAACATGGTATCCTAATGGGTTGGTGTATATGGATTAATTCATTCTAGGGGTGTCAATTTGGTTAAATCGAATCGAATCAAACCGAATTTTCGGTTAACCAAAAAATTCAATTATGTATTTTGCATAATCAAATACCAAACCGATTTGATTTTTTAACCAAAAAATCGGTTTGATTCGGCTTGGTTTTGCTTTTTACCAAAATTTGAAGAAAAAAAAATAGAGATAATTTTGCAATAGAAAACTAAGATCCAAATTGAATTTTATTAAATGTACAAATCTGTAACTGATCGCCCGAGCCAATAAAATTGAAAGATACACTTAATACATTGTCAAATCACAAGTATATATATACACATCAGCCGGGAAACATCAGCGATCCAGCATGGCAAAACTGTAAATGATTAATTACAAATCTGTCATTCATATATCTAACTAATGTTTTTTACACCTATTTTTGTCCATTTAGTTTAGTTTTTTTGTTAAAAATATTTAATTAGTTCACTAAACCAGAGTAATATTGAGTATATAGTAAGAACCTCCTTATAGTAATAATAATAAATCATGGTCATAACTAATTACTAGTTTTAAATAGTAATAATATCGTCTTGGTTCTTTTCGGCACAGAGACTAAAAAAATTGATTTAGTTATATATTTTACGTGTTTTAATTGTATTGAGAAATTAACACAATTTTTTAAGAATGGTGGGTGGGAATGAATGAGAATTCATCCAAATTTTACTGAGGTATAATTGAGGTAATTGATTTTTTTTCGATTTTTTTTTCATGTTGTAATTAGAAAAATAATCTAAAGTTTTTAAAAAATTAAAAATCATAAATTTCTGAGCTTATAATGAAATGGAATCGTATAAGAGAGAAACTTTTGGAGAAAGTTAATATATAATAATGTTAGGTGAATAGTGAGTAATGAGATGCCCACCTCATTTGTTAATGTAGTTTGTTTTTTGCCATTAAATGAGACATGACAATAATATTGGGACGGTCCGAAAAGGAATACAAAACAATATTAAATGGATGAAGGGAGTATTATGTATTTTTTCTAGGTACATTCTTAACAAATTAACCTCTAGATAGTAATAATCTACATTAAATGTAAAAAGAAAATAATAAAATATCTAGAATTATATAACTATTAACATAAACTCAAAATTATATGAATTACTTATCTAAAGTTGTTTGTGAAAATAACTTAATATTTCGCGTTAATATTGCATCATTTAACAATTGTGTTTTTAGTAATTCTTCATACAATCACCTTATTTAATCATGTTTTTTTGGAATATGAGGCGATATATATACATGTATATATATATATATATATATTGCATTACTTATATACATAATGAATGAATCTTCTAATTTAATGTACACACAATCTAAGTACATGAATGATGTACATACATTTCATTTGTTGTTATGAATTCATGTATTTATATATCTTTTAACTTCATGATTTTAAAACTTGAACAAACAATTTTCCAAGTGCTACATAATATATATTAATTATTTTTAATATATCTTATTTTTATCTGTACACTTCTATTTAATAATGACATCTATGTCCCGAGGACATTACTATATAGAGATTTTATTGTTCAATTAGTTATAATTATGTCTCCTTAATCATCCTGATTAGTATAATGATGATCTAATAATTAAATATTATTCATTCAAACAATGCATTATTTAGCTCAAAATACTGTGAACATCTACAAGAAGTCAAAATGAATGTGCTGACCCTTATACAATTAGTTTGATTTTTACGAATTTCAATATTTTTCTTCACATAGATTTATAATATGACTAGATTTTTGTTTGAATCTTCAAACCTCGTGGCGATACAAGTTTTTTTTTAATTAAAAAAAAACCTTGAATTATATATTTGCAGCCATCAGCTTTTACTAGAGTTCTCTTTCATAAAATCCTCATAAAAAATATACTGTTATTTTTAAATGATTTAATTGAAAGATTATCTTAAATTATTATTTTGAGAATTCGCCACCTGCATTTTTTTTGTAGAGTTTTGTATGTAAATCGAATATTAGAGTTCTCTTTCATAAAATCCTCGTAAAATATAAATTGTTATTTTTAAATGATTTAATCGAAAGATTATCTAAAATTAGTATTTTCAGAATTCGCCACCTGCATTTTATTTGTAGAGTTTTGTTTGTAGATCCAGGGTCGGCTCTAGAGGTAAAGTCGGTGAAGCTACCGCTTTAGGCCTCCGGTCGAGAGCAAGGCCCCGTCGAGCATGTGTCTTGAGGGTCAAAGCCTTATATTCTTATATACATTTTGTTTCGTAAAATATTATTGAAAGACTTAGTTAAGTAGTAGAACATTATCTTTTTACTTCTTAAAGGTCTTGGGTTCGAACCCTATTTCTTACAATTTTTTTCTTTTACACAGAAAAATAATATATATGAGAGCTGAAGATTCAAATCACGGGTGACTTAATAAAAATTATTAGTATTCTTCCACTAAAACAAAGCAACTCATTGTAATTTTTATATAACAAAATATATTTTAATGTTGCGCTTTAGACCCCCGAAAACTTTGAGCGTGTAGATCAAAACATAAATATCAATAAATTATAAAAATATAACAAATCCATAAAAACTAATTAAGGAGACGTTTAACAATAGCATTTCCGAATCAAGATCTAAGATTAAGTCTTATATGAAGTGTTCAAATTAACTATCAAAATCAAGATTATATAAGCAAATTTAAAGAGGTGTTTCTCAAAGATCCAAGTCCAAACTCAAATTCAAACTATAAACTAAACAGCCTTAAACAAATTTCACACAAATTATTGTTATTCCTTTAATTGATACCATGTTTTTATTTAAGTATATTATCCAAGAGAAAAGTAATGTTTGACCTAGGTGGAGACGAGTCAAACTTGACTTCCGCCCTGTTTTACTTTTGAACATTCTTTTACCACTGAAAAAAAACAAAAATTCAACTCCATCAAATTCCATTATTAAAATTCATATACACTGTCCGGGATCTCACTTGGATCACATAGTAAAATATTTTAACTAACAATTCTTATAATATTATATCAACTATGTTACTATGTAATTTATGTTATACGCTTTATTTCTACACATAACTAGTCTAATTATATATCCACTAGTTCCATAATAGTTTGTTTTATTTTAATTGCGAGTTTATAATTTACGGATCCTAAATCGTTCATTTTCGTATTTTAGAATTAGAGTTTCGACAAGTTATTTATCTTAGTCAACAAAAAAAACCTAGTAATGGTCTGTTGCAAGTTTACTTCAACATGGCCACTTAACTATATCTATATTTGGTACAATATTAGTAATATTTATATTAAAAACTATTAGTTTATAAAATTGAAATCCATGTATAACAATAATAAAGTAAACAGAGAAAATCGATTCATCTGCTTACGTCAGATTTCTTTGTCTGAATCAATTAACCGAAATTCCTTATCTAATTTATACCACAAAAGCTTATGTGTAACACTTTCGTATACCCTTGTGTGTACCATATCAGAAGGATATTGACATGTGTTTAATGTGGCCAACTTGACTTAGTGAGAAATAACACATGTCAATACCATTGTGGTGTGATATACACAAGAGTATATGAAAGTGGTACATACAAGCTGCTCCGAATTTATACACACGTAGATGATGAGGGAGAGAGAGGAGAAAATTCTTGATACTGGGGAACAGACATCTTATATAGTAAAAAAAGTAAGAGAGCAGGACAATAATGTTTTTAAGCCCAGTTACGTAATTTAATCTTGATATTTTCCTCCTTAGGCTTCTTTTACTCTCTCCACATTTCCAAAAATATACAGTTGCTCAAGCAACTGTGCTGTGCTAAATTATTGGCCAATAATTTATCCTTTTCCTACTTCAATACTTGCATGTTTATGTATGCAAAGCTTAAATTCTTGTTTTTTGAAGATGAGAATCAGAGGAACTACTTCTTCGTGGGTTACTGCGATTTGCTGTTTGGGGCTGTTGAAGATTTCCCAATCGCAAGTGCCACAAGAAGAAGGTAATGTAGTTTTCCTTTACTAGTTATCTACATACCATAAAAAAGCAAACTTCGCCAAGTTTTCTTGATTGAAAATGACACATTACATTAACAGTACCCGATCTTGGTTGGACTATATTGAAATTCCTCGTGTCTAATTTAGTGGGGGTTTCTAAGAGACTGAAAAACTTAAGATATGGAATTGTGGGTCTGGGTTTTATTCACTATTTGGATGTATAATTTGCTAGAGCACATATGTAAAGGAATAATCATTTTGTTTAATGGACTAATAGTATTCATCATTTCATTAATGTTGAGGTCGTTGTTGTTTGGATTTATTTCCTCCCAATTAATGTTTGGTTGCTCTTCAACAAATATCCTAAATGCACATCGATAGAGTAAGACTTTAATTTTGTTCAGTGGACTACTATAATAGTTAATCATCCTTTCGTTACTGTTGATTTTGTTTACCTGTGGTTTTTAGTTGATGCTCTTGAACAAATTGTTACTGAGATGGGTGCAACGTACTGGGAATTCAATGGTGTTCAGTGTGAAATTGAGATGGTTGGGGTTTCGCCGACGCCTCCAACTGCATCTGATGGTTATGTTGATTGTAATTGCAACTTCAACAACAACACTGTCTGCCATATTACGAATATGTATGGTTTCAGTCTCTGATCATTTCAATGTTTGCTGTATCCGTCTCTGCATAACTGATTGTGTCATATGTTTAGTTTTCTAGACGTTAAGTAGCCAACACAATCTCCTCGTACTACTATCAGACATGTCTCCTCTCACCATTTCTAACCGTCAAGTCATACAATCTTGATATGACTGTTCTCTTTTTAGAATGAATTTGTTATCTGAGATGATATGCAATGACTGAGTTTTTCAATAACCTGGCTGCACTTTGATGTGTTTAACCAGTAGGATTCTTGCAAAAAGGGTACAATGCTGTTTGATCTTAAACAATAGCTTCAAGAAGCATCCACGACATGCAAAGGACATTATGTTCAGTGAATTTCCAATGAAATTCATAGACTTCCAGAAGGCCTGTCTTGTTTACTGTCTAGTCTAGCTGAATTTTCTTACTGTTCGAAGACATGAACCTTTGATGCATCTATGTGGGGCTTAGTATTTTAGTTCATAAGGGTTAAAATCCTACTTGTTGCAGTGTGCTTAAGAGTCTCAATCTTCCTGGAGTTCTTCCATCTAATGTTGCGAAGCTTCCTTACCTTCAAGCAGTGTAAGAACCTCCCTTACCCGTATGTTTTTTTATTGTAATGAAGGCAAACATCATTGACCTAGTTTACTCAACATTATGTTCTCAGTGATTTCGCGTACAACTTCCTTAGGGGCACAATCCCAAAGCAGTGGGCTTCAACAAAATTGACAAATATGTATGCTATCTCTTAAACTTTTGACTTAACTTTTATTCAAACTCTTTCTTGTATATTTATTAGTAATTGGTACAGATCCGTTCTCGTAAATCGCTTGTCAGGGGAAATACCCAAGGAATTGGGGAACATTACTACCCTCATGTACATGTATGTCTTCATTTTCTTCCGTTATTTGTTTATTGAGATGGATTCACTCGTTTTTTTTTTTCCTTTTGTGAATCTCTCTTGATTATCATGGCTAATTTCCAATCCAGTTAAAGAACTTATCCAGTTGTTGAGACTTGAGAGTATTTATTAATGTCAGGAACCTTGAAGCAAACCATTTCTCAGGGACTATTCCTTCTGATATTGGGAAGTTGAAAGACTTGCGATCTCTGTACGACTTCATATCTATATATGTTATAGTGCAGATTCCAAAATGTGATCATAAACCAAATATAGACAATCTCATCCGCATCTCCGGTTGATTGAATCACAGGATATTGTCTTCCAATCAATTGACTGGGAATCTGCCAGCATCTTTTTCAGCACTAACAAATTTAAATGACTTGTAAGTACATTATAATCTTTTTCCATTTCTCATCTTCGATCTTTGTTTGTATGTTCAATGTTTCATTTTTCCAAATTGCAGTAGGATAAATGATAACAATTTAAGTGGACGAGTTCCTGGCTTCATTCAAAGCTGGAAACAACTTCAAAGATTGTAAGATCACAATCTAATCCCAAGCCTGGAAATTAAATGATTCTTTGTTGAATATGTTCTGACTTTTGCTGTTAAATGCTGAATGAAGAGAAGTAGAAGCAAGTGGACTGGTTGGACCCATCCCATCAAGCATCTCTGTTCTCACCATGCTAACTGACTTGTGAGTAACTGGATCATAGGTTTGAGTATACTTTCCTTAAATCGTAATCATGTAAAAGAAGTTAAAGCAAGTGGAGTTTCTGTATGCAGGAGAATTAGCGATTTAAGGAGCCCCCTGCAGGAGTTTCCGATGCTTATAAGCGCCACAGGCTTAACGACATTGTACGCTTAATGCATCAGTCTAGAAGGCCTAAAGGTTATGGCTATCTGATGTGAAGCGTTCGGAGGCGAGGACGGAGATGGAAGAAGCGCCGCCGAACAATAGGTTCTCCAAGTCTATGTCCGTCGACGAAGAAGACAAGAGTAGTCCGGCATCGTGGCGGAAGGAGTTTTAGTATTTCCTTAAGTATTTTATTATTCTATTTCCGTATTAGTTTAATTTAATAATTCCGTATTTTGGGCTTGTTTATTTACGTCAATAATTGTGGGCTTTCATCCTATAAAAAGGGGATGAAAACCCTAGTTTAGTCATCTTTGGGTTTTGGAACGGATTTTTGGTCAAGACGGGATGTCTTGGATTGGGGCAGATTCTTCTTGAATTCGTTTAATCGTTTTCCTAAGTTCAATTATTAATTCCTTTTCGTATTTGATTCCTTTTAGTATTTGATATCAATATAAGCCTATTATTGTACTTGTTGTGATTGCCGTGCATGGTGTAATCTAGGATTTACTCATACTGCATGGTGTTGCAGACGGCGTGATTAGTGAACAAGACGGCGTGATTCGTGAACAAGGTGGAGAAAAGCAACACATATTTTAATAGGAGTCAGCACCTTCGTTGCTCTATTCAATTCTGTTTGCTTTAATTACTTCGTTTGCTTCTATTTAATTTCGGTTTTCATCAATTTGATTCTTGATCAATTTGGTTCTCATCAATTGGTCCGACCTGCCGGATCTGACGGTGTACGAATTCAAACGGGAGCCAGTCGAAATTTGCAATCAAATTCATGGCAAAGTGTATAATGACCAATGAGCAATTCATGGGGTTGGGGAATGCCCGAGATCCAAATAGGCCTAAGGCGAAGTGTACAATGACCAATGAGCAATTCATGAGGTGGGAGAATGCCCGAGATCCAGATAGGGCTAAAAATGATAAAGCAGCTATTATCTCGAATATGATTCAAATGATTAAGGATTTGACCTCTCAAATTGAAAGATCAAACTCCGAATATGTTGCACCCAGTGAGGAGTCCCGTGAGCTGATCCAGGAGAATAATGATTTAAGAGAAGAAAAGACATATCTTAAAACCGATATTGAGAACCTTCATGGGCAGAACTTGCAGAGAGTTAAGACCGTGGACCCATGGGCTGGAATGGACCACTCTGTTATGATGCATCCACTACCGATTCCTTCACGAAATTGGGAGGATATTTCAATGGATTTCATTTCCGGTCTTCCGTCACCAAAGGAAAATTCTTGTGTTTTGGTTGTGGTGGATAGACTGCCAAAGTATGGACTTGTTATCCCACGCCGTACTCCGATCACGGCTCGTCGCGTGGCTACTCGATTTGAGTTGGCCTATGGATGGCCGCCGCCTAGAGGGATGAGGCATTTGTCAGAGGAATACCGCATGGCCGTGGTCTCGGACGTAGTATTGTCACGGGAAAAATTTGAGAAGCAATTTCGGGTGAATTTAGAACGGGCGCAAGATCGAATGTGGAGAATGCGAGGAGAAGAAGAGTCTACGTGGGTGGAATTGGAGGAGTTACGAAGTCAGTTTCCGGATTTCTGCCAGGTTGTTTTTTAGGGGAAGGAAGTTGATGTGAAGCGTTCGGAGGCGGGGACGGAGATGGAAGAAGCGCCGCCGAACAATAGGTTCTCCAAGTCTATGTCCGTCGACGAAGAAGACAAGAGTAGTCCGGCATCGTGGCGGAAGGAGTTTTAGTATTTCCTTAAGTATTTTATTATTCTATTTCCGTATTAGTTTAATTTAATAATTCCGTATTTTGGGCTTGTTTATTTACGTCAATAATTGTAGGCTTCCATCCTATAAAAAGGGGATGAGAACCCTAGTTTAGTCATCTTTGGGTTTTGGAACGGATTTTTGGTCAAGACGGGATGTCTTGGATTGGGGCGGATTCTTCTTGAATTCGTTTAATCGTTTTCCTAAGTTCAATTATTAATTCCTTTTCGTATTTGATTCCTTTTAGTAGTTGATATCAATATAAGCCTATTATTGTACTTGCTGCATGGTGTAATCTAGGATTTACTCATACTGCATGGTGTTGCAGACGGCGTGATTAGTGAACAAGACGGCGTGATTCGTGAACAAGGCGGAGAAAAGCAACACATATTTTAATAGGAGTCAGCACCTTCGTTGCTCTATTCAATTCTGTTTGCTTTAATTACTTCGTCTGCTTCTATTTAATTTCGGTTTTCATCAATTTGATTCTTGATCAATTTGGTTCTCATCACTATCTTTCTTTATCATCTTTTAATTCTTGGATATAGGGTGTTGAGGAACTGCAACATTTCTGGAGCAGTCCCCGAGTATATTTGGAGAGGACTTAGACTTCTGCAAATGTTGTAACTTATCTGCAACTCATTATGAATATGCATATTATTTGATTTTCTGTGTTAACAGTTATCATCTGGTTGATGATGTTCGACGTCACTTGTAATTAGCAGTGTCTTTCTCAAACTTTCTTCTTACCACCTCTCTTATTTAGTAATCTCTTAACTTATGTGGAGGCTGCATAGGTCTGTTCTTTTCTCATCGAATGTTTTACAGCTTATCTGCATTTTGTCTTTATTATTATTATTATTTTGTTATTTAGCCTCCAAACTAATTCATCAAAGAATAATGAAATCATGAGCAAAAGCTCTTGTCACTCTTGCCAAGATTATGCTCGCCCTTTGGACCATATTCATGACTTCAACAGTTTGACTGTGGTCCTAATGCCTTTTCTAGGAATTACGATATAAATGAGTCATAGAAGTCCAGCCTTTCCTCAGTGACTTGTTCATAGTTTTATTGTCTTGTAGCTGCTGCTTCATGTTATATTAAGTTTTTATTTGATCACAGTTAGGTAATCGTAAATTGAAAAAGCTACTGGTTTTCTTGATTGTTGTGTCTTGGTGGATTGGAATAAGCTTGGTTATATTTTAATAACATATTATTAAGGACTGCATATGTTTGCACAAAGATGATTTGGCAGCTTGTTCTACTCTCTCATCGCCCTGTTCTCTGCGGAAAAAAAACGTGCATCACTGCTGATATAACTATTTTTTCATTCATGCTGTTGCCAGGGATATCAGTTTCAACAAGTTAGTGGGAGGGATTCCGGATACCATTGCAAGAAATCTAAAAACTGTGTGAGTTCTAATTACAGAACAATTTTCCTTATTCAGAGATAACGTAACAATTATTCTTTCTTGATTACTCTGCCTCACACACTGCATGTTATACCAACAGGTATGTTACAGGAAATATGCTGAGTGGAAACATTCCTGATGCACTCTTGAAGGATGGAAGCAACATGTGAATTTTTATCATTATACTCGTTACATATCGTGCATACTCTTGGTGGAAATTGAACTTTTCATCAGCCCGGTTCTAAAGCTAATGAAAGTACCGATTTCTGATTCTGTGCAGTGATCTGTCGTACAACAACTTCACTTGGCAAGGGCCTGATCAGTCTGCTTGTCAAACAAACATGTACATACCCTTTATTCGTCTATCATATATATCTCCATGGCTGCCTCTGGCATATAAAACATTATTTCCTGTATTAGGAATTGAAAGATAAACTTGTTCAAGGGCTCAACAACAAGATGGATATTTGTTCTTCTTGCTCTTAGTAGAACTATGGCTATAACTAGTGAGAGAGTATCAAACTCGGCAAATCTCAGATGCTAACTGCTGTGCATCTTCAACAGACAACGAATGCTTCCATGTACGAGGAATGTAGCTTGTCCAAGATGTAAGTAAATTGTCATTTTTTCCTTCTGTTGAAGAATTTGTTAGAAGTGTTAAAATGGATCGGAGTTTATATTGCAGCATCTTTCTTTCTCTTGGCAGATAAATGTTCTTTTTTAGTAAAATGTGGTGGCAATGACTTGATCATCAAAGATAGCAACAGACGGGCTCTTTATGAAGGAGATATCGGAAATTATCCTGCAGAGTTTTTAAGTGAAAACTATTGGGGCTTTATTAGCACCGGGTACTTCTTGGATGGAGGCAGCTCCGACAGCTCACGTGTAATCAGACCCACGACGAACACAAGTCTCCCGGACTTGTACACCACGGCACGCCTCAGTCCTCTTTCTCTCACATACTTCCATTATTGCCTGGAGAAGGGGAGTTACAACGTAAGCCTTCACTTTGCAGAAATAATGTTCATGAGCGACAACACGTATAACAGTCTTGGAAGGCGGACGTTTGATATATACATCCAGGTTGTCTCCTGCACATAAACTCAACTCTATAATCTCCACTTGTCTTGTATTCTTCTCTGATCAGTCCTCTCTGTGCATCAGGAGAAACTAGTATGGAAATATTTCAGCATTAAAGATGAGGCTCGTGGTAATGGAAGGCCCGTGGTTGTATCTTTCAATGCCACAGTACACGGTAGTACGTTGGAGATTAGATTTTACTGGACTAGTAAAGGGACTACAAGAATTCCTAACAGAGAAGATTATGGTTCTCTTATATCAGCTATTTCAGTCAACCCAAGTAAGCACTTCTACTGCACGTCTTTCAGCATCCATATCTATCAAGTGATACCGGTAGTAGATACTAAACTAGACATTAAATATATGCCAAGATCACATTTCAAAATGTTCGCTATGACTGCAGAGTTCAAGGTTTGTTCGGACGGGAAGAAGAAGAAGAATGTAACAGGTTATGTTGTTGGTGCTGTTGTTCCAGCCTGCATTATCTTCTTGTTATCAGGCTTCGTTTGGTGGAAGTGTTTTCTGAAAGACAGAAGACGACTAGGCAAAGGTGAGTATTTCAAGCTCAAGAGAGTATAATAAACTTTGAAGCATTGGATTGTGTTTTCTTAAAGCTTGCTGTTTTCTTTTCATGAACAGAATTTGAAGGACTGCAAACTGTTCTATTTTCATTGAAACAGGGCGTGCTACCGGATGGCACTATAATTGAATTTTGTGCAGGGCGTGCTACCGGATGGCACTATAATTGCTGTCAAGCAGCTCTCGTCCAAATCAAGGCAAGGAAACCGTGAGTTTCTGAATGAGATCGCCATGTTTTCCTGCTTGCAACATCCCAATCTTGTGAAGCTCCACGGATGCTGCATAGAAGGAGATCAGTTGCTGCTCGTCTATGAGTACATGGAGAACAACAGCCTTGCTCATGTTTTGTTCGGTAAGACGTTTACGATACACGATTAGGCTTTTCAAGATATATCCCTCAATGACAGTCGGAACACCTTTATCAGATTCAGGTAAAAGCCTGCTGATCCTAGACTGGCCAACTAGGTTCAAGATTTGTGTGGGGATTGCGAAGGGAATAGCTTATCTCAACGACGAATCAAGGCTGAAAATTGTTCACCGAGACATTAAAGCTACAAACGTGCTGCTCGACAAAGACCTTAGTCCTAAGATATCAGATTTCGGGTTAGCTAGGCTTAATGAAGATGAGAAGACTCATATGAGCACCAAAGTTGCAGGAACAATGTGAGTTCACCTCATCACTTGCTCATATCACATGCTTCTTTGTATAATGTACTTGCTTTGCAGAGGGTATATGGCTCCAGAATATGCACTCTGGGGCTACCTCACGGACAAAGCAGACGTCTACAGCTTCGGAGTCGTGCTGCTGGAAATCGTGAGTGGGAAAAGCAACAGCCACTACATGCCCAGTCACGACTTCATTTGCCTCCTCGATTGGGTACGTAAAAGACAACATCTTCTACTTACTGTTACTTGTAAATGAGTCAATCTTCTTAGAGTCTATATATGTGTGTGTCATTGCAGGCTTGCCACTTGCAAGAAAACAAGAAGGTTGATGAACTAATTGATGAGAGGTTGGGATCCGGAGTCAACCGGAACGAAGTGGAAAGGGTAATCAAGGTGGCCCTACTGTGCACGAATGCAACTCCTTCTGTTCGGCCAACCATGTCGGAGGCAGTGCAGATGATCGAAGGGAATCTCGCCATACCCGATGCGGTTGCGGACAGAAGCACGGAATCGAGGATCAAAGCCATGAAAGACTTCCGGCAGGAGAGAGGAAACCAGAGCTCGTCTGGTGATCAAGCCCAGGCTTTAAGAATGGATCCTGGTTTCTCTTCTTACGCCTCTGAGTTTCCTGAGATCACTGGTGATGGTGTGTAATATAGAGTCAGTGATACCGGCCGAGTTGGCGGAGTGACGATCTGCATGGCTACGTCAAATACATTTATAGGGTTTTATTATCTCCATAAGTAAACCCTAATTAAGTGTTGTATAATTTGTAACTATTAGGAGTAGTATTTTAAGGTTGGTAGTTGTGTTTACGTTCGTTGTTTAATTCTTTTTAGTTTCTTATTATAGCAAAAATGTTTTTGGTCGGGGTTGCATGTTGTAATAAACCTAATTGAGTTTTTTGCTGTTTAATAAATTAATGTTCTTTTTGCAATGGTATTGGTATGATGGTATGCATGTCAGTTTTTGTAATAGTGTCATTTTTCATATTGTATATTTACATGGACTATAGACATAATAGAAGATACCATTAAGATAAAAAAATATACAAAAATTAATAATATACCTTTAAAATACAACAACATGAACATACAATAGAACATCCATAAATACTCAGTAAATTAATAACCTTTTCAAAATAATATTTTTTTCTCCGATCCAAAATCGGGTTAGTGTAAAAAAATCGTCAAATTCGATAAGATAATAATTTTTAAAAAACTCTAATATAAATATATGGCCCCGTCAATATCATAAATTAATAATCGCTTAAAACCAATAAGACTAATTAGGATAATTTTGTGAAATATGATTCTATTGTTGCTTGTTTTTCTTAAAACTTAAATCTAATTGAATCTTATCTCTAACTTTTCTCATTGCAACAAAAAGTTCCGGTGTTGTTTTCTCGAACTGCACTATAAAATTGTGAAAAATACTGGAGGCAATAAGTGATTCCTTGCGTGTGATTGGTTTCAAATAAATTGTATTATCTTTAGTGTTTTTTAGTATTTCTTATTCATCGATATTAACTATCATTCTACTTTTTTTTAGAAAGAATAAATTTATTATTTCTTAACAAATTAATATAATTTATTATTTCTAGATAGTAAATAGAAAAATGACATTAAATATGATATATAAACAAACTTATAATTCCTTATATTCATCTATTTAAAATTCAATTTCGTTGAAATTCGAAAACTCTATCTAAATTAATAAATATTAATTTATTGATAAATTATTTTATTGATAAATTAATATCTCTCTAAAATAATAAAATCTCATGATCCCGATAATATTAATTTAGAGAGGTTTGACAAAAGGGGTGGGTGGGCCGACCGGCCGGCCTCTGGCCTATTAGACCAATTTAGTCTTATGGGCCCATCGCAAGTTTGTTCGGTGCCAGATCATGTCGTCATATATAAAGTCCAACAAAACCTCGAATTTTTTGAACTGTCGGGCAAGCTTAACTAACCAATTTTAATATTTTTATTATTTTTTTAAAATTATATTTTGTTGTATAAAATAAAATAAATATATAAATTAAACTAAACATGTTTCTCCCTCCGTCCCACTATTATTATCTTAGTAGTATCTAGCACGGAGTTTAAGAAAGTACGATGAAGGTTTGTTAATATCGGTGAAAGTGTATTAAAGAGGTGGGGTCCACAATTTACATTGATTGTGTTCTACAAATTAATATTTTAATAAAAATATAAATTATGAAGTAATCAAATAAATTAAATAAATTATATTGTAAACTTATATCCAAATAAATATCAAAGTTCAAAGTCGTATACAAATAAACATCAAGTAATCCAAACTAAAACAATAAACAACTTAAAATTTTCAAATTTCATCATATATCAATTGCATTTGGATCTTTCATTTGATAACTTTATTTCTTTCACCTTATTTTTATTTGTAGAATAATTAATAGTAAATAATAATGTATGTATTTTTTAGGATTATTTTCCCTTAAACACATAGTTTTTTTTAATTTTTTAATTTTGCACATGAACTTTAAAATCTGTCTATAAATACACCAATTTTTGATTTGTTCCAAATTGTACATCAATGAACTTTTCAACGAAATTGAATCTGACATGACAAATTCCGTTTTAATGTGTCTGCACACGTGACAGTTAAGTCACGAACTCTAAAATTTTGGTTTCTTATAAGTAGACAAACTTTGTAACAATTATCATTTTGCACATAAAACTTTGAGTTTTATTTAAATTTGTATATAAACTTTTATTTCATTTAAATTTTATTTCCATACACTAAGAGTATTATAATTCCTAAGTTATTAACATTTGTCATGGAAATAGACGAGTGAATGAAGAGAGACTAAGTCTGTAGAAATATTTAAACAAATTTAGTGCCCATAATCTCATGAGCATCCACACTCCTTTATTCATGTATCTATCATCCATTCCTTATATTTCTTTTCTACACATCAGTTTTTTCTTATACACTAATTTTTTCTAGCACAATTTTGAATGAGAGAAAGAAGTGAAGAATCCTTTTTTCGACTCTGACTCTCTCACTCCAGTCGTTGCCTTTCTTTCTGTCACTTCGAAAGTAGCTGCTTCAGTTTCAACCACTCGAATTCTCCATATTCCTTTTTATTTCTCATCAAACGAATGACATCTTCTTCGGGAAATTCTAGTTATTCTTAGTATGATATTGGAAAGTATCATTGTTATTACTAAAACAAGCATGAAATGTATGCTTGCATATTCATCCATAGGTCAAATCGAATATGTAATTATAGGAATAATTATTGGAGATTCAATAGTGGATATGCAAATGTTAGATGTTATATTGTGGCTCTAATCTTAATCCTTAAAGGAAATTGAATCATATCCCACATCCGAGAATTAATGAAGTTTATTATTATTTTCACCTATAAATAGATAAGTTTCCTAATTTTTTAAGTGTGCTTCTACGCATCAAAGCCCACATGTTATGAGATTAGTTAGTTGGACTAATTGACAATGTTTTTGTGGGTATGTGCTTTGGGTATAGGACTATATTTCGGAGGCTCATTTTATATTATCCTCTTTATTAGTGGATTGTTTCTCCATCGCTCGTGGATGTAGGTTGATTGACCGAACCACGTTAAATTCTCTGTGCCTATTTCTTTTTCTCTTTGTGTTATTCTTTGTTATTGTCTCGGTTGGGTTCCAAGAACCCGTTCGTCACATTTTGAGGGTCTAAAGATCCTAACAAGTGGTATCAGAGCCAATGTTTGGGTCTTGTTATGACAATGGCAATAACAAAGATTGTGGTCGAGAAATTTGAAGGTTTTTGAAGGAGGTGGAACATGTTTGAGGAGGAAGCACCATGGCGTGAAGTTTCACGTTATCGGGGTACCGTTTTGCCAAGGAAGATTCTAATTCTGAAGATTTAAATGATGGATGATCCTTGTTCGAGGGACACTGCGACTTTGTTGGTATTCTGATTTAGATGAAGCCCATTGAGGCTTTTGCGGAGGCGGTAAAACAAGATCGTTCTGTGTTCGCAATTGAAGTTTTGGTTGATGTGAAGATTTGTTACGTTGGATTGGATATTGGAATTTTCGCCACAGTGGAGATTGTTATGTTGTGGCTCAAATTCTAATCCTTAAAGAATATTGAATCATATCCAACATCAGAGAATTAATGAAGTTTATCATTAATTTCACCTATAAATAGATATGTTTTCTAATTGTTTTAAGTGTGCTTCTACGCATCATAGTATGAGATTAGTTAGTTGGACTAAATGACCATATTTTTGTGGGTATGTGTTTTTGGGTCTAGGACCATATTCCGGAGGCTCATTTTTGTATTTATCCTCTTTATTACTGGATTGTTTCTCCGTCGTCCGTGGATGTAGGTCGATTGACCGAACCACGTTAAATTCTATGTGCCTATTTCTTTTTTTCTTTGTGTTATTCTTTGTTATTGTCTCGGTTGGGTTCCAAGAACCCGTTTATCATATTTTGAGGGTCCAAAGATCCTAACAATAACTTATGAATAATAATTGGGTGACATATGTAATTATAAAATTGTGTGAATAAAATTTCTAACACTTGACCTGTGTATAGAATTTTTTTCAACATATCTTTTTTATTTAACAACTCTAGATTATTTCTAACGACTCTTAATTAAACATGGAGAATTGGCACTGAAATAATTTCTCACATCCTTAAATTTTTTTCCGAACACCACATCCACTATTTTCAGCGGCTAGAAATTATATTAATTCTTCATTAAATATGGAGAATTGGGAGTATATATTATCTAGAATATTTAGTAATTCAGTCATTATTAAAATTGTTATGGAACAAATTTGTTGCATAACAATATTAATAATTTGAAAATTATAATACTCTTTTAGTGTATGAAAATAAAATTTAATTGAAATTCAATGTAAATTTAAATAAAATTCAAAGTTTGTGTAAAACAAATTATTACAAAATTTGGGTATTTAGAAGAAACCAAAATTTTGAAGTTCGTGATCCAACTATCACGTGTGCAGACACGTCAGATCAAAATTTACAATGTTAGATTCGATTTCACCGAAAAGTTCACCAGTGTACAATTTAAAATAAATCAAAAGTTAATGTATTTACAGTCGAATTTTAAAATTCGCGAGCAAAAGAATTTAAAAAAGTTCGTATATTAAAGAGGATAATAACCCTATTTTTTATGAGATGGACTAGTGTGCATCATGTTGCACATGCAACATGATCCAATTGCCCGATTTTGACCCATGTCTGACCCGTTGACCCGCTTTGACTCATGTGTTGACCTATTTATTTATTTTTTTCGTATTTGTTTTTTTTTTCATTTTTTTTTGCTTTTTTTTTTGTTCGTTTTTTAATTTTTTTTTGTCTTTTTTTTTGTCTTTTTTGTTTTTTCCTTTTTTTTTCTTTTTCGTTTTTTCGACTTTTTTGTTTTTTTTTTTTGCCTTTTTCGTCTTTTTTTCATTTTTTCGCCATTTTAGTCTTTTTCGTTTTTTTCGTCTTTTTTCGTTTTTTTTTGTCATTTTTTCGCCTTTTTCATTTTTCGTCTTTTTTCATTTTTTCTTCTTTTTCGACTTTTTTCCTTTTTTTTGTCTTTTTCCTTTTTTCGTTTTTTTTTTTGCCTTTTTCATCTTTTTTCGTTTTTTTCGTCTTTTTTCGCCTTTTTTCGTCTGTTTCGTTTTTTCATTTTTTTCGTCTTTTCGGAAATACAAAGAATGACACGACACTTTTTTTCGTTTTTTCATTTTGAAATACAAAAAATATTTTTCATTTTTTTCCCCTTTATTATAAGGACGAGAGTGTCACTCTTTGTATACAAAAGTGTCGTTTGTTTTAAACAATGACACTTTTTTCGTTTGTTCTAAACAATGACACTTTCATTCGGGACAATTGACACTTTTGTTTATTACGATTGACACTTTGGGTAACATTTCTGGTTATTATGCTTCATATTGATTAGTAGACGAAAGTAACATGTTCCTTAATTCTGAGTGTGATTGACACTTTAAGATAAATGACACTTTCGTTCATTGTAATTGACACTTTTTTCATAAACAAATGACATTTTTTTTTGAAAAAAATCGCATTTTTAAAAAAAATAATTGATATTCAATAAATGATATAAATGACACTTTATTCAAATAGAAATGACACTTTTGTTTGTTACGATTGATACTTTGGATAAGTAACAAATGACACATTTATTAATTACAAATGACACGCCTTCCTTATCAAAAAAATTGGAAAAAAATTAAAAAAATTATTTGTTACGATTGACACTTTTGTTTGTTACGATTGACACTTTCATATGCAAAGAGTGACATATCCGTCCTTAAAATAAGGGGAAAAAAATGAAAAAATATTTGTTTGTTGCGATTGATACTTTTGTTTGTTACGATTGACACTTTTGTATGCAAAGAGTGACACGTCCATCCTTAAAATAAAGGGAAAAAACGTTAAAAAAATAAAATAAATAATGATGTCATGCTGATGTCAGCGGGTCAAACACGGGTCAATGCGGGTCAACGGGTCAAACACGGGTCAAAGCGAGTCAAAATTGAGGAATTGGATCATGTTGCATGTGCAATGCACACAAGTTTTTACCATTTTTTATTGCAAGGCCTTTTAGCTCGAAAATTCCGATTTTTAAGAGCCGAGTGATATTTAGCGATTTTTTAAAGTCAAATATATTTTCGAACCTTTAGTTTCGGAACCCAACTCTTTTTTTTACCTCCAACCGACCCTTCGAATTGCACTCATTTTGCGGGCTCTAATCACATACTTAAATATAATTTAATTTTCAGCACCTAAATAATTATTTGTTACTTGAGCATGTTACTATATAATACTCCTAAAAAAGAAAACTATACATCATGAAATCACAAACGTGTCATTTAAAGATTCAGAAAGTCAGCCGCGTAGCATAAACTTTGGCACGTAGATTGCATGTCTTACGTGGCACTCAAAGCCTTCACCTCCCAATCTATACATATGACCTTTCCGCAACTCCACTCCCTTATTCCGACACACAACAGACATATCATGGCTGAAAGCGGCGGAGCGTCGGCAATGGAGCACGGCGGCTGGAAGATCCCGCCGGGAAAGGCGATGAACATGGAGCAGCACATTCTGGACAAAGGGGCCCAGATGCTGCAATCTCTGAAGCCCATCAAGCAAATGAATCAACACGTCTGCACTTTCGCTCTCTACAGCCACGACATGACCCGCCAGATCGAGCAATGGCGGAGCCAGCTTAGGGCTGGGGGTGTTATAGCACCTCCAAAAATATTGATAAACATTTTCTAGTACGAATCTCAATAGTCTTTCTGTGTCCCAACCGTGATGATGCTTGATAATTTTTTAAGGAATCCAATCAATCCTATTTTTTTCCCATTTTTTTCTTTAACTTCTTATATTGGATTTGAGCCAATACAACCCAAACCAACAATTATTTGTTTCATATATCTCTTTTAAATTTTTGGCCCACCACATCTACAATTAAAAAGTACACCTCACACACGTTTTTCTTCTCTCAATTTCCAAACGCCATTCACCAAGAAAATCTGTTTTTTTGATAGATACAAAAGTTGAAAGGTTTTGGGAGGAATTATCGAAAAAGCTTTGTTTCATGTACTGTTGATAAATTGTTTATCAACATGCAATCGAGGAAAGGAAAATTAATAATGCATGTTTAGTTTTAAACCTTGTATTACGGTATTAATTTTTTTTTTTGGGGTTCTGCCCCCGAATTCCTGAAAAGGTTTTGTCCTCGACTCTAAATCCTGAATCCACAATCCTGAATTCACCCTGCTTAGCACATGTGAAGTTAAAAATCTGGCTCCGCCATTTATCGAGACTCACCACTAAGTCACTCGCCTCAACCAGGACTTCCTCCAGTGCGCAGTCTACGACTCCGACGATGACTCCACCGGCCGCCTCATCGGCGTTGAGTATATTATATCTGATCGGCTCTTCGAAAGCCTCCCACCGATGAACAGAAATTGTGGCACTCCCATGCTTATGAGGTCGATTTCCCTTTTCTCAAACGATATTTCCATACGAAAATGGAGCATTTTTTTTTTTAATCTATTTCTTGTGAGGGATGTGCAGATCAAGTCTGGGCTTTGGGTGAATCCGCGGATGCCGGAGATGGTTGTGAAACCCGAGCTCGAAAATATTGCAAAATCATATGGGAAGTTTTGGTGCACATGGCAAACCGACAGAGGTATTTCAAAATTCAAATCCGAATTTTAATGGTTGATGCGTAATTTGATGGTCTGATTATGTATAATTAGGTGATAAGCTTCCGGTGGGTCCGCCGGCGCTGATGATGTCGCCGCAGGCGGTTAACTTGGGGATGGTGAAGCCGGTGATGATCGCGAAGAGGATACAAAGTACAACATATCGAGCGAGGCTATGAAGACGTCGAGGATGGAGATTGCAGAGCCGGAGTGGATTAATCCTCAGGCGGACTACTGGAAGCAGCATGGGAAGGGCTTCGCCGTCGATATCGAGCCCACGGAGATGAATAAATTTGTCCCGTTCCCGTGAGGGAGTGGAACAGAGACACAATTATGTATATTTATTTATTTATTATTACCATATATATATATATATAGGAAATGGATATTATGAGAACATATGAGATATGAGAACCGATCTCGGTCCTCCATTTCGCAAATCTAAGGCTGTCATTTTTTGTCCAATAACATTTAAAAATAAATCAAAAAAGGAAAAATTCTCCTCATTAAGGGTAAATCTGTCAAATTGGTTTTTCTTTTAACCTACCCTTCCAAGAATTGTATCTAATACAAATTGAAGTACAACGTTTTTCAAGTGGCGAGTTCCTTCCTTCTTCAAGTCCATTTCAAGAAGTATTTTCAATTGTTGGCAAGGTTCCTCTCATCAAGCTTGTTCTTTTTACCCTACCCCTCCAAGAATCGTTTCTCCCTAGCATTTCTCATTTTCATTTTCGTTCTCCTCTCCCTACAACTCACGATTGCAGCGTCCAGCTTTTCTTCAAATCGAAGACTTGGAAGTTGATTATTTAAGGTGGATTTCGAAGTATTATGTTTATTGAGTCATTTAAGCTCGTTTTTCTTGTCTATTTATCTCGATTATTGCCGATTTTGAAGATTGATTTCTGCACTATTTTCGAATTTTTACAGATTTTGAAGAACAACAAGAATTAGTTATGATTTTTGAAAATTTGTAGTTCAGTATTTGAAGAATGATTTGTTGGGTTCAAATTCTTGAAGCTCGATGTCATTTCATATTTTTTTCGTTGAGTTTTTTCGATTTATACGGTAGTAGTCATTTTTCCAAGTGATTAGGGTTTCTCTTGTTTATTTATGAGATGTATGTATCGATTAAGTATTGTTTTTATGCTGTAGATTCACTATTATAATTTTTGCATACGTAAGTACAATGTTCATGCATATGCATTTGTTAATTTATGCTGATACTGTGACATATTCATGCATGCAGTTTGTGGAATGGCTGAACCGTGTCAGTCAATTGTGTCTCTTGAATCCGATGAATCCATTTACATTCTTGATTGTCCGGCCGAATTGAAACCGTATATTGGACGGAAATTTGTTACTCTTGATGAGGCTGAAATTTTCTATAGAGACTATAGTCTAGGAAGGAGGCTGCATTGCGTGCTACATTGAAGCCTCAGGGATGTGTCGGAAATGGAACCAGATGAGACATCACGATTCAAGAAATTGCCCTAACTTTAAGGATGTAGAAGATTCCTGTTAACTTTTTATGCAGAACTTAGTAGAGACCGATGCACCGTCTGTTTGGACTAATTTGTATTAACAGAATCGCTTTACTTTATGTTATGTTATTTTCATGCATACCACCGTTATTTTTTATGCTTATGTTTTATGATTTTCATGCATATATACTATACCTCTCAAGTTCAACCTTTATGGTACTGATTATGTTCAAGGTTTTATATATCATGCATACCCAATTGATGTTTCATGCTTTTGTTTTATGACTTCATGATTATATATATATGTTAAGGTTTTATATTTCATGCATATCGTATTGTATTTTCATGCTTATGTTATGTATTGTTTGTGCATATACGTTTTTTCCCTACAAGATTGTTTACATATCTGCATATTCCCCAATTGTTTTTGGCATATGATCGAATTATGAATGCATAACTTAGAATACTTGAATATACCAAAAGATGTTTTTCACTACATTGCTTCCACTACCTAATCCTTAAAAAACATAAAGACCATCCAAATGACTAAGCTTATCCTACGAAATTATCCAAACGAAAGAGTCGCACAACCCAACATTCTAACTATCAAGTTTTTTCTCATCCAGTTTTTTCTTCTTCGTCATTTCATTCGCTTTGCTGTCTTTAACCTTGTCCTTCCTTTTATTCAACAAATATTTTAAGGGAACATCCTCTTCCGTCTGTTTGGTTCTCTTCCTCTTTCCTTTCCCGCTTGATCCGCCTGCAATTATAACATATTTTATGCACATGACTAACGTATTTTATGCATACATAAAACGGATTTTATGCAAACCATGTTATTTTATTATGAACATGACTCACGGATTTTATGCAAACAACAAACGGAATTTATGCAAACAATGTTATATTTTTATGCTTACCAATTCTAAATTTTGCATCACAGTCAACAAGTTTTATATGTAGCATAAGAATTTTTTTTATGCTACCGAATACCTATGTTCATGCTCATAGAACTCTACAATAATGCTGATCCTCAATAATCATATTATTTTTTTTCTGCCATATCAAGACTCAAATTCAACCACAAAATTTTGTAATTCCAAGTTAAATATGTTTATGCTAATACAATAAATAATTTATGCATACACAGTATAACTTTATGCATATGTACGAAACTGTTTTAACAGAACAACAAACTAGACAGATTTTATGCACACATAGAAAAATTGTATAATTTCGTGCTTATGAAATGCATAGCACACATAAACAAATTTTAAGCACACATAGATAAATTTTACAGCACAATTATACCACAGAAGACACAGAATTTATGCTCGTATTTCATTGCAATAATGCTACAACACAATTATAATATGAAAATAAAATGTTTACTATTTCATATTTTACAACACAATTATACCACAGAAGACACAGATAATATGTACCAATGGACAAAAAATTTATGCTTACTATTTCATATTTTTATGCTAATATATAAAATGTTTTATGCTTACGCTTATAAAAAAAGGCACACGAAAAAAAGGGTGTGCATACCAATATTAAAACTTTCATGCACACAGACATCCAATTTCATGCTAATAATACAAGAGATTCATGCATATCAATAAAACCGGCATAGCTTGACAATAGCGCGTTGACGCACACAGTGTTCTTCTCAGGAATTTCGTCGAACACCTTTGCTGCATATTTCAAGCACAGCAGTTTAACGTAGAAATCCACCATAGCACTACCGGGTTTCATAATTTCAGTAAAGAATCAGTACAACAAACTTGAATACTCGTCTAATCGACTGCAAACAACTTGAATCAGTAGGGTTTCATTCACATTAAAAATCGTATCTCCATAACATCAAATAATACATGGGTTTCCTAATTTAAGTAAATAATCTGTAAAACAAACCTGAATTCAAGTCGAATCGATGGAAAACGAGTCTAATTCTTCGATTTATTACTCGATTGACGTCGTTTATTCTCGCTCGATTGGTGGAAATCTGAGTTATGGACGGAGATGGGGTATGGTGGAAACTCTGTTGCGAAACCCTCATTGATGGAAGAGTATTTGGGTTGTGGTTATGGCGGAAACCGTCGGTAGTGGATGGTAGTTTTCGATGGAAGTGAATGGATGGAAGATTATGAATGTAGTGGAGGGAGGTTTTCAGCGCAAAAAAAAATTTCGTTTGAAATGTTTTCATTTGGTTCAATTGCCCCCAAAAATATTAGTTTTCCTATACCCATTATGCCATTTTCTGTATTTTTTCATTTTTTTAAAAAGAAACAAGGGATTAATATTGTGCATTAGATGAGAACCGATCAACGGATAGGATCGGTTCTCGTATCTCTTATGAGGGATGGATCTCCCTAGATCCATACCCTATATATATATATATATATATATATATATATACATACACCGTTAGAGGTGCTTACTATCAACAGTAATCCTACAAGCCCCATCGTATACGCCACCCCCTTCTAAATCCCAAACGAAGAAATATCAAAAATAGGAAAGTTTTCTTCTCTACACGTTTTAACAACCTGCTTTCTTCAGTCCATTTCCCCTTTTCCACAACTTTGCTTAATCTACGATCTTTCTGCGCCCATATTGATTTCACCATCTTTACCACTGTTGCAAGTATTCGCCAATCAATTCATGCCTGCGTAAAATACATTGCCTTCTTTTCATGTTTTTTGCAATTTCAAGTGGTTAATGATTTAAAGGATTTTTCTAAACTTGTGTTTTCGTTTACCAGTTGTGTATTGATAGAGAAGGTGTTTGTTTGAAGGCTACTTACTTCTGAGGCTTTCTCAATGGCTTTTAAAAATAATTTAATTGCTCCACGCAGATTATTGATTTCATATAAATTGATAATCTAAGAAATTTAGGAGCATATAGATATTTAGCACTCTATGACTAAGAATGCTTCGACACAAAGTTCAAAAAAAAAAAAAAAAAAAAATCAAACCCATAGAGTTCCATTTTGAAATGCTTCTTGAATCAGCTCGAATTTTTATGATCTTCAATTGATTATTTGTGGAGTTTAATTACGCCCAAAACTCAGATACTGTTAAAGTTTTAATACATATTGTCTGAGGTTGTATTCAAGACTTTTCCTGTATTAATATTCTCAAGTTTCTTTTGAATTCAATTCTAATATTTTAGTGTGCTTCTCAATTAATATTGTTTATTTCCATTGATTATTTGTATGATATGATAGGATATAAAAAAGTTTACTCTTGTACTATGTTCTAATCCATTTTCCCTAGAGTCAACTTGTTTAATAATGTTATCTTTTTTCCGCTTTCTCCTTCTTAATTTGAGATAAGCTCCTCTAAGATTGATTGGCTTGTCCATTCAATTGTCTATAGTGTTATGCATCAAAGTTAATTTTCTTAAAGATGGCATAATTGGAGCACAACATGTGATGATATCTCATATCTCCCACGGATAATTTGAATATGTACCCATCATTGAGGAGTGTTCCTTGAGATCCCTTATCCTAAGTTAATTTTGCATCAGATATTCTTTATACATTAGGTGGTTCATTTGATTTTGTGCGTTGTTATTCTGACATGTCTCTAACTCATTAATAACTCTTTGTAATTCATACAATAATGCGCGTTTATTTTCCTCGCTCAGTTTTACAGAGTCTATCATGGTATGACTCAATTGGAGCTCGTGTTTTTGTTGTTCTATGTTGTTTCACATCCTACTAGATTTCAATATCATTAGCTTCAAGTATATTTGAACTGCCTCAATGAGTTCTGGAATCTAATTCTATTTCTCCGTTACTATTTATGATCTCTTTTTCCAAAGCTTGAGTTTTGGTATTTACTCTTTTTCCAAAGCTTCAAGACACAATAAAATCTCTTTCGGTCGCGGGCCACCCACCTTCACCACTACGCCATCCCATGGGGACTCTGCTTGTATTGCATTATAGTGGTTTATATTATTTTCCTAATGAACTGAACTATAAACTGATTCTGGAGTTGTTAAATGGGGCCTTTCTGTTGTTCCATTTTGTTTCTCATCCCACTAGCTAGGTTTTATTACATTCAAGATACAAGATGTGTATTTATTAAAACTACTGCTATTTTGGGATTAACTATGAATCATGCTATCGGTAGTAACTGATGTGTAGAGACTAATTCACATTCATTCTGACTATATTTTAGAATGTCAGATCAACATATTCAAGATTGCTCTACACAAGAATTCTTATTTAGTTGATTGTGGAAGAAGAGTGTCGAAAGCTACTACTTTGTCTGTCTGACCAAATAAAACATTTGTTACAGTCAAATTGTATCTATCCTTACAAAGTGAAGATGGTGTCTACCATGGCGAATTGAGGGTGACAAATCATTATACCCTCTCTTGTTGTCCAATGGAAATGTGACCAAGCAAGGAGAACTGGAGGTTAAGACTTTTTCGCTTCTCATTGGAATATATTTGTTTTGTTCTTGTTCATCTAAAAGCTCTAGTTCCATTGTTGCAGATAGGTAAAGATTTTGTTGTATGGGTGTTGTTGTATGCCCATTTCATGCTGGCCTTCTCCTTCAGTTTGAACATTTTTAAAGATCTTCATTCTCTGCCGCTCTTTCTTCATAGCTCGATGAAAGTGATATATTTGGGTAACTGGGTTGCTTTACTTTGTACTTGGCCAAGTTTGGGAAGATGAATGATCGTTTAAATATGCTCATAAACTCTGGTCACCGGGAACAATCAGAGAAGATTTAGTTGTGGTTGGGAGCTAAATGTGCTATAAACAAACAAAATATTTTTGAATCTCATAGCTGCAGAATTATCATTTTTCTACACTTATCGTATTTAGTTTGAAGTAACACGACTTACGTTGATCAAATTTGGATGCATAAACTGTCAGATTTGGTAGTGAGGCGAAGGTTGAAATCAACAAGTTGTTCAAATTGGAAGAGTTTTGGTCAATTAATTTAGTATTTAAATTTTCATCAAACTCGTAACTTATCTTTAATCAATAATTCTTAGAATTTTACAAAATTTAAACTCATATGACTGTAGTTTAGTATTTAAATTTATGCTTCATTCAACCAGGCTGCTAGCGGCAGAACTTTCTAGTATTTGTTATATGGACGATGTAGAATTTTGCAATATTAATTAAATAGCATGTGTGTGTATAATTTTATAAGCAAAGACTTATATGCAAATGTGCTTGTTTTTAAGCATTTCGGGTAATAATCAATCCCATATACTAATTTTACCAGATTTAGTGGCTGCAAAAATTGACTGCTAGTTGTCATCATTAACAACGCTTCCTTATTGGTTTAGAATGTATTTATCCTGCTCTTCTCTTAATGTACATTGTAAGCCAAAATAGTTAACGAAAAATAAATCTAATTTTATATTATTATTTTAAAATATATAACTAGTCATTTTATCATCTTTTGTTGACTTTTGCTATTGTGACAAGATGGAGGCCAAAAAATTGTACAGGCCATCCCATCGGTCCGCCTTAGGCCCTCCATCGGCCGATGGAATTACTCGGTTTCGGTCCATGCAGGGCCGAGGGACGACCGATGGAGTTGCTCGGCTTTTTTTTTCTCTCGGCCGATGTACACTCTCATTCGGCCCTACGCGTTTCAAACGAAAAAAAAATTATTGATGACACAAATTCCTACAATTCACATCATTCAATTATTATTCATGATAAAATGACTAGTTTTGTGTTTTTGTTTAGTGATAGACTAAACTTATTTTTTATTTACTCTATTTGGCTACTAGATAACACAAATTCCTACAACTCACATCATACAATTTTTTTTTTTGATGAGGAACCCGCAGCCGTTACCTTTGGTGCGCACAGGGTAAACCTCGCTCCTGTGCAATAGCCTGCAAACCACACAGAAGAGTTAAACCACCCTTAATGTACCACCCTTAATGTGACAGGGTGACAGGCGCTCCTGCTGTGCAATAGCCTGCAAACCACATAGAAGAGTTAAACCACCCTTAATGTACAATAGCCTGCAAACCACACAGAAGAGTTAAACCACCCTTAATGTACCACCCTTAATGTGACAGGGGCCAACCAAAAAAAAAGAAAAATTTTGGTTTTTTCGCACTCTTTTTTCTTATATAACTTAAATATTCTTAAGAGGCCGTCGGTGTGAAAACAAACAAGTTTGTGACGCTGAGTTGGACTTCCGATAGATAAGAGAAAGTCGGAAATATCTTTTATCTCATACTACTCTCTCGATACATAATCAAATCTTTTGAAAAAAAAAATACAAAAAATTTTCATATCGAATTCGAAGTGCCATGCTATTATTACTTAATATTCATATGGCGAAGGCATAGTTTTCTTTTTTCTCTCAAATAAAAAAAACTTCATTGGCGCCAAGCGTGAGGGAATGCTAGACGTTTGGTAATTTCTCCTCCAACCAGAATAAAAGATCCCATTGACGCAGCCAATCCCATGCATATTGTATGGACCTCTGGTCGTACGAGTTAAACCACCCTTAATGTACAATAGCCTGCAAACCACACAGAAGAGTTAAACCACCCTTAATGTACCACCCTTAATGTGACAGGGTGACAGGCGCTCATGTGCAATAGCCTGCAAACTACACAGAAGAGTTAAACCACCCTTAATGTGACAGGGTGACAGACTCACACATAGCGTGTCCAGTGGGAATTGAACCCATGACCTATCGGTCCCGGGCCACCCACCTTCACCGCTATGCCATCCCAAGGGGACAGACATCATACAATTATTGATTCATGATAAAATGACTAATTTTATGTTTTTGTTTAGTGATACACTAAAATTATTTTTCATTTACTCTATTTAACTATTATTACAAATGTCTCAAAATTGGTTTTCATTTACTCACATTTCTTTCCTTGCTTTTGCAATTTTCTGGCGAAGTTTGTTCTGTCTACTAAAGTTCATCGAAATAGTGGGTTTCTCGTGATTTTCATATTCGAGCCTTTTGAAAAAGCTTAGTGTTTTTGTTGCTTGTTGTGCACTTGTCTGGTTGGTATGCTTTTAGGTGTTTGTTTGAGTTTAGATTTTAAACTTTTAGTTGTTTGAGGGTTGGGTTTCGAGTTTTCTTGTTTTTTTTTCTTTCTCGCTAGGTGAGGTTGACTTTGGTTCCGGTTCGGCATTTCAAAATTTTGTTTTATAAACCCTTTCTCTTGAAGGAAAAACTCTCGAAAACTACGGCGGAAGTTGCTTCAAGAAATACGGATTTTTCTACCTTAGATCAGGTCCACAACTTAAGTTGTGGACCTTATGATTTAAAATCATACTCCATAAAATATTTTGAAAATAAAAAAATACAAAAAAACACAATTAAATATATTATTTAATTAAAGTTAAATCCTGGACAACGTCTTGTGACCTGGGATAGAAATTTCCAAGAAATACTGTCTTGCGTAAAAAAATCTAATCTCGAGTATCAAGATTTATCCAAATCTTGTTGAGGCTTAATAACGTCTTCAATGGAGTCCGAAACCCCCGTGAAATGTACACTCTGGAAGCAATCGTCAATGGCGCCGGAGAGGGAGTATGAGGACATTGATGGTCTGGATGGAGAATCCGAAGAAGATGACGTCATCGACATTGACCCAGGACTGAAGCTGATGTATTTAGTAAATGGGGGTGATTTGGATGGCATTAAGGAACTCTTGGAGTCCGGCGTGGATGTTAATTTCGGCGATATTGATCACCGGACTGCACTTCATGTTGCTGCTTGTCAGGGGTACGATGATGTTGCCCACTTGCTGCTTGAAAACGGGGCAAAGGTGGACTCTAGAGATCGGTGGGGAAGCACGGTATGATCTGAATCTTGAGGCTCAAACATGTGATCGTGCTTGACAAATTGACTTGAATTTAAGATGATGTGAGATTTTAGTTGTGTTTGTGTTATTGACAATCTTTGGGCTTGTGATGCTGAATGGATGGTTATGACCTACATTTGTTTTCAGAACAATAAAATGGAATCTGATTTCCATGGTATAGGCACGCACGGTGTATTTTACTATTGGAAGTATAAAAGTGAGAATTTGAAACCATTCATTAGAATCAGTTTTTATGCAGTAAAGAATGCTGCTCCACTTCTGCTACCTGTTGTGTATCATTCTGCATTATGTGTTGAGATATTGATTCCTAATACTGTTTGTTGAATAATTTGAGGTGATTGTTATAATAGTTTTGAGGGGATTTTATGGATGAAACGAGTTGTAAAGCAGAACTAATACAAAATATCCAGCTTAACGATTGCTTTTATGTTGTTCCTTACACAGTAAGTTGTACACTGGTTACTTACTAAATCATTGGCGCATGTGTCTTTTCTAGTTTATTCAGAGTTTCTTCTTGTAGATACTTGGTGCTGATCTAAATGCCCAGCCTCAAATCTAACGCGCCTTATTTTTCCCATCTATTTTCTGTTTTCTGACCTGCTTTTCTTTTTTTAGCCTCTTGCTGATGCCATACATTATAAAAACCATGGTGTAATTAAGCTATTGGAGAAGTATGATGCAAAGAATCTTGTAAGTCGGTTATTTTTTATGCAGCATTATGTCCTGTTCTCTTGCTTTCTTTGCCGTTAAATGTGTATTGGTTTTTGTCCTGTTAGATGGCCCCCATGCATGTTGAAAATGTTCGTCAGATACCTGAATATGAGATTGATCCCAGAGAACTTGATTTTACCGGCAGTGTAGAATTAACAAAGGTACTTTACCTATCCTTCTAATTTCAGTATACTCGGTTACCAATAATGTTCACTTTGGTCTGTTTCGAATCATTTCCTAAATCAAGCTTAGTTCTGGAAAGATGGACAAATGGTTCTTATTACCATGTTACAAAAGCAGTTTATAGAATACAGAGCCTTATAGAATATTAAACAATTCTGACAAATGAGGAAATGAGGATGTATCTTGACAATACGCTAGATTTACATGGGGCTGAATAGCAGGCATAGATCTCCTAAAGATAGTCGTAGGCGTATAACTCAGGCTCTCTTCTAAGCCCTTATATTCTTAGATAAGTTTGATAATATCATTAACTGTATACTAAAAAACTCAGATGGAATTTCATAGTGCGACCATGTATCAGCATTTGCATTTCTTTCGCCTACTCTTACCTTGATATATTTCCCTTCTTATCCGAGTCATTTACTATATCCTGATGGTGAGAACTTCATATCAGGGAACCTATAGAATAGCTTTATGGCGTGGAACAAAAGTTGCCGTGAAAACATTTTGGGAAGGAATTGCTGCTGAGGATAAAGTGTGAGTTCTTCAAATAATGATATTAATTGACAACGTGTAGTTATCTAATTTCCGTGCTTTTTGCAGCAAGGCTTTCAGGGATGAGCTTGCATTGCTTCAGAAAGTAAGACATCCAAATGTTGTACAGTTTCTTGGGGCTGTAACACAGAGTAGTCCGATGATGATTGTGACCGAATACTTACCAAAGGTATTTATTAAAGCTTATTTAGCCTTTAAATCTTTATATACGACCTATGTTCATGTGTTATCTGGTTTACTGTTGAATTTCTTTCTTACTTTGGAAGTTTTCTGTAGATTATTATCTCTTTTTTTTGAGTTTATTTGTTTATTTTTTTATTTGGGAAGCTTTCTCTCTTGTTTTAGCCCGCTATATATAATTTTTTTACAGTTGCATCTGGGCATTTTCCTCGTATTCTCTTTCTCGTTCATTTTTAAGAGTACTTAAGTTGTCACTGCATGATATCTTGTCTATTTGCTGCTTAATGCTCCGGTCCTGCCAGAGTCCTGACTGGCTTGTTTAGTCCTTTTGCTGGGTTACCATTTCTTGAGTGTGGTTGAAGATCTAAATACTATTTGCTAAAATGTCTAGACATTAGGAACTAATGAAGGGATAATAGATGAAGATTCTGAAAAGGATATGCAAAGATGTTTATTCAAGAAGATTTGATAAGTTGTAGCATTGTTTTACCTGCCTTTCTTTCTCTTTCCTCGGTAGAACGATATAAGCATGTTCTAGGGGTGATGTTCATATGGTGTTCTGTTAGTGTAGGTTGTGGTAACACTACCAGGAAATTGGGAAATTTCGTTCTGTAAATCAATACGTGTTTATGACATGCTTTAAAACCTTAAATATAATAATGAACATGGTATGAATCTCTCTGCTCATATTAACTAAACGTGCATTTCAGTTAACAACTTGATTCAAGAATGGACTATACCAGTTAAAACTTAAAACCAATCTATGCGCTTTCTTTTCTTAAGATTATATGCATTCTGTTTGTTGTCTTTCTTCCTTAGTGGTTTTGATGTATAAAGGTCTTAGTTGCTTCCAAATCCTAATACTTAATATTCTGTATTTAAAGGAAGTTTATGAGTAAGATGGTATTTCGAGTGAATGCAAGCTACATATAATTTTTCTTGCATATGCTTATTGAAGTCAAATTAGTATTCTCTGCTGTTATATAATATATATTCCATCAACTTGCAGGGTGACCTTCATGAATATTTGAAGAGAAAGAGTCCACTTAAACCTGCAACAGCTCTCAGATTTGCAATGGATATTGCCAGGTTTGTCACATCCTTATTTATTTTGTGTAAACAAATTTGCTGTGGGTAAGTATGAAATGTTGATCTAAACTGTCTACAAGTTTTAGACTAGGAACTCTTCTATGTAAAGGTAATTGACAGTTGGATGTTGGCATCTACTAATTGATTTAAATGCATAAAAGTCATCTTGCAATTTTTGCAGGGGAATGAACTATCTACATGAACACAGACCGGAAGCAATTATTCACCGTGACCTTGAACCTTCGTAAGTTTGCATTTCCAGCTTCATTATGTTTTCATTCTGTTGTATAAGTTTCTAAAAGCATTTGCTCCTATGCTTGAGTAAGATAACAGGAACATCTTGTTGGATGACTCTGGACACCTAAAAGTTGCAGATTTTGGCGTTAGCAAGCTTCTTAAAGTCGCCAACACAATTAAAGAAGATGCACCTCTTTCTTGTCAAGATACTTCTTGTGAGTTTTCAGCTCAAATTACTATTATGTCTGGTTATACAAACCTAAGTAAACTCACACCACATGCATTGATTTCCTCAAGTTTTGGAATAATGTTGACAACCTTTCTACCCAATATTAAAGATTTGGGTGAAACACTAGTCTGAGGTAGAAAACTTTGATTATGGTTATGGCTATCACTTCTGTATTTGCTGCCTGATAGACCTTCTTATGCAGTTTTGTACTTTTCCTGTTTGAGAAGAGTTAGAGCTAGTGGATTGATATCAAACAAGACATACTGTCAAAGAAATGATTGGTTCTTATAACAATTATCTGTTCGTTGACAGGTCGGTATGTAGCTCCGGAGGTTTTCAGAAATGAAGAGTACGACACCAAAGTAGATGTTTTCTCATTCGCATTAATCTTACAAGAGGTACTGGCCATAACATCTAATGCGTCAGATGAATGGTGATGTTTTTGTTCCATTCAAATTGGCATAGAGAGAAGTAATTGGACTTTTGTTCAGCCACTAATCTTACAAGTGTCATTTGCTCTGATAATTGCTTGTTTCTTCTTATGATCTTGTCTTAATTTGTACTCGATCATTTTGGTGTACTAAAATTAGATGATTGAAGGATACCCACCGTTCCATACGAAGCAAGATGAAGACGTTCCCAAATCTTATTCTGAAAAAGAGCGCCCTCCTTTCAAAGCCTCGTCAAAGTTCTACGGACATGGATTGAAACAGTAAGTTGTTTATTCCTAACATATAAATAGAAAAGTGATTGCAACTTAATTACCCTTTTACAGGTTGATCGAGGAGTGTTGGAGTGACAATCCAGCTAATAGGCCAACGTTTAAGCACATAATTCCGCGGCTTGAGGCCATCTACAACAGATTTGGGCACAGAAGGCGTTGGAAGGTATTTATTTCCCTATCCATCTCGAAATGCCAAGTCCATTTTCCTTATCATTTTCCTTATGCAGGTGATGAGGCCATTGAAATGCTTCCAGAATTCTGATTGGATGATAGATGGTTCGAGTCACTCCTCCTGAAACTGCAGATAAGCAAGCTTACTTGCAGCAGATGAATTCATGTTATTGCTGCTTCGTGTCGGGTAAATTTACCTTCTCGCTCTTTCTCTCTCTCTCTCTCCACAAGCATGTATTAGAGGAAGAAGAAGATTGAAGGATTTTATCTTTAGTATGATTCTTTTGAAATTGGAGGAAAGTGTGCTATTTCAAGAAACTGTACATGTACAAATTTGACTTCGCTGTTGAGAAACTTCATTTGGTTACATTAAACATGCAGCTTAGTAAGTATTTTTCACTGTTAAAAAAACTTCCGAGTGATTAGATTGCACTATTGTTGGCACGATATATCTATATACGCAACATGCGGAAAGGGAAAGCTATTTTTCCAAAGAGATCTGAAATTTTAGCAATTTTGGATAATAATTTTTAGTTTTTAGGAGTAAGGTCAGAATTTGTCCAATTTCGGAATTTCCCTGCTTTGGTGCTACACTAGTGCAATTTAGACAATACATGCCCTAAATGATACTTAGAAGGAAAGAAATACCTAATCACCTACCTAACTAGCCAATATTAATAAAGTTCGAAAGTAGTAAAAACTCTTAAATTGAGACATTCTAATTGCAATTTTGAGTTATCGTGCCACAATTGAACACTATAATGGTACAAGTAATTTTACAATATTTAAAATTCAACTAAAATAATTTAGAAGATAAAATATGATTGTAATATGTGTTCAACATGACTAGCTATATATATGTATTACGTGCACTGATAACATAGTACATATAATAACTAAAGCACGACAATAAATATATGTAGATAATCGTGTGACGAACGTAACACGAATGATTACAAAATAAGTTAGTTATAAATGGTCAAAAACTCCTCACATTCGTATAGAAAACTAGCATCATTCAAATCCACAGTATCACATATATGAAGGATTTTGCAAGAAAATATACAAAGATGTTTCCACATAAGAAGCAATGTATCTTCAACTAGTACACCTTTTGACTTCATCTTCCAAAACTACACCAACACCACAAATATATTTAGCCTCTCACTATAACGAAAAACCGGTTAAGGAAAAGAGTAGTATCCGGTCAAACATACAAATATGGGGATGTAATCGAGACGCGTCTTATTAATCTCAAACTTGACTCGTGTATTCTAGAAACATAATGTATTGACTTAATGATCTCTTTATTTTTAGATATAGAACATCAGGCTAATTAGATAATCAATTTATATCTAGCTCAATAATATTCTTTTTTTTTTTCATGACGAGAGAAACCGCAATCATTATTTGAAGTGTGCATTAGATAGATTTTGTTTCGATGTAATAGCCTTCAAACCACAATGAATAATCATCAGCGATAGACAATCTTCAACAAGGTTTTGTATAATGAAGATTTGAGTAGGTCAATTCATTTACGATCCTAGCTAGATTGAATTAACTACTAACAACTCCAAATTAAACCGTATTAATTGAACCTAAATACTCTTAATGATAATTTAGTGCCGAAATTAGAAAATCTTTACAATGAAAGATTATGGTTTTCAACTAGATAGCGAATGCATTGGTGATGGAGTTGTGGGGTATATAATTTGATTAGGTGAGTGCATTGAAGCCATTCAAACTTCAACATCATTAAC